>WBMZ01002720.1:3592-25458 GCA_013400975.1 Atrichornis clamosus | reverse complement strand
AGCCCTAGCCCTAGCCCTGGCCCGCTGGGCTCGCTTCTCAGCCGGCTGCCGCTGACGCCCGCCCCGGCACCGCGGCGCCGCACCCCCAGCCAGTGTAAGCCAGAGCCGCCGCTGCTGCGCACCAGCAAACGGACCATCTACACGGCTGGGCGACCGCCCTGGTACAGCGAGACCGGCGCACCCGTGGACGAGGCCTTTGTCATCGGTGAGCGGTGGGACGGGGCCGGGGAGGGGATGGAGTCCGAAAGGGGATCGAGCCGAGATCGGGGAGGAAGGGGGAAGGAGGCCGGACCAGGGCGAGGATCGGGCTGCAGTCGGAAATCATGGAACCAGGCCCCGAGCAGCGGCCGAGGAGGGGCTGGAACCGGGACCGGGCTGGAGCCGGATCCGGGGCCGTGACGGATCCGGGGCCGGGGCGGTGCCCTCGCCGCTCCTCGCAGGCCTGTGCGGCGGCAGCGCCTCAGGCAAGACCACGGTAGCGACGCGGATCATCGAGGCGCTGGACGTGCCCTGGGTCGTGCTGCTCTCCATGGACTCCTTCTACAAGGTGAGGAACGGAGGGCCCGGGAGTCCAGTACAGCGCTGAGCGGTGCTGATGTTCGGGGTTCCAGTGTGGTGCTGATGCTCGGGGGTCCGGGGATCCGGTGAGGTGCTGATCAGTGCTGGTGCCTGTGGATGCCGGAATCCGGCACGGTGCTCATGAGCGGTGCTGGTGCCTGCAGGTGCTGGATGAGGGACAGCAGGCACTGGCAGCCCGCAGCGACTACAACTTCGACCACCCTGATGCCTTCGACTTCGAGCTACTTGTCAGCGTCCTGCGCAAGCTCAAGAAGGGCAAGAGCGTGAAGGTGCCAGTGTACGACTTCACCACGCACAGCCGGCGCCGTGAGTGGGTGGGTGCCGCAGGGGCCAATCTCGGCCTGGGGGCCAGAGTCCTGGGAGGGGGAAACATTTTGGGGGCTGTGAGGTCTGGAGGTGTTCAGTGAGGGAGTGACTGGGGGGGTCATCAGGAGTGGGGTATTCATACTGGGGAGACTGTGCATGGATCTGGGAACAGGCCAGCACACACATCAGGGAGGGCCTCAGTGTGAAGGGAACACGGGGATCGGGCGGAAAGCATTGGGCAAAAGCTTGGGGTCTGGAGCAAGGCTCAGGGGCCGTGCTGGGCTGGAGCATCAGGCACAGGGGTGAACTAGGGCTCCAAGAGATTGGGTGGCGCAGGACAGTTATGGGGAGCCCCACCATGGCGGTGAGAACCCAAGGGGATCAGTGCACTGTGTGTCAGTGTTGGTGGTGCTGTGGCATGTGAGGGGGACAGGACCAGCTTGGCTCTTGTCTGCCTGCAGAAAACAGTGTATGGGGCCAACGTCATCGTGTTTGAAGGGATCCTGGCCTTCGCCAACAAGGAGCTGCTCAAGGTATTGCTGCCTCAGGTGGCCACTGTCCCAGTTCCATGGTGGCCCGGAAAGAGACCTGTTGCAGCAGGACAGGTGCTGGCACTGGGTGCTACTGCAGCAGTGGGGGCTGTGGAGGGAGAGGTCACCCTGTTCACTGGCAGAGCACCGTGTGTCAGAGGCCCCAGGGGAGGTGACGCCAGCTGCCATCGCTCGGTGGTGGAGGCAAGTAAGGCAGGTATGATGAGGGTTGCATAGCGGGTGCTCACCCCTCCCAGTTTTCCAGCTCCTGGACATGAAAGTGTTTGTGGACACGGACTCTGATATCCGTCTGGTGCGGCGGCTTCAGCGCGACATCATGGAGCGTGGGCGTGATGTCGCAGGGGTCATCAAGCAGTACAACAAGTTTGTGAAGCCAGCCTTTGAGCAGTACATCGAGCCCACCGTGCAGGTTGCCGACATCGTGGTGCCCAGGGGTGAGGCCAGAGCTGACCCTGGCGTTGGGAGTGGGTGTTCTGGGGCAGGGATGGGCCAGCATCCGCCCCATCTGGCTCCTCTGCTCCCTTCTCAGGTGGGGAAAACTTCGTGGCACTGGACCTCATCGTGCAGCACGTACACAGCCAGCTGGAGAAGGTGAGCCAGGGGTGAGGAAGAGCAGGGTCTTGCATGCAGAGCGCAGGATTTGGCTGCACAGAGCCCTGTGCTCTTCTCAAAAGGCGCTGGCATTGTGCTTAGGGCAGCAGATCTATGAGGTGGGCACTGAGGAGGAGGGTGGGAGCTACCTGGGCTGTTGTGGTGGCTGTGCTGGCCTGTGAGTGACTGACAGGGTGTCCTTCCTGTTCTCCTGTGCCTTGCCGATGACTGGTCCACTGCCCAGCGGGAAATCACAGTCAGGTACGTGGGACCCACCACCACAGAGGGCCTGGTTCTGGGTTGGGGTGTGGGACTGCTGGCACTCACTGGATCCCATGTCTTGCCACCTGTCTATCCCCACTGGCAAAGCTTTGCTAAGGTGCCCAAGTGTAGCCGCTCCTCCCCGGTGCTCCAGTAGCTGCTGTCAGCTCCCTGGAGCTCATCTGGCTGCAGCTGTGGGCTCTGCGTGATATGTCCCACACTGCCTGACACATGGGGCCAGCTCCCTGCCCTGCTTCCACCCCTCTCTGGAGCAGGGCTCCTGCCCCAAATACTGGATTACCCTGGGTTGTTCACTTCTGTGGGAGAAGTGCCCTGTATGGCCCATGTTGTTCGGCAGTTTATGTCCTGTCTCAGCAGGACAGCCCTTGTCTCTCACATGGTGCGCAGCCCTGTCCTAGGGTGTCTGGGAACATCCTGCCCCTGCAGAACTGCTGGTCTGGGTGCTGGCCAAGGCTGGTGCTGCGGAGGCTGTGGCAGCAGGGGTGTGTGGTCCAGGAGGCTTGCTCCAGTCTTTTTGGACAGTCCAGTTTTGGGATCTCATACCTGGTACCAGACTTGGGGCATTCAGGATTTGGGTGGGAAGGCCAAGCACAATGCCCGGCCTATGGGGGGATTCTTCTGGAGCTTTCCTTTGGCAGGGCCATGTCCCTCCAAGGGTTCAGTGCTGTGGCTCTGCGTATGCTGTACAGGTCTGACCCCCTTCCTCACCGCAGGGCTGCCCTGGCCTCTGCCCACCAAGGGCAGCCTCTGCCAAAGACACTGAGCGTCCTGGAGAGCACGCCGCAGGTGCGGGGCATGCACACCATTATCAGGTATGTCCTTGCTCTCAAGTTCCTTCTCTAGGCTGGAGTGAGTTTTCCCCACTTTGCCCCTAGGATCTCAGTCATGGGTGTCGGCTTGGAGCAGAACAGCTGAACAGAGCTGGCCTTGGCCCACAGGCGCTTTTCTGATGACCAGACCTTGGCACATCTGTTTTGGGTAACTCCTGAGCCAAGGGCAGGTTTTTCCTACAACGGGAGGGGGCTGGTTGGCTCTTTCCTCACTGGAGCACAGGCAGAGCAGCTGGTGGCACGGGCAAGGTGCCCCCTGCCCCTCTCCCAGGTCACTTGGGTTTAGAGCCAGCTTAGAGAAGGGACCTGAGCTGCTGGTTCCGTGACTTTGCCACTCCCTTGATCTTTTCATTCGTCTCTGATGCTCTGTTTCTCTATGTGATAATAGCATTAGTGCAGGATCATAGACTGAGTTCTCTAGGACTACTGAGAGTTCCTTGTTTTTGTGGCTGCAGAACCTGGCAGGTCCCACGTGTGCTGCACAGCGGAGCAGGGATGCTTAGTTGGGTCGTCCTGTGCCTGCTCACACTGTGGCTGCTAGGGCACCTGTGTGTTGTTTTAGGCAGTGTAACCTCATGTCTTTATCAGAGATCTGGAGGGGATCAAGTACATCTTCAGTAAGTTCACAGATGATACCAGGTTGGGTGGGATGTGGATCTGCTGGAGGGCAGGAAGGCTCTGCAGAGGGATCTGGACAGGCTGGATTGATGAGCTGAGACCAGCAGTGTGAGGGTCAACAAAGCCAAGTGCTGGATCCAGCCCAATGGAATGTTCCAGGCTGGGGCAGAGGGGCTGGAAAGGCCCTGGGGGTGTTGGTTAACAGTGGCTCAACATGAGCTCAGGTGGGCAAGAAGCCAGTGGCAGCAGTGCTGTCCCCTGTGCTGGCACTGGGGGCAGCTCTGGGCCCCTGCTGACAAGAGAGACACTGAGAGGCCTGGAGCATGTCCAGAGAAGGGAATGGAGCTGGGATGGGGCTAGAGCAGCAGGAGCAGCTGGGGGGTCTGGGGGGCACAGCCTGGAGAAAAGGAGGCTCAGGGGGGACCTTCTCGCTCTCTACAGCTTCCTGAGAGGAGAGTGCAACCAGCTGGGGATTGGGCTCTGCTCCCAGGGAACAAGGGACAGGACAAGAGAAGAAGGCTTCAGGCTGCATCAGGAGAGGTTTAGGTTGGATATTGGGAAAAACTTCTTCATGGAAAGCTCTCTCCAACCCTGACACAGCTGCTAAGGGTAGTGGTGGACTCCCCATCCCTGGGGTTATTTAGAAACCATGCGGATGTGGTACTTGGGGACTTGGGGCTAGTGGTGGCCTTGGCAGTGCTGGAGGAGTGGCTGTACTCAATCTCAAAGGGCTTTTCCAACCCAAATGATTTACAATCTTGTGATAGTCATGACCACAGGTGGGCTGGGCACCTTCTTGTACTTCCTTCTTCCAGCTCCTCTCTCCCGTGGAAGCGCAGTCTCTGAGTCAGGTCACAGCAGTAGAGCAGGTGATGTGGCACCTCAGGTGTGCTGGGCAGAGCCCCATGCTAGTGCCCACGTCCCTCCCCCAGGCTGTGCCTTTGCCTTTGCACCACAAGTGCCTGATGACCTTAATTCGCTGAGGCTCAGGCTGTGCTGAGCTGCCTTGTGGGTAGGTTGGGCTGTGCCTGGGGCTGTGGCACCATTGGCCTTACATTCCTGTGCTGATGCCATGCGGTAGCAGGGCCAGAGGTGGCTGAGCCCATTCCAGATGGTAAATGAGAAATGCCACATTTCTGAGGGGTGTCAACTTGGCCTGTCAGCCATCCCCTCAAATCCTGCTGGGACTGGAGCAGTGCCATTCATAAATCTCTGAGCTCTGTTTGGGGACAGCGAGGAAGCATGTTTCCGGTGAGACCTGGCAGCACTCATTGGCTTCTGTGTGACTTGGGCATGGCGTGGGGCTGTTGCTGGTCACCACAGGTGAGCCTCTACACCCAAGGTGTTGCTTCTGCCTGCTGCCCTTCTCCAAGGCTCTTGGAGAGCTCCAGGCTGGTGGGAATTAAACACACCTTTTGTCACACTTCCTGCACCTCCATGTGCAAAGTTACCATGACTTGGCAGATTTGTCTCTTGTCTTTATTCATTGAATCACACAGTGGTTTGGGTGAGAGGGACCTTTAAAGACTGCCTAGTCCAGCCCTTGTCATGGGCAGGGAACCTTCCACTGGACCAGGTTCCAGCTGCTGCAGTGCCACCAGCCCCACATGCAGTGGCAGTGCTCATGGCCTTTCTGAGTGTCTTGATATGCCAAACCTGGCACCTGCATCACCACAGAACTGTGAGCCAGGATTATCTTCCCTCCTTTTTCCATCCCGCCTTTCTCAGGGCAGCTTCCTAGGATGCAGATGGTCAGTCCTGGTGTGCCAGTCTGCTGCTAGCCGGCACCGTTCCCTGCTATTCCACACCAGAGGCTCCTCATGCTCCACCTATCTGTCTGCTGGGAGGGTGTTGGTGGCAGCAGATGAGCATCATCGTGACAGATCCAGTCTGGCATCCAGGGGAAGTGCTTTCCAGAGCAATTTTCTGCTGTTGTGGAGAGGCAGAAACTGAAAATGAGTCCCACACTGGAATAGCTGCACAGTTTGAGTCATGAGGCTGAGAATAGATGGGGTAGGAAGGATGCAGTGATGGGATGAGGGAACGGTATACCACTGCCCAAGGGCATGTTAGATGGAATATTGCAAAGAAATTTTTGGCTGTGAGGGTGGTGAGGTTCTGGCACAGGTTGCCCAGGGAAGCTGACAGCCCCAAGGTCAGGGTGGACAGGGCTTAGAGGAACCTGGTCTAGTAGAAGCTGTCCCTGCCCATGGCAGGGTGATGGGACAAGATGACCTTTATGGTGCCTCCTAACACAAACAGTTCTGGGATTCTTACAGAATCCATGCCCAAATTTCCCAGTGTGTGGCTTTGCCAGCTGGCTCTCAGCTGCAGAAAATCCAGTTCATGAGTGGAGCCGCTGCCCTGATCAGGTCCCGGGCAGATGCTCCTGGTTCCTCTGCTATTTTCCTGAGCATGCCAGGGAAGGCTGAGGCCCTCAGGAATGCCAGCTGTGGTGCTGCCATGCCCGGCTGCAGGCTTCCAGTGTGCCACAGTATGCTGAGGTTTGTCTGCCCCTCCACAGATGGGAGCAGTGTGTGTCCTCGGGTTTCACCTGGGCAGTGATGGTGTGGGGACAGCAGTGTCCCCTTTGGCAGCACTCTGCCAGCTGAGGAGGCAGGATGGCAGCACTGGTGGAGTGGTACTGCTGCTGCTGCTGAGCATGTCTGGGTTGCCCTCATCATACAGCTGTGCCCCCGTGGTGCTTGCATCCTGGGTGAGGAAAAGCTTCCTGCTTGCGCCTCTGCAGGAAAAGGGGCACGTTGGGGCTGGGTGTGCTCCTCCATCCCTAGAGGAACCTAGCTCTGCGGGAGCACTGTGGGGCCCATCCCCACAGTGCCCACAGTAAGGGGCTGGCACAGCCGGTGTGGGTCTCAGTGGGGGCAGCTAGCTGGGACAGGACAGGCTGCTGTGGAGGCAGAGAGGTTGCTGGGCTCGTGCTGCTCCCAGGCTGCTCTGGGTGGGTGTGTGGGCGCAGCCCACCCATGAGTGCGTGCTGACAGCCCACACTGGGAGCCATAGGCAGGATGCCTCCTTCCAGACCAGAACTGATTTTCTGCCTTCCCTGAGTGTGCCAGCTGTGCCCAGGGATTTGGGAATGTCTGTGTACTATGGTCACTGCAGGTGTGTGGCTGCAAGTGGCCCCGAAATGACTGCAGGAACACGCAGGGGCAGCAGTGACTGTTTGTCCTCCTTCGAGCACCTCGGTGGGGCTGTCTGTCATCCAGTGAGGTGTGAGAAATGGCAGATGATGTCTTAAAATACAGAGTAAAAATATTCAGTATCCATCTGCTTCTTCTGGAACATTGCCAGCTCTACCTCTTCCATCTGGGAATGGGCAGATGTCTGTGGGGCTTTTTTGTCCTCACATTCCCCACGAGACTGGTGGCCAGGGTGCTCCCAGTAGGAAGAGCTGGCCACTTTCCCTCTACTGTGGGGTCAGCGCCCTGCACACAGGGCTGGCTTTACCCCTCCTAAGGGAGGGGAGAGGCTTTCTGGGAATTGCAGCCCCATGGCAGCTTTGTTCTGGTTTGTGTTTGTTTTACTTCTTGCTGCTCTCAGCAAGTCAGGGCTGTGACAAAGGCACGATGGGTATTTCAGAATCCCCTGGTTCTTGGCAGTGGTTTATCTCTGACTTGGTACATAGAGTGGGGAGCTGGGTATATATGTCCAACTTTTTCCTGCTCAGCCATGATGCACTCTGGCCCCTTCCACAGCGGGGTCCTCGTCCATCCTGGCTCTGCTCCTGTTCCCCCCTGGGCTCCCCAACACTCACCCATTGCTTCTGAGTTAGTGCTGTTCCAGGACTGATGGTGCTGCCTGACCTGCTCCCACTCCCCATTCTCTCCCAGCTCTCTGCGATGTCTGCAGCTGGTGTTGCATCTCCCTCCCAGGAGAGCTGAGCTCCTCTCTTGCCTGTGTGGTCATGTCTAAGACCACAGCTGAAGTCTCAGCAAGCCCCAAAACGCCAGTGACCACTGACTGTGTCATCCCAGAGTGCTCTGGGTTCTGAGACTGCTCTCCATGCTGGATGGCCTCTGGAGCCTCAGGTGTCATCTGCAGGGGAGGGCGGGGGCTGTGTTCCTGGCTCACATATGTCCTCCCTCCCAGGAACAAGGACACGACCAGGGACGAGTTTATCTTCTACTCCAAGCGCCTGATGCGGCTGCTGATCGAACATGCCCTGTCCTTCCTGCCACTGAAGGTGAGTGACCACTCTTAGGTGCAGCCACAGCCCCATCCCCATCTTTCCTCCTGGGCCCCTGTAGTGACATGCGGCCTGGCTCCTCCCTCCTTGTGCTCCCCTTTCGGCAGTCAGTCACTGTGGAGACGCCCCAGGGCACGATGTACGAGGGGAAGCGGTTCCACAGACAGCGGGTGAGATGCAGTCCTGGCTCCCTGTGAGCCAGCTCCCTGACCTCAGCTCCTGGGATCAGCATGCACTGGGAGCACCCAGCACATGTGTCCCTGCCCCTTTCCCAGATCACCGGCGTGTCCATCCTGCGAGCAGGTGAGACCATGGAGCAGGCCCTGACCGCTGTCTGCAAGGATATCCGCCTGGGCAAGATCCTCATCCAGACCAACCTGGACACAGGGGAGCCTGAGGTGAGTCCTGCTGCACTCTGGCACACAGCTGTGCACTGCCGGTGGGTCACTGACCACCCTTACTTCCCTCCCCAGCTCCACTACCTGCGCCTGCCCAAGGAGATCAGCGAGGACTATGTCATCCTCATGGACAGCACCGTGTCCACAGGGGCCGCAGCCATGATGGCTGTGCGTGTCCTGCTGGTGAGGGGCCGGGTAGGTAGGTGGGGGCGTGGGACCCTCCAGGCCCAGCCTGGCTCTCACAGCTCCATGTGCCACAGGACCACGATGTGCAGGAGGACAGGATCTTCCTGCTGTCACTGCTGATGGCAGAGATGGGGGTGCACTCTGTGGCCTATGCCTTTCCCCGTGTCCGCATCATCACCACCGCTGTGGACAAGCGGGTCAACGAGGAGTTCCACATCATCCCGGGCATCGGTGAGGGGGATGAGGGCGTGCTGTGCCTCATGGCCAGGACCAGCACCCCCGGGGTAGCCTGTCAGCCACACTGAGGGGGGGCTGGGGGGTTACTGCAGCAGTTTTGGTGCTGCTGTCCCCTCACTGCCCCTTCCTCCGCCAGGTAACTTTGGGGACAGATACTTTGGCACTGATGGCCCCTCAGCCTGGTGTGAGAGCGACAGCATGGACTGCTGAGCTGGCTGGCCCTGGGGCCACTGGGCAGGCTGGCTGCAGGGCTGGCCCCCACCCCTGTCCTCAGGAGGGGCCCTGAGCAGCCAGCTGTGCCCACCTTCCAGCCTGGGGCTCTCAGGACCTGCAGACAGGCTCCTTGCTGCTGGCCTCCCTCTGTTCCAAAGGACCAGTCCTCCCCAGGGAGGAGGAGGAGGGAGGTATGGCCTCTCCTGCGGCTCATGGAGAGGGGACATTTAGGGATATTCCTTGTTCTCAGAGCCCCTGCCTCTGGGCCTGGGCCAGCCGTGCCTCTGGAGGGAGCAGTGTCCTCCCTGCAGTTGTGCCTGAGGGAGTGCTCACCCTCTCCCCAGAGGAGGAGGACGGGGTCGAGTGCAGCCCAGGCAGCAGGCAAGCTCCATGCCTGGAATCCATATTTATTTGTATTTATTGTGGGGCCTGCTCCAGTGGGACCCTCTGATATCAGGGACTGGACCTCATGGATCTACTGTGTCCCCGTCGATCCACACTCTATCCCTGCTCGCCGGTCCCACGAGTTGAGGGGGTTGGCATCTGGCTGCTTCCCTGGTGCCTTCCCTGGTGCGCAGAGCGGTGCCGGTGAGCTGGGGGCCGTGAGGTGTCTCCGGTGCTGCCCTTGTTGCTCAGGTTCTTTTTCCAAAGGGCAGCGGCGGCCTCGGCCCCACCACCGGCTGCAGCAGGAGGTTCCGGCAGCGGGGGTATGCCCTTGCCCCTCACCTCGCGCTGTCCCGGGGCCCGGCCGTGCCGTCACTCACCCCCCGCCGCCGTTTTGTACCAATAAAGGAGCAGCGCGATTCCCGTGTGCCGCTTCCTGCTGCCGCCGGGCCGGGGTCGGGGCGGTGCGGGGTGTTCCCGGGGCCTGGGCTCGTGTCGCCGGGGCGGAGTGTCCCGCTGTACCGGCTGGCGGGCCGCGCCTGCGCAGAGCGGCGGCGGCGCGGGCGGAAGCGGCGGCGGGCGCGGGGTAGGGCCGTGCCGGGCGGCGCCGCGTCCCCTCCGACCCTCGGCGCGGCCATGGCGGAGCCCTCACGGCCGCAGCGGAAACTGTCCCGGGTCGGGGAGAGTTTGTACCGTGTTCTGGGGCTGCAGAAGGGCAGCTCCCCCGAGGAGATCAAGAAGGCGTATCGGTACGGGGGGGTCCGGCAGGGTCCGGGGGTTCGTCCCTGGAGCCCAGGCGTGCGGGTCTGTCCCGGGAGCGCTGCCGGGAAACCGTCCAGGTGGTCCTGGTCCCATCCCGGGGGTCAGGGTCGGTTCTGGGGAACGAGGCCGTGACCTCATGCCGGGGGTCCTAGTCCCATCCCGGGGGTCTGGGTCTGTCCCGGGGAGCGAGACTGTGACCCCATGCCGGGGGTCCCCCCCGCTGCACCCCACAGGAAGCTGGCTCTCAAGTACCACCCAGACAAGAACCCCGATGACCCGGCGGCAGCTGAGCGGTTCAAGGAGATCAACAGCGCCCACGCCACACTGAGCGACACGGACAAGCGTCACCTGTATGACCAGTATGGCTCCCTCGGCCTCTATGTGGCCGAGCAGTTCGGCGATGATGCTGTCCGGCACTACTTCCTCATGTCCAAGTGGTGGTTTCAGGTGAGACTGGCATCATCTGGCATCCACGGGGCTGGTGGTTTGGGTGGGCTCAGTGGGTTACTGTGTCTTCTGGCAGGCTGGCAGCTTGACTGGTCTCATGGGATTGGTGTGATGGGCCAAGGACTCGTGTCCTCACATGTGGTGCCTCCGTCCTTAATGCAGGCGCTGATGCTGTGCTGTGGTGCCCTCACCTGCTGCTGCTGCTGCTGCTGCTGCTTTTTCTGCTGCGGGACGTGCTGCCCGCCCAAGGAGGATGAGTCCTACAAGTATGTGGACCCCAAGGACCTGGAGGCACAGATGCGTGCAGAGGACAGTGGTAAGTCAAGCTGGGTCAGGCTGGAGCCTAGCAACTGGGACCACTTTCTTTGTGGGGGGCTCTGAAGTCTCCCCTTGTCCTGTCTCATGTGGGGGACAGAGCTCTGGCTCAGGGCTTGGGTTGGATTTAGCCACAGCTCTTGCTTCCAGCCAGCCCTCAGTGATTTGTGTGTGAGCCAGGGATGATGACAGTGACAGAGGAAGCCACCACATAAGCCATGGGGACATCTTCTTCCTGATTTGCCCCTAGGCAGGGGCCCCCTGAACAGTCCTGAAGCTTAGAGACCCTTGGACTTGTGCCGTTTGGAGTATGGAGCTTGGGAAGAGCAGCGGTGCTCCAGGCCAGCTATGTTACCTGGCGCTGGCTAGACTGGTGTCGATGGGGCTGAGTGACTCCTGCAGGTTTCCATGGGGTGGGGGCACTGCCACACAGTTCTACACTGACCAGAGGTGTGGGAGCTCTGGGCTGCGGGAGCCCTCACGGGTGTGTTGGGACATCCCAGATTCATGCTTGCTGGCACCACGTAATGGGGCTGATCCGCTGATCCGCAACTCTTTCTTTCCAGATCCGCAGATCCCTGTTGTGGCACAGCCCCCACCTGTCAGCATGGAGCCGCTGCCCGCTAGCACCAGGAGTGATGCCTGAGGCTGGCCCCATCCTGCCGACTCCCCCAGGACTCAGGGCACGGATTCTCCTTCGGGACTGTCACTTTCCGGGACCCCGGTCCCGCCCCCTGGACTGGCTCTCCAGCTTCTGGAGAGATAGAATCTCAGGTTAATTTGGCCAGCATCAATGCACAGGCTCCTTGGCCCTTGCTTGAGCTCCAGGACAATGCCCCTGCATCCCAGCACTAGTGGCAGCAGTGGCCTGGAGCCCGCACTGCTGTGACCCTCTTCGTGCCTCCCCTGTGCCCAGGTCGGGCACTGAGCACCAGGCACAAGCAGAGACGCTCCAGGCCGAGCTCCGCAGCTCACGCAAGGCAGCCAAGTGTGTCCGAGACCGTTAGCACTGTAACCTCTGGGGCTGGGCTGAGCCCACTGCCCCCCTCGTGGGACCCTCCCAATGGGTGCTGGGTGCCAAACGCTGCTGTGGGTTCGGGGTGCTGCTGTCTGTACCCCTTTTCTCTGCCCTCGGGTTCGTCTGGGTTTTTGTGGGCACCATTAAAGGCTGATGGGAGGGAAGTGCATGTCTGCCTGGGCTCTGTCCAGAGCTGCCAGAACACTCCACAGCAGGATGTCCTTCTCCCTGGTCCTGCCCGTGGTGGGGGCTGTGCCTGTGACTCCCACGGTGTGGTGGACTGAGTGGGGTGTAGAGTAGGCAGGCCATGTCCCAAATGGGGTGAGTGTCACTTGTCCCCTGTCACCCACCTGGAACTACTTTCTGTCCCCTGCTGCTGGCTCCGACAAGCTCTGCTCTTTCCACTCCCTGATGTGGCAGTCCTGGAGCCCTGGTCCTCACTGCCTGGCCACATCCCCTGCTGCTGCTCTGCTCCCTGGGGAGCTGTGGCCCCGCGGAGGGCTAGGACTGGCAGGGAGGTGGCCAAGGGGGACGCAGTGAGCCCCTTGTCCTTTCCTCCCACCCCTGGTCACCGCCTCTGCCTGCAGCTTGGGCTCTGTCTCACTCCCTAAATATAGCCAGGGTGCAAGGGTGAGTAGGGACGGGGGGGTCCTGGCACCAGCCCCTCCACCCTGCTGTTCAGACGGGCTGGCACTGGGCTGGGGCTGTGGGATTTGGGGGACCCCAACCTCTCCCGGCCCTGCTGCCTGCAGAGAAGGGTGTATACCCCACAACGTGACTCCCAGCCCTGCGGCACCTGCACCAGCCAGCCCTGGTCTCCCAGAACCTCGGCCACTCCTCTTTCCCGGGCAGGGGATCAGCAGGTCCCGAAACTCGGCTGATCCCAGAGAATCAGCAGGTCCCAGGACCAGCCGGTCCCGGGGGGTGGGCTGTGCCGGTGACTCAGTGTCACCCGACGCCGCCGACAGCTGCGGCCCCGGCGGGGCGGGGGTGGCTAAAATTAGTGCCGGGGGCCGGGGCCGGGGCCGCTGGGGCCGGAACAAAGCGGGCACCGGGCGACTGGAGCGGGACCGAGCCGGGCCAGGTCGAGCCGGGACCGCGGCCATGAACTTCGCAGTAGGGCTGAAGCCGCTTCTGGCGGAGGCGCGGAGTATGGAGAGCCTGGAGAAGCAGCTCATCTGCCCCATCTGTTTGGAGATGTTTTCCAAGCCCGTGGTCATCCTGCCCTGCCAGCACAACCTCTGCCGCAAGTGTGCCAATGACGTCTTCCAGGTGGGACCTCCCGGTGGGGCCGAGGGGAAGCACCGGGACCTCCGGCCCTGGGACCCCAGGCCGGCGTGTGGCGGCCCCGGGAACCTCGGGCCAGTGAGGCGGAGGGCGGGCGGCACCAGGAACACCGGGACCCTCTTCCGGGGAGGTCCTGGTCTGGCACCGGTGCCGGGAATCCCGGCACCGGGACCAGCCGCTGGGACCTCCGGCTGGGCTGCCCTCGGGGCCGCACCCGGCCGGCGGGAACGGAGAGCGGAGGGCGGGGGCCGTGTATGTGTCCTTGTTTGTGTCCACACCTGCCTCATGCCCGTGCCTGTCTCCATCTCTCTCTCCGTGCCCACGTCTGTGTCCGTGTCTGTGTCCGGGGGTTGCGAAGCGCATATACGAGGGGGTCTGTCTCCCGGGGCGGGAGTTGTCGGGGCGTGCTGGGGTGCCAGGGGTGCGGGATGCCGCCGCCGTGACTCCTCGCTCGCCCCCCCCAGGCCTCCAACCCGCTATGGCAGTCACGGGGCCCCAGCGCAGTGCCGTCGGGTGGGCGGTTCCGGTGCCCGTCATGTCGGCACGAGGTGGTGCTGGACCGGCACGGGGTATATGGGCTGCAGCGGAACCTGCTCGTGGAGAACATCATTGACATCTACAAGCAGGAGTCGGCCCGGTGTGGAGGCGTGGGGACCCCACAGTGGGGAGGAGACCTGAGGGTGTCAGGAAGCCCACAGAGGGGGCTAGGGGTGGGATCCCACCTGGAACTGGGAAGTCATGGGGCCCACACGGGGCCAGGGATTGTCCCTGGGGCTGGGGGTGTCTTTGGGGCCAGAGGTATTCCTGCTTCCAGGAGTGTCCCTGGGTTTGAAGGCTTCCTGGGGGTCAGAGGTGCCTCTGGGGCTGGGCAGGTCCTGGGGCTGGTGCTGTCCCTGGAGCTCGGGAGTCTCTAAGGGCCAGAGCTGTCTCTGGGGCTAGGAGTGTCCGTGGTGCTGGGGAATCCCTGGAGGCCAGGGTGTTTCTGGGGCTGGGGGTGTCCCAGGACTGGAGGTGACTATCTGAAACCCTCGACACCATGCAGACCCCTACATGCTAAGGCCGAGCAGCACCTCATGTGTGAGGAGCATGAGGATGAGCGGATCAACATCTACTGCCTGCGCTGTGAGGCGCCCACCTGTTCTCTCTGCAAGGTGTTTGGGGCGCACAAGGACTGTGAGGTGGCCCCGCTGCCGGCTGTCTACCAGCGCCAGAAGGTGGGGGGCCCTGGGGGCCTTGGGGGGCTGAGGGTACCTGCGCAGCTGCCCTCACACTCATTCCTTCCACTCCCAGAGCGAGCTCAGTGACGGCATCGCCATGCTGGTGGCAGGGAATGACAGGATCCAGGCCATCATCACACAGATGGAGGAGATCTGCCACACCATCGAGGTGGGTGCTGAGGAGGTCCAGCCCTGGGGTTGTGCCAGTGAGGGGGACGTGGTGGGCCTGGGAGAGTCCAGCCCTGGGGCTGTGCTGGGAGCGGGACATGGTGCAGCCCCTGACTCCAGTCCTGCAGGAGAATGGTCGTCGGCAGAAGCAGCATGTGGGGCTGCGGTTCGATGCACTGTATGGGATCCTGGAGGAGCGGAAGAAGGAGCTGCTGCAGAGCATCTCAGCTGAGCAGGAGGCCAAGCTGCAGCGCGTCCGTGGGCTCATCCGCCAGTATGGAGACCACCTGGAGACCTCCTCCAAACTGGTGGAGTCGGCCATCCAGGCCATGGAGGAGCCCCAGATGGCTGTGTACCTGCAGGTCCTGCTGGGAAAACAGGGAGAGAAGCGGGGAATGGGGCTGGGACTGCCCTGAAGCTGTGTGGTGGTGCCATGATTCCCCGAGGGACATGGAGCTGCCTCACAGGGTTATATGGGGGGGCTGTACTCACGCAAAAGGATCTGGGGATGCCCCTGGAATGTGCTGGAGTGGACCTGGGGTGGGAGTGATGTCTGGGAGACACTGATCCCCCCTCGCTTTCCTCCACAGCACTCCAAGGAACTCCTGAAAAAGTGAGTGGGCAGTACAGGGGGGATACACAGCTGTGGCTGGGGACCCTGTGGGTGCTGGACCCTACAGCTCCCGGTGTCTGCCTGCCCTGCAGGATCACAGACATGTCCAAGGCATCAATGAGCAGCCGCCCTGAGCCTGGCTATGAGAACATGGACCATTTCTCCATCAATGTGGACTATGTGGCTGAGATGCTGAGAACCATCGAGTTTCAGACAGGTGCCAGCACTGGGGCAAGTACTGCCATCCCCAGGGGGCACTGGGACTGCCCAGGATGCGCAGCCCTGAGACAAGCAAAGGCCCCTATCACTGCAAGTCCTTCACGGGGCTCACACACAGAAATACGGATGTGACCCCCACAGGTAGCACTGCCCAGGGCCCCTGCAGCATCAGCCCTGCCCAAGGCCCCTCCCTGGCTCCTGCACTGGGCTGGTCATGTCCATCTAGGGGTGTCCTGGGCTGGTCACATCCCTCCTATGGGCATCCTGGGGTGTCTTGAGCTGGTCATGTCCCTCCTGGGGTGTTCTTTTATGGTCACATTCCTTCAGAGGCATCCTGGGGTGTCCTGCTTGGTCACCTCCCTCCTGGCATGTCCTGGTGTGTCCACATGCTGCAGGAGGGAGGGAAGGACCCAAGTGAGCTGTCCTCTGCCTGCAGAGCCACTGGGTGAGGATGAGGGTGATGGACCTGGGGACGGCAGTGAGGCCGCAACAGATGAGGACCGGCTGGAGAGCCTGGAGGTGCCCGAAGCTGCTGAAGGTGAGTGCCTGCCAGGCCGTGCTCAGTGCCATGCTATGCCCAATGCTGTTCTGTGCCATGTTGTGCCCAGTGCCATGCCTGCTTGGCTGCGCCATGGCACGCATGTGGCAGCATGGATCTTTCAGGGTGCCAGGATGTCCCTGTCTCTATCTTGTTCCCCCTTTTCCTCTGCAGATGTGGGGCCAAGGCAGAAGCCAGTGAGCTCTTCCCATGGTGAGACCCTCACAGGGAGTGAGATGGGCTGGGCCATGGGGTGCCATGGGGCAGAGGAGGCACCTCCTGGAGATGGGGACGAGGATGTGGATGAGGATGGGAAGGTCACACCTTGGACTCCCTCCCAGGCCATCCCTGTCTCCGTGCTGCAGCTGCTGGGAGGGAGGTCCCGGGGTTACCACTGCACAGGACTGAGGCCATTTTTCTGTACAGGTCAGCACTGAAGTGATGCCATGGGGTAACGTTGGCACCCCCTCAGTTATGGCTGTCCCTGTGACCTCCCAGCTATGGCTGTCCCTGTCACTCCCCCTGGCTATGGACATCCCTGACACCTCTGGCTCATGGCCATCCCTGGCACTCTTGGGTGAGCTCCATCCCTGCTGCTGGAATTCCCCAATTGGGTCTGCCCCTCTCTAACATTAAAAGTGCGTGAGGACATGTTCTCCTGTGTGGTGTGTGGGTGGGGTGGATGCAGGGGTGGCCCCCACAGCAGCTCTGCACCAGCCCTATAGGGTCCATCCCAGCACAGCCCCTGCCCCACCACCCCAACAATGTCCCAAGGGGCCTCACGCAAGGGGCTGAGACCCCAGAGCCCCAGTGCAGGGTGGAAGCTCTAAGCCTTGGACCCTGTGAGTGGGGTCCTGTCCCCTGCAAGCAGCCCCTGCCTGGGGGCAGGGATCCACAGGTGGCCCCCAGCCCCACCACTGTCAGCTGGGCACCCACGGCAGCACTGTCTCCTGGTCGCTCCGAGCAAACACTGCTGGGATGAGCTGGCTGAGTACACACACAGTCACATCAGCACTGGGTCAGGGCCCGTGCCACTTGAGCCAGGGAGGGCCCCCCGGGAGCGCCGCAGCAGTGCTGCCTGCATCACCTGCCTCATTCCACCACCATCGGCGTCACGATTGATGCAGCCGATGATGCACATGGCCAGGCGTCCTCAGGCTGGACAGGTTCCCTGGGGTTGGGCTCCAGGCGGGGTCCCCACTGCCACCCCCTGCCCAGCCAGATGGCAGCAAGGGCTGGGCCCTCTGGACCCCCCAGCACCTGGCAGACAGGGCACCCTGCAGCACGTCCAGGGGCCACCGCACTGGCCAGGGGCTGGGGTGCAGGGTCCTGGAGGACAGGTGACAGGCTAAGGGACATACCTGCTCTCCTGTGTCTCTGAGCTGTTACTCCAAGCAGAGGCGATGCGGCTGCCGGAGGACCCACCCCAGGGGCCAGCCTGGCTGCTCCCTGTCATCGTCTGCTCCTTCACACACCAGAAACGCACCTGGGAGGGCTCAGGTGGTCTCTGGGAACCGAGAGGGGCTGCAGCTTCTCCATCCCTCCACCAGACAATCGGGCATGCAGCATTTGCCTTTCCCCAGCGCTCAGGGATGTTCCCCTGACCCCATCATCCTCCAGAGGTGACTCAGAGGGTCTCACAAGCACTCAGCAGCCCTTTAGCACCCATGGGTGCCACCCCAGTGCTTGAGATGCCTCAGTAGAGCCACAGAATTCTCTTTTCTTTTGGGCAATTTTCTTCCTTGCACCCCATCTCCGGGTAGTTGTCATCTGTCACTGCCCTCCCAAACCAGCCTGTCCTCTGGGCAGCTCCTCGGCATTGGCTGATGTCTGTTCTTGTCCAGTTAAGTTGTACCCCCACCTGAGATTTTGGGAAGAGGCAATCTGTGCACTGAGCATGGATTTTAACACACAGTCTGCTCCAGTTCCAGTTCAAGGGTGTCTCCAAGTAGCATCATTATTTCTCTTTATTCTTCTCCATAACTGTATTTCCAAAGACCTTTTTCTCCATAAAGGGGCATAAAGTTAACATTCCTAAGGAATGTCTTTTCACTTTCCCCTGCAAAGGTGGATGGGTTGTCCACATACTGTCATCACTTACCCAACTCTATGTCCCATTGATGAAATTTTGTCCATTTTTTGGGTTTGTATTGGGTTTACATGGCAAGGTTTTGCTAGTGGGGAGATTACAGGGGTAGCTTCTGTGAGAAGCTGCCAGAAGCTTCCCCCATGTCCAAGAGAGCCAATGCCAGCCGGCTCCAGGATGGACCTGCTGCTGGCCAAGGCAGAGTCCATCAGTGATGGCAGAAATGCCTCAGGGATAATTTATTTAAGAAGGAAAAAAGAGTTCTTGTGCAGAAGTAATTGCAACCAGAGAGGAGTGAGGATATGTGAGAACAACAGCCCCATAGCCTCTCATGTCAGTGCAGAAGGAAGTGCTCCAAGTGCTGGAGTAGGGATTCCCCTGCAGCCCGTGGGGGTCCCACCTACAGCCTGTGGAGATCCAGACAGGAGCAGAGACCCACCTGCAGACCCTGAATAAGCCCATGGCAGAGGAGGTGGATGCACAAAGGAGTCTGTGACCCCATGGGAAGCCCATGCTGGAGCAATGTCCTGGCAGGGACCTTTTTGGACCCATGGAGGGAGGAGCCCATGATGGAGCAGATTTGTTGGCACAACCTGAGACCCTGTGGGGGACTCAGGCTGGAGCAGCCTGTTCCTGAGGGACTGGTCCCCGTGGAAGGGACGCAAAGTGGAGCAGTTTGTGAAGCGTCACAGCCCGTGGGAAGGACTCACACTGGAGAAGTCCATGGAGGATTGTCTCGCTCCCACACTGGAGCAGGGCATGAACTCCTCTCCCTGAGAAGGAAGCAGCAGGAGAAACTATATGTGGTGAACTGACTGTAACCCCTATTCCTGTCTCCCTGTGCCACTGGATGGGAAGAGGTGGAGAATTGGGAATAAAGTCAAGCCTGGGAAGGAGGGAAGGGTGACGGGAAGGTGTTTTTAGAATTTATTTTACTTCTAGTTGCCCTATTCTGATTCATTTGGTAATAAAGTAAACTGATTTTCCTAAACTGAGTCTGCTTTGCTAAGTAATTGGTGAGTGAGCTTTCCCTGTCCTTATCCTGAGCCGCGAGCATTTCTTCATATTTTCTCCCCCTTGTCTGGGTGAGGAGGGAATGATGGAGCAGCTTTGGCAGGCATCCAGTGTCCAGCCAGGGTCAATCCATCACACATATAATGCCAATTACCTTCCTCTGACCCTTCCCATTCCTGGCTTATGTTAAACCCCATGGAAAATCCTCACAAGGTTTTGGGGACTTAAGGAGCAATGTGTCCATTTGCACAGAATCATTCATGTGCTAGCATCAAATTAGGGTGGGGTTACTGAGCCACAGGAGCATTTTTCTAGTCCAAGTACTTTCTCCTTTTTCAGGGGGAGTTGTAAAATTCAAGACCCTTTACCATGGGGGTAAAAATCAGATTTAAATCTAAGGTTAAAATTCCCTGAAGTTCTGACTGACTGAGGACATAGAACTATAAACAGCTCTGTAATCTTAAAATCTGTTTTGTAAGTTAATTTTACAAGTGATGTGCTTTTATAATATTTTGTTACTTTATGGTGATCCAAGGAAACCTGATTTTACAGCTTGTCCAATCAGTTGGGAAATTTCAAACTCCAGCAGTGGATCTGCTGGTTTTCCCAGTGTGACAATCAGCCAAGGACCCTTTGGATTGGAGTTTCTTTCTAATACCTGGTGCCAATTGCCCAACAAAAAGCCTGTTAAACAGCATCCTGCTTCCTTCCCTTGCTGAATCTGAATCCATTCATTCGGGAGCCACTTCACACAATCTTTAGTAAAAAGCCCATGGAGACTTCTTTGCTCCCTCTTTCCTTCATACAACTTGGCAAGGGGTTTTGGTTTCTTCACTCCCTTCTGGATTCCCAACAAAATAATTTTCTGATACAATTTTAGCGAATCTCACCAGCACTCTAATTGGGATCCCACTCCTGGTCATTCTTAGGGAGAAATTTGTCAGGATTTGGAATGTCCTGAACCTTTCGATCCAATCCTTCTATTTTCCTAACTCCTTATTCTCAAGCCTTTTGTAAACTGCCCTCCATTCCTCATGGGGAAGCAAATATTCCAGGAGAGCCTTGATGTCCTCCCAGTTTGGATCATGAATTAACATCATGGTTTCAATCACAATGCACTTTCCATCAGGATTTCTGTGATATGACCCTGCTTGCTGCTTCTGACTCAGCAAGTCTGAAGTGTGATCAGCACATGCACATCCACTGCCTCCCCCTCAGGTCCAGCTGCGGCCTGACTTATCTTTCCCTTTGGTCCTAGTGGAAATCGGGGTTGCATCAAAACCAACTCTTTCATCACCAGATTCACTGCACACCTCCAGCCTTGATCCTTGTGTCAGAGGAGCTGCCAATAATTGGACTTAGAATTTTCATCTAGTTTATCTTCTTATCCCATATGACAAGTATCTTTCCCCTTATCCTCTTTCCTTGTTTAATTTCCCATTTTGATACTTTGAATCTACTAAACCCCTTTTTTCCTTACTTTCTTAATTCTTTCTTAAAGTGAAAACGAAATCTACATCAGGGACTTCATCCCATTGCTTTTGCCTCCTACAAAGTAACATCAACAGTAAAATCATATTATATTTAAAGACTGATTTTCTGGCCATTTTTCACCATCATCTAATTCATATTGAGGCCATCATTGATTACAGTGTCTTTTCAATTTATCTTGAGTCATAGGGTCACCTCCAGATTTACTCTAACACTTCACGATGCATCCGAGGAGACCAAAGTGGAATTTCTACAGAAGAAGAGGAACCCATTTCAGTTCTGGAATTTCCAGTATTTCATACACTATCCCAAACCACACACCTAAATCCCAGTTTTCACATCACTAGCTCTGCATGTGAAAACATGTATGCAAAAGTCAAATATTCAAGATGCGTGTCAGCAAACTGTAGAAACAAAATACTTTTTTCTTCATGTTATGCAGAGTACAGACCCAAAATCCTACGTCTTGGAAATTCCCAACCACCCCCTGCACTGAGGAAATACTTCCAGAATGTGTTGTGCCATTGAGTTGCTGGTTGTCCCAGANTCCAGAATGTGTTGTGCCTTTGAGTTGCTGGTTGTCCCAGAGTGTTACAAATGCATGTTTGTGGTCACTTAAAAAAAATCAGCAGCAAGGGTATCAGTAAAAACCAGATTTAATACTAAGCAAAAGCACCACAAAGTTCATTGGCAAGATTCACCCTACTACTTACAGGACAGTTAAGGCACACCAAGAGAAAACAAGCAACAGAACTAAAACCAAAATCCAGGCAATCAAAACAGAAATGAACTGAGAACTATCTAGGGGTGCGTGTGTGTGTGTGTGTCAAAAGGACAGTGAGTGCACAGATAAAAAGGAATATGGCCTAAAGTCTTAACAAGACTCAAACTTAATAGTACTTTAAGTTATCTTATACGTTAACTTAACTTATACCTTAACCCTAACAACCTAACAGAGGAACAACACTTAACTTATAATTTAACAATTTAACAGAGGAATAGCACTTAACATTTAACTTATGACTTCGAAGTCGAACATAGCAACTTAACAGAACAACACAGCACCATTTAACTTAGTTTATAACTTATGGCTTCACCTTACTTACAGGCCTAATTTACTGAGATATCTAAGGCACTTAAACATCTCAGAGAGCAGCATTTCTCCCAGATTTGCTGTAGCATATGTGCAGGTTCATGCACACAAAGAGTCAGTGCAGGTGAGGTACCTGTGAAAAACTCCCCTCAGAGGTCAGGGAAATACTCACTTCAGATGCTTTTGCATCTCCCAATGGACGAAGGGCCTCGAGTA
>WBMZ01002719.1:0-40761 GCA_013400975.1 Atrichornis clamosus | reverse complement strand
CGACCAGGCCCCGGGCCGCGCCGCGCATGCGCCGCCGCGGGCGCAGCCGCATGACGTCATCCGCCGCCACGGCCCCGCGCCCCGCCCTCCGGCGAGCGATGGGGCGGGGTTAACGTAGGTCACGCCCAGCCCAGCCCGCGCCCCCGAGGGTGCTTCTTAAAGGGGCAGCGGTCCTTTTTCTCCCGCCCACAGAGGTGACACCCGAGTGTCCCCCGCCCACAGCCGTGTCCCCCAGTGTCACCTCATCCACCGCCAATGTCCCCCCAGCCCTGTCCCCGCAGCTGTGTCCTCAGCCGTCTCCTCACCCGTGGTCCTGTCCCCAGCCGTGTCCCTCAACATCTGTGACCCCTGCCCCCAGCCATGCCCCTCAGTTGTGTCCCCTATCTGCAGCCATGTCCCCAAGCTGTCCCCTATCCCTGCTCTTGTCCCCTGTCTCCAGCTGTGTTCCCCAGCTGTGTCCTGTATCCACAGCTGTGTCCCTTCTCCCCAGCTGTGTCCCCAGCTGTGACCCCTATCCACAGCCTTGTCTCCCCGCGTCGTGTCCCTTGTCCTCAGCCGTGTTCCCAGCTGTGACCCACATCCATAGCTGTGTTCCCTGCTGTATCCCCATCCATGTCCTCTGTCCCCGGCCGTGTCCCCAGCTGTGTCCCCTGTCCCCAGCCGTCCTCCTGCCGCAGCCACACGTGGCAGGGGGTGACACGTCCTCACCGAGTGACCCCCGTGGGGGACCGGCTTCCTCATCTCCTCCAAACCCACATCCTCCCCCACTTCTGTCACCTCCCGGGGTGCCCGGGGGCCACCCCCAACTGTCGCCTTTGGCGGGTCCGCTGTCCCCGGGTGTCCCAGGTGAAGGGGTGGCTCCAGCTCGTCCCTCCCCTCGGCGCCTTCCTTGCGCCCGTCACTGGGGATTAGCGCAGGGACAGCCCCGGGCTTGGGGACAGGCACAGGGGACAGGGCCACCCGCCACCGCGCCTGGATGTAGGAGGCCTGGCCGAGCGGCGAGGACCGAGTGTGACATCCCCCATCCCTGCGGTGGGCGAGGACGGGGACCCCCCCGCGTCCCCCCAGCCCTTGGGGGCACCATGAAGGACCGGCTGGAGCAGCTCAAGGCGGTGAGGGAGGGGACAGGGGACACCCCCGGCGGGCCTCCCGGGAGATAGTGACATGGGGATGGGGGTCCCCGAGACCCCACCCCATGGTGGGTGGGGGCGTCACGGGGCTGGGGGACCCCAAAAGCCAAGTCCATCACGGGGTGGATGTCACAGAGATGCCACCCCACAGTGCGTGGGGGTGTCACGGGGATGGGGGGACCTCAGAGCCCATCCCGTGGTGGATTGGGGTGTCCCCGAGACTCGAATCCACGGTGGATGGGGACACCATGGGATGGATGTCACCGAGACCTCTCCCCGTGGTGCACGGGGGCGTCACGGGGGTCTCCAAACCCCCGCCCCATGGCAGAGGGGGGACCCTGAGTCCCCCTACAATGGGGGTGTCGGGTGGGAAGGACTAGGGGGGTCATCCCTGTGTGGTTTGGGGGTACGGTGGGTGTCTTGGAGTGACGTGACCCCCCCAGACGAGTCCTGTCCCCCCCACACCGTGGGGTGCAATGGGGAGACCTCAGCGCCCACCCGGGCTATGGGGAGGGGTGTCCATCCCCCGGGGTGATGGGAATGAATTTGGGGTGCCCACGGCGGGGCCAGCACCCCATTCTGCACCCCACACTTCCCCATGGTCCCGCCACCAGCACTGCTTCCTTCTCCCTTTTCCCGCTCTGCTGTGGGGCCCCACTTCCCCCCACTCCTGGGGGACTTCCCCCACTCCCCAGTGTTGGCTCCCCATAGATTGTGGGGGTCCCAGCAGCCCCCCAACTCGCAGCTGGGCCCCCAGCCATGGCAGGGAGGCTTGGCAGGGATTTACCGGGATTATGGAGCCATCAGATAAAGCCCTCAGGGGGAGTGAAGGGATTAATTTTATTTTTACTCTGGCGGGATGAGGCGGGGGTTGGGGGGTCCCTGCTTGGGTTCTGCCCCCCTCCCCAGGATGCCCCAACAACACCCCCGGGATGCTGGTGGAGCTGAGGGGGACACAGAGAGGTGCTGGGACTGGGATTGGGTTTTGGGAAGGGCTGGATTTGGGAGCAGGTGGGTGGTGACCTGGGCAAGACACCAGAGTGAGGGGCACCAGCCACCTTGGTGCCCCCCAGGGCTGCTCCAGATCTGCTGTGGGGCTACGGTTTGGGGCATAAACCCTGTCCCATCCCCATCCCATCGCTGTCCCTGTCCCCTCCCTCTGGCCAAGCCCAACAATCCTTTAATTCCTGGCCATGCATGGCCAGATGTGAGCTGGACTCGGCCCCCCCTGCCTCCCCCTGCTGCAGATGTCCCCCCTTGTGCCACCACATCCCCATGACTACATGGCTACTCCCCCCGTGTCCCTGTCACCCCCAGGGGATGTCCCTGGGGGGCGCTGGCAGGGCAGGGGGTCCCCCCTGAGTGCTGTATCCCAACAGAAGCAGGATGCAGACGATGAGGAGGAGCTGGAGATCGCCGTGGACAACACGGCGTTCATGGATGAGTTCTTCTCGGAGGTGAGGGAGGGCTGGGGGTGGGGCTGGGGGGCGCAAGGCTGCCTCTTAACCGCTCCCAAAATCCTCCCGGGCCAGATCGAAGAGACCCGGCAAAACATTGACAAGATCTCAGAGAATGTGGAGGAAGCCAAGAAGCTCTACAGCATCATCCTCTCAGCCCCCATCCCGGAGCAGAGTGAGTCACAGGACCCCCTTCCCAGGCCACAGGGACCCTTCCTGGGGACATTGCTGTGGTGGCTGACACCTGTGATCCCGCAGAGACCAAAGATGACCTGGAGCAGCTGACAGCAGAGATCAAGAAAATGGCCAACAGCGTCCGTAACAAGCTGAAGAGTGAGTGGCCCTGTCCCCAGCGCCGTGTCACAGATGCCCCTGTCCCCATGGGGACACTGGGAGCACAGGGGCCTGACGGGTTGGGGCCCGGCTGTCTCCAGGTATGGAGAGGAACATCGAGCAGGATGAGGCACGATCCTCTGCCGACCTCCGGATACGCAAGTCCCAGGTGAGCTCCAGGAACGGAGCTGTCCCCATCCAGTGTCCCCAGGTCCCACTCTGTCCCCTACAACCTGAGAATATGGCATGTCCAGGTGTCCCAAAGTCTCCCAACCCTATCCCAGCAGCATTCTGTGATCCTAAGTCTCATGTCCCTCTGCCCTGTCCCCAACGCTCTGTCCTGTTCCCCCTGGGCTGGGACATGCCACATCCTGGGTCCCCTGGGTCTCATGCCACTGTCCCCACTCCCAGCGCTTCGTCCTGTCCGTCCTGGGACACGCCATGCCTGGAGTGCCACTGGCCTGACTCCCCATCCCCATCCCCCCGTCTTATTCTCTGGGCAGTGTCACACCTCTGTCCTTGCTCCTGCCCCTGTGACAATGGCCCATGGGGACATGCCATGCCCGGATGGTCCCATGTCCCCATCCCCAGCACTGGGTCCAGTCTCCCAGGGTTGGGACACGCCATGCCTTGGGGTGTCCCTTGCCCCAAGTCCTTGTCCCCCAGGGGCTGGGGAGGTGCCATGCCCAGAGTGTCCCCATCCCCACATCCTTGTCTCTGTCCCCATCCTCACATCCCTGTCCCTGTCCTCAGCACTCGGTCCTGTCCCGCAAGTTCGTGGACGTCATGACCAAGTACAACGAGGCACAGGTGGATTTCCGGGAGCGGAGCAAGGGCCGGATCCAGCGCCAACTGGAGATCAGTGTGTGACCACGCCCCGTGGGTGGGGTGGGTGGGCCTGGACCACCAGACCACACCTCCTTTATGGAAGTGGGTGGGACTAATCATACAAATATCATCCTTTTGAGAAGTGGGTGGAGCCAGGTGACACAGACCCCACCTCCTTTGTAAAGTAGGAGGGGCCAGGCCATACAGACCCATCCCCTTTGGTAAGGTTTGGTAAAGGGGGTGGAGCCAGTCCAAGCAGACTCCACCCATTCGATGAAGTGGGTGGGACCAGACCCTACAGACCCCACACCTTTGATAAAGTGGGTGGTATCTGTCTTCTAAAGACCACGCCCCTTTGGCAAAGTGGGCAGTTATCACCTACAGACTCCGCCCATTTGACAAAGTGGGTGGGGCCAGTCACAACAGACCCCGCCCATCTGCTAGAGAGGGCGGGGCCATGTCCTACAGCCCCCACCCCTTCGAGAAAGTGGGTGGGGCCCAGGTGCTAAACAACATGTAATTATTGTGATGTGGGTGGAGCCAGCCCTGCAGACCACACCCCTTTCGGCAAAAGGCGTGGCTCTGCCACACAGGCCCCGCCCATTGTGGGAGTGGGCGCGGCCTGTTCCCACCCCGCCCCACGTGCCCACAGCCGGCAAGAACACCACGGACGAGGAGCTGGAGGAGATGCTGGAAAGCGGGAACCCCTCTATCTTCACCTCGGGGGTGAGCCCCGACATGCTGGGGGACACGGGAGGGGTCACAGTGCAGCGCCCCCCGCTGACAGCTCCCTGTCCCCACAGATCATGGACTCGCAGATCTCAAAGCAGGCGCTGAGCGAGATTGAGGGGCGGCACAAGGACATCGTGCGCCTGGAGAGCAGCATTAAGGAGCTGCACGACATGTTCGTGGACATCGCCATGTTGGTGGAGAACCAGGTGCGGGGACGGGCAGGGACCTGGGTGTGGGGACACGGAGATGAGCAGGGACCTGGGTATGGGGTCACAAGGATGAGCAGGGACCTGTGGACAGCGTGAACAGGGACCTGAGCTTGGGGACAAACAGGAACAAGCAGGGACCTGTGGATGGGGTGAAGTGGGACAAGTAACCTGTGAACAAGGACAAGCAGGGACCTGTGCAAGGGCTCAATGGGAACGAGTAGAGACCCACATGCAAGGTCATGGGAATGAGCAGGGACCTGTGCACGGGGTCACAGGGACGAGCAGGGACAAACGGGGACCTGTGGAGTCATGGGGAGGAGCAGGGACCTGTGCACAGGGTGACCTGGGACAAGAAGGGACCTGTGTGTGGGATCACAGGGACAAGCAGGGATCTGTGCATAGGGACAAGCAGGGCCTAGCCCCCTGGGCGGCCCTGTGCTCCACAGGGACACAGCCACGTGGGCACCTGCATGGGACCACAGGGTGGCCCAGGGACCCGCACACGGGGACGCAGGTGTGGAGTGATGTGGGGCAGGGTGGTGACCAGTGCACATGTCCCCGTGGTGGCCTGGAGGGGACACAGGGGTGCCCCCACCCTGCAGTGGTCTCGGCCCCTGTCTCAGCCCCTCTTTGTCCCCCCATGCCACGTGAGGAGCCGCTGTGCACGCTGGGGACAGGTGAGTACCTGCGTGTGTGGCCATGCCACGCGCCACAGGGCCGTGTCACCGTGTCCCCAATGACCCTGGGCCCTCTCCCCCAGGGTGGGCTGCTGGATAACGTGGAGCAGAGCACGAGGAGCAGAGCACGGAGGCGCTCCAGCACCGGCGCCAGGCGTGCCAGGTGGGTGGGTGCCAGCACCCCCGGGTGCTCTCAGTGTCCCCCCCATCTCTGTCCCCCCCGGGTGCTCCATAGGGAGCCATGATCGACCGCATAGAGAACAACATGGACCAGTCCGTCGGCTTCGTGGAACGGGCCGTGGCCGACACAAAAAAGGCCGTGAAGTACCAAAGCGAGGCCAGGAGGGTGAGATGGACTGACGGCCCCCATGTCACTTCTGTAGCCCCCAATGTCCCCTCCATAGCCCCCAGTGTTCCCTCTGTAGCTCCCAGGGTCCCAGAGAGAGCCCCAGTGTCCCCCTCTGGCCCTCAGGATGGCCTTCACATCTCCCAAAGTTCCCAGCACCTCCCCATATCCTCCAGCAGCCCTGAGAGCCCTTTGTGGCCAGCAGCCAGTCTTCGTGTCCCTCAGCCACCTCTTGTGTTCCCCAGCTACCCCTCATATCCCCCAGATGAGCCAATGTCTTCCACCTGCCCTGTGTCTCCCCATATTCTCCAGCAGCCCTGAGACCCCCTTTATGTCCCCCAGTCACCTCCTGTCCCCCTCAGCCACCCCTCACGACCCCCAGCTGACCCAAATGACTCCCACCTCCTCCCAGTGACCGGCAGCTCCATCCCTCTCTGTTCCTCTCTGTCCCCCCTCCACCCTTGAGCCCCCTCCCACCCTCAGGCGTGATGAGCTGGTGAGGGCTGAGCCCTCCTGCCCTGTCCCTGGACTCTGCAGCACCTCTGGCTCTTCAAGGCCCCTTGACACCCCTGTGTCCCACACACGTGGGACAGGTGTCACCACCCCCCCATCTTGCCCCTATCCCCCCCAGAAGCTGCTGATTTTGGTGGCAGTGGCCATGCTCTTGCTGGGGACAGTTGCCCTCATCACTGGACTCTCGGTGGGGCTGAACACAAAATAGCCCTCGGGGCGGGGGTCTGTAAGTGTTGGGGAGCAGGGAAGGGACACTGTGGGGACATTGAGCCCTGGGGGATCCCACTGTCACCTCCTGCTCGGGAGGGTCTGGTGCTTTGGGGTTTGGGGCTGGGGGTGGTGGGTTCTGGGTGCTTGCTGGTCAGTGGTCTCAAGTCTGTAGCGCTTGAGGTCTGTGGGTTTTGGGGTTTGTAGTGCTTGGGGTTCTGCGATGTTTGGGGTCTGTGGTACTCGTGGTGCTCCGTGTTTTTGGGGGGTCTGTGTTGCTTGGGTGTTCGTGTTGCTCAGGGCTCTGGATTTCAGCTCCATGTTTTGGCTTTTCCCCACATCCATCTCTGCTATCCCCGCTTTCCCCATTCCCTTCCCTGCTGACACCTCCGACCGGGAGCCAACATCTCCCCTTTCCCTCGTCCAGATGCTCCTGACCCTCCCAGCAGTGTCACCTCCCAGCTGGATCCTCCCTGGCACCGATCCTGGTCCCTCCTCTCCCTGCTTCTCCTGGACCTGCTGCTCCCAGCCCTCCATTCTCCAAATTCCACCATGGGCTCTGGCTTGGCACCACTGCCTTTGCCACCCATCCTGCCAGTCCCTGGGATCTGCCCCTTGTGTCTCCACGGGAAGGGGACGGGATCCTACCTGTGGGGACACGGCCGCTCATGCCACACCCCCAACGACAACGACAAGAGACAAATCCGAGGGCAGGACGCTCACCCGTGCAGGCATCTTGGTGGAATGAGGGTGGGAATAGAGACAGGAGATGGGGTTTGGAAGCACCATGCCTGGCATGGTTTGCTGTTGCCATGCTGTGACAGACGGAGCTGTCAGGGTCTCTGTGCCCTCTTTGCTTTGATGCTCAGGCGGGAGGACGTGGCTGTTGCGGATATTTAATTCCCGTTGTAATAAAATCCCGGCTGATCCCGCTCTGCGCCTCCTCTTCGTGCTGGCACTGGGAACACCCAAAGCCACTGGCACAGCTCTGGCTCGGCCGGGAATCTGGGGGCTGGACTGGCCCCATTTCCTGGTGCTGTAGGACATGAGGCGGGAGTGCAGGGCTGGGGACAACCCAAACTCCCAGGCCGCACCCAGGCTGTCCCCTCAAAATTTTTGGTGAGTTACAATGTTTGGTCACCTGTCCCAGGGGACACTGGCACTGCCACCTCCCTGTGCTACATACCACCAGCTCACACCTGCCCTGCCACCTCCCATCTCCTTTCCAGTCCCTGTCCTTGTTCCTTGTCCCCAGCCCTATCCTCGTCCCTTCTCCCCACTCCACAGCCCCTGCCCTCATCCCTTGTCTTCCTCCCCATTCCTTGTCCCCCTCCCCAGCCCTGTCCCTTCTCCCTGCTCCCCAGCTCCATCCTTATCCCCTGTCCTCCTCCCCAGTCCATTCCTTGTCCCTGTCCCCCTCACCACCGTCTCCCTGCCTCACATTCCCTGTCTCCTGGAGCAGAAGAAGATCATGATCATGTTGTGCTGCATCATCCTCGCCATCATCCTGGCTGCCAGCATTGGGAGCATCTTCGCCTGAGCCCCCCACCCGCTGCCCTCCAGGTGACAGGGCTGGGGGTGGCACCAGGGGTTCCCAGTACCCCCCAGTCCCAGGGAATGGGTTCGGGCCTCATCAGGGTTGATCCAAGTGGGATTCACCCCCTGGGTGTCCCCAAGCTGAGAAGGGATGGGAATGGTGACAGCACTGGGAGCCACATCCCCATCCTCGGTGTCACCTCATCTTCCTCCTCATCACAGGTGGCCTTTCCCCCTCCTGCCCCCTACCCGGATGATCCATTGGAGAGACCTCGGCCAAGCCCTGATCCCTGGAGCCCCGAGGACATCCCCGGTGTCCCTGGAGGAGTGGAGCCCACCCGCCACGCTCTCCCCTCCCCTCCCAGCGCCAAGGTCCCCTCGCTCCTCCTCCTCCTCCATGCGGGTGACGGTCGGTGGCCGCTGTGACAAGCAGCCCTTCCTCGGTGGCACAGAGCGGCCGGGGGGGCCATGTCCCTCTCGGGGGGGGACACAGGGCTCTGCCTTGCTGGGGCGGCCGGAGGAGCCTCTCCCTGTGCTTGGAGCTCCGTGGATGTGCAGCCGCCCACACTGGAGCCCTCCTCCTCAATAAAGAGCTCACCCACACTCTGCCTCATGGCTCCAACTCGATCTGTGGATCCCCCAGGATGCTCCCAGCTCCAAAAACCACTTCAGGATAGAGCCTCTTGCCTCAAACCTTGATCCATGTATCCCCCAGGATGCTCCCAGCTCCATGTTTCCAGCTCCAACATCCACTTTGGGATAAACAGCCTCATGCCTCAAACCCTGACCCATGTATCCCCCAGGATGTTCCCAGCTCCACATTCCAGCTCCATAACCCACTTCAGGACAGAGCTCATCCATCCTCCGCCTTGTCCCTCGAACCCTGATCCATTTATCCCCCAGGATGTTCCCAGCTCAATGTTCCAACTCCAAAACCCACTCCAGGACAAAGAACCCATCCATTCTCTGCCTCGTCTCTCAAACCCTGATCCATTTATCCGCCAGGATGCTCCCAGCTCCATAACGCGTTTCAGGACAGAGCTCATCCATTCTCTGCCTCATCCCTCAAAACCCTGATCCATGTTTCCCCCAGAACACTCCCAGCCCCACGTTCCCAGCTCCAAAACCCACTCCAGGCGGGAAAGTTTAATTCCAAAGGAATTCAATCCAGCTGCTCCTTACACCCTGTGCTTCAGGAAAAACTTGCCCCAGTAGCGTCCCTTGAGCCGCAGGTCATAGGGGCTCAGGTACTTCCTCATCCCCAACATATTGGAGGTAACCACACGCTCAAATGTCCAGGGATTTAGGTTGTTCAGCCTCTTCTCCTCCTCTTCCTGCCGCATCTCCTGGAGGCTCTCCCGGCTGACGGGGATGGCCGGGAAGGGCAGTTTTTGGGCCACCCGGGCGAGGAAGGGCCTGACCTCCCCAAATTCACAGCGCCCGCCCACCTCCACCACCAGCCTCCCGCTCTTCACCGCCGTCACGTAGTGGTCGATGGGGCCCTTCCCGCCTCCCATCCGGTGTCCCAAACTTTTCCGTGTCACTGACTTGTAGGGGGCGGGCACGCGCCACACGGCGAACATGGATTTGGGATCGATGCTGCGGCCAATGGTCAGGCGGATCATCTCCAGGTGGCCCCAGTGCAGGTACCCCCCACCCAAAGCCTGTGGGGGGCAAGATGGGACAACTCAGGGAAACGGGGATGGAAGATCCCGTGTCCTGCCTGGGAACAGGGACACAACGAGGGGACAGAGGGTCCCATGTCCTGCCTGGGAACAAGGACACGACGAGGGAACAGAAGGTCTGTGTCCTCCCTGGGACTCTGATGCTTCCCACTCCTTTTTGGGGTGCACCCTCAAAGCCGCTGTTTGCACTTGACACCCTCACTGGGAATGCTGGGATATTCCCAATGGAGGCAGTTCAGCTCTCCTGAGCCACGTTGTCACCACTCCCCTGTGGCTACTCCCCTGTGGTTGGTTTGGGAAGGCTCAGCACCATGGAGGGGGTGGGTCCCACTCCTGCCCCCTCCCCATTCTCATCCCATGGAATTCTCCCTATGGATCAGTTTGGTGCTCGTTCCCGCTCACCAGAATCCCGTACTGCCCCTGGATGAAGTCGGTGGCCACCTGGGACGGGCCGCGGATGTCACGGAGCCGCCGGGGCTCCCGCTGGACCTTGGGCACCGCCGGCACCTTGTCCAGGAACTTCAGCTTCGGCCTCTCCGGGAAGGTGATCCCTGCCGGGGGACACTCCAGTCAGGATCACCAGGATCCTCGGGAACAGAGCAGGGGGTGTCCCCGCCACCGATCCCCCTCACCGCTGTAATCCGGGGGCAGCGCAAACTTCTTGAGTCCCGCCCGGGGAACCGCGATGACGCCGAGACCTCCTCCGGCCCGGAGCGGCCCCGGGAGCCGCCATCGCAACATCGCGGGGACACGCCGGAAGTGCCGCAAAGGCGCCGCTGTTGGTCCGTCCCCAAATCCGTCCCCCGACCTGTGTTCCGGACGGGAAACGCGGCGGGATCATTAGTTCCGGAGGGTCCAGCGCGGCGCATCCCGTTCCCACCCCCGTTCTGCGTAGAGGTCACCGGCGGTGGGACCCCTCGAGGGTCCCGGCGCCCCTCAGCGGCACCGGGAGGTGCTGAAACTGGCCCGGATGTGCTCCCAGTCTCTGTGCTGGGCTGGTGTACTGGTTTTATGAGGATAGGGTTCATATTTTTCCCAGTACCTGGCACTGCGCTGGGTTTGGATTCGGGATGGGGGGCCCCGGGCCGTGACGTCACCAAGGGGATGAGTGCTGGGGTGAGGCGGGGGTGTGATGTCCCACAGGTGTCCCAGGGCCCGCAGCACTGTGACATCAGCACGGTGTCTCTACAGGACACGTGCCACCACCCCCTGGCTCCCAGCGGGGTCACGCCGGGACGCCCTGGAGCCATGAGCGTCCTGCTCTCCGTGCTTGTCCTGCTGGTGGCCACTACAGCCATCCTGCTGGCCACCCGCCTTTGGACAACACAGAAGCGCCCCAAGAGCCGGACCAGGGGGTCCCGGAGCAGCCGAGCAGCCGCAGCGGCTCCCAGTTCCCCCGCGGCTCAGGCGCCGCCTCCCCACGGTCCGGATGCCCCCGGGAGCCCCCTGTACATCCCCTGCGGCTGCGGCCCCGGCTGCACCTCCTGCGCGGGAGCAGCCCGGGAGCTGCAGGAGCTGCTGACGCCGCTGTGGCCCGGGGTGTCCTTCCAGTGGGACTCAGAGATGTGGCAGAGGTCCTGGAATGACTTGGAACAGCTGGTGGAGCGAGGCCACCTGCCCTGCTGCAGCTCCTCCAGGAGCCTCTGTGAGAGCTGCCAGACTCTGGCCAGAGAAGATCCCGTGCCCATATCTCCCTGCTCCCTTGGAGCTGCGGGCGTGAAGAGAACTTGCTCATCCTTAAGGATGCACATGGCCAAGAAGAATCTGGAAGTAAAACTGGGAGCCCAGCCCGTTCCAGTGAGGCATTCCCAGGAGCAAGTGCCCCATCAGGAAGTGTCATCCCGTTCCTCGGAGAGCCTCGCTGCTTCCGGAAGCCTCCAGCTCTCCATGAGCCTCAGTGGGAGCTGCTGGACTCCAGGTGGAGAAGACACCATGGACAGCTCTCCCTGCTCCCTCGGAGCTGCGGGTATCAGCCAAACCCGCTCAGCCCTGAGGATGCATGTGGCCAAGAAGAGCCTGGAAGTAAAGCTGGGAGCCCAGCCCATCCAAGTGAAGAGCTCCCAGAAGCAAATGGCCCAGCAGGAAGTATCCTGGAGCCACCGGTGCCCAATCCACGGCTCCCAGGATGCTGCGATGGTGCCAACTGGGAACACCCTGCGCTCGGTGTCTGAGAAGATCCTCCAGAGGCAAAGGGAGTTGGAGTTCCCCCATCTCCAGGGAACTCTCTCAAGACGGATGAGGCTCCTATTGGCAGCTCAGATACTTCTGAGGATGCTCTGTTTTAAATAAATCAGCATTTCCCCCAAAAGCTGACTGTTCCCACTGCTTTGGTTTTGACTGGGATGGGGCTCCTTTCTTCCCAGCAGCTGGCACAGTGCTGGGCTTCGATCCAGGATGGCAATGCCGTGGATCACATACAGATGGTTTGGTTGCTGCTGAGCAGGGCTTGCCCTCCTCAGGGACTTTCCATTGGACAATCCATGTTTCCTACTGGGAAAGGCAGGATAAGCTGCCTTAGTGGCAGTCTCCTGGGAGACTCTGGAAACGAGCCCCAGGTGGGTGCAAGGGGTGGGCCCACCCCACCCAGCTTCCCATTAGGAGACCTGTGGCCACCGCCCTCCTCCCAGGTGTTAAAACCATTGGTGGGGGGAGTCCTTCCTTTTTTTCCATCCCTATCCCCGATGGAAGCTCCCAGGGGAAGGTGGTTTGTGCTGCTCCTTGTGGCTGCAGCCTGTGCCCAGGATGCTCTGGGTAAGGGGTGTTGGGGAGGGGTTTGGCTGCCCTGCCTGGGGACCCTCGGGTGGGTCCCCCTTGCCCTGGGGATTGAGGAGGACCATGGGGGTCCCCAAATCCCTGTCTCAGCCTTTCCTATGCTCTTCCTGCCAGTCTCTGTCACCTGTGACCACATGTGGCTCTTGGTGACGGTGCCAGCTGCTCTCCTGGGAAGCCGAGTGGCTTCTGGGGAGCTAAGCCTGGGATCTGGCTGCGGAGTGACCAGCACTGACAGAGATGGATACCACCTGGAGCACCCACTTCTGAACTGTGGGACCACCCTGGAGGTGAGGAAAGTAGGGAGAACTCATGTCCCCGATGGAGATGGGTGTAGCGTGGGAATGAGGGGACATTGTTGGGTTCCTGCTGTGTGCCAGGGACTTTCTGGGTGCCGGGGTGGAAGGGATACCCACTCTGAGCTGGGTGACACCCCTAGCCCCATGTCTGCTCCTTCCCATAGCTCCTTCCGGAGAGCATCCGCTATGGGAATGTTCTCCACTACCGCCCTTCATCTGGGGGGCTGCTTGCTCGTGCTGGACCTTTCTCCCTGCCTGTGGAATGTTACTACCCCAGGTAAGTGGGAAGTCCCTCCTGGAAACCAGAATTCCTCAGCTGAATCCTACATGTCCTGTGAGCTCCATGATGGGATCCGTCTGTGAGAGATTCTGGGCAGGGTGGTGTGGAGACGTATCAGGATGGGATACAGGGATGTCCTCCATGCTCCTGGGAGTCTGTGACCTCACCTGAGGATGCTCTGTGGCACAGGACAGGCAGTGTTTCCTCTGGGGCCATCCATCCCACCTGGATCCCCTTTGGCTCCACCGCTGCCCACCGGAGACACCCACGCTTCGCCCTGGATGTGTTTGACCGTGAGTGGGCGAGCCCTGCATCCCCAAACCCCTGACTGTGGGACCCCCTGTGACGCTCAGGGCACCCCCTTCCAGGTTCCTGGTCCTCCCGTTTGTCCCATCCCTCCTATTCCCTGGGGGAGCTGCTTAATGTAGAGGCATCGGTGAGCACCGAGCCTCGGCTGCCCCTGAGGATCTTCGTGGACAAGTGTGTGGCCACTCCCAGCACAGCCAGATGGCCACAACATCGGGTCATCGGCAACAACAGGTGAGCCCTGGGGCTGCCACGGGCTGAGGGGAGCTGTCCCTGCATGCTGGGACCCTGTGGGGGGGTGGCAGTGCTGGGCTGATCCTGATTCCCATCCCGGTTCCCATACTGGCAGGTGCCTGCTGGATGGGCGGCTCGGTCGCTCCCGCTTCCTACCGCAGCGTGGAGACCTCTCTCTCCGTTTCCAGCTGGACACTTCTCTCTTCCCAAACACCTCCAGCAGCCAGGTCTGTGCCAGTGGGGGCCTGAGGGTGTGGGGTGACCGCCACCAGTGCGAGGAGGGGACGGTGAGGGGAGATGCCACCATGATATTTGTCCCTGCAGGTTTTCCTCCGCTGTTACCTGAAGGCTGTGGCCCCAGGGGCTGGCGGTCCCTCTGGAAAATCCTGTTCCTGGCACTCTCCGGACGGGACCTACTGCTCATGCTGCAGGTCCCTGGGTGGCTGCGGGCGCCGCCGGCGGCGACTGGCCGAGGGTGGAGGTGAGGAGACTCCCTAGGTGGGCTTGGTGGATTGCAGAGGCCCGGAGGGAGCCCCCAGTGGTGCCCTTCTCCTTGCAGGGCTCCTGGGAGAGGCCAAAATCCAACTGGGGCTGCTCTTAGCTCATCCCAACTCCTCCCTGGTGCCATCTTTGAGCTCTTTGGTCCCTGTGGAGAGTGGGGAGAAGAGGGATTCAGGTGAGTGCAAGCCCCCCACGGGGTTGAGGGTGGCTGGGGTGACCCCACTGTCCCCTTACAGCTGCCTCTCCCCGCAGGGCTGGCTGTCCCCGGCACCACAGTGGTCATGGTGGCCATGGGCTCCATCTTGGTGGCCGCTGGCGTGGCTGCCTGCTACTGCTCCGTGCGGCGACACCGCGGTGGCAACGGGGAGCCCCAGGCTATGGCCATGACCCCTATGGCAGCTACGGGTGCCGGGGTGACCCCCAGGAGCCCCCCTGCTCCTGCTGAGCCTGTCATTCTGTGAATAACCTTGTTTTGGGAATAAACCTGTAGCACTGTGGGACGGGGCTGTGGATTCTGTGGGCACCCTGGGGTGCTCGGGGTGAGTGGGTGGGGGTGTGTGGCACGTCCCCGGTGCCCCTGTGCACCCCAAAAGGGCTCTCTGGGGTGCTGGAAACAGTGGAACAGTTTGGGAAGAAGGGGGCAGGATCAGGGTCCCACGTCCATGCTCCTGGTCTTGTGTGTGTGGGGAATGAGCTCCTCCTGGATTCCCAAAGTTGCTTGACCATGGTGGGACAGGTGCCTGGGCTGGAGAGAACGTGGATCAGAGGCTCCTTGTGTTGCCTTTCTCATTTGTGTCTATCCTGAGTCACTACAGAGTGTGGACCCTTCCTGGGGGCAGGAATTTTGGGGTGCAGGGTGGTGTCCTGCACCCCCCCTTAGTCCCAGGGTGTTCATTATTCCCTGACTTCAGGTCCAATCCTCTACCTGGAGCTCTTGGCTTTTTCTCTTTAGGACTGGACCCTAAAAATGGGGGACGAAGTGGGTGGGATCAGTCGGGGGAATCCCCTCTACCCCTCCCCTCCTGCGACAGGGAGCAGATCCAGGTGGATATTCAGGACCTGCCCTGCCTGGGGAAGGGGATGCCAAGGAGATCCAGAGGAGATCGTGCCTGAGCAGTGCTCGGCTCCATGTCCTGAGGGCCCCCCCGTCCGTGCCCCCCGCTCTGCGGGGAGGAGCCAGAGGAGCGTAATGGCCCTTGATGGATTTTTCTTCCAGGAATTCGCTGCTGGGTTTGGGGTTTTTTTTCCTTTCTCTCTCTCTTTTTTTTTTTTTGCCTTTGCGAGCTCCTGTAAACACGGTGTGGAGCTGGAAAGGGCGGGAGTAAGGGGGGAACACACAGTTGGGGGGTTTTGGTGGGAATTCTGTGCCTTTAGGACCCTGCTTTCCTCATCTCCCTTTCGTGTGGGTTTGGGATGGATCTTTTCCCCCTGGGAATACCCTACCCTGAAGACCTGCCCGGAATGGGACGGGGAACAACACTAGGCATCTCCCCCTACTCCGCGCAGCCCCACGGAGCCGGGGGATTCCATGGAGCATCTTCCCAGCGCCACGGAGAAGGAATGCCCTGCTTCCTGTCCCCTCTGGATTTTGCGGGGCTGCCCCGCCGCGATGTCCTACATTCCGTCCCCGCGGATTTTGGGGGCTTGCCCCCTCCATCCCCCCGTGTCCCCCGTGGCCTGGGCGGTGCCCCGGGGGGAGGGATGCCGCAGCCGTGACGTCACATCGTTTAGCCAATGGGCGCGGCCCGTGGCGGGGTGGGGCGGGGGCGGCCCCGGTGGGGACCGGGGCTGCTCCGAGGGGGGTCCCGGTGCCCCCCGATCTCTCCATGCAGGACATGGGGAGCCTGCGGCTGGGCAGCCGCGCCGTCATGTACACGGCAGAGACCCTCCCCAAGGGCAAGAACCGCGTGATGGGGGTGAGTTTGGGAGGGTCGGGGGGAGTTGGGAAGGGGAAACCCTTGAAAAATCCCTCTCATTCCATTCCCAGGGGATTCCTGCTGATGCCTCAGGGGATGCTGCGTCTCTGGAGGGGCGTTGGGATTAAGGCATCCCTCATCCCTGGGGTGGCACTGGGTGAGGGGGGGTGTGTGTATGAGTTGACCCCATTCCTACCCATCCCGGTCCTCTAGACCATCCAGATCATGACGGGATTCCTGCACATCGGTTTTGGGATCGTCCTGACCACGCTCACCAATGTCTACACCTCTGTCTTCGTCATCGGAGAGATCCCTTTCCTGGGCGGTGTGTCGGTGCGTGCCAGGGGGCTGGGAAGGGATCCCGCTGGGACGAGATACCCACTGGGAAAGCATGCCCACCAGTGAACGATGCCCACAGGGAAGGGAATCCCACTGGGGAGAGATGCCCACCAGGTGGGACACCCATGGGGAAGGATACCTGCCAGGAAGGAATGCCCACCGGGAATGATGCTCCCTGGGCTTCCAGGGTCTGTGCAGCTGGAAAACAAGGGCAGGAGGGTCACCATGTCCCCTGCGCCCTGTTAATGCCACCTCTGGGCAGGTTTGAGGGGGCTCAGGGGGTCCCCAGTGCCATCTGAGGCCCCCCCCTCCCACCGCAGTTCATCATCTCTGGCTGCCTCTCCATCGGCGCTGAGAAGAGCCCCACGGAATGCGCGGTGAGTTTTCCTGGGAGCACACTGGGAGGGATCCCATGGGGCAGGTGGGGCATCCCTCCAGGTTTTTGGAGGGTCTGCCACCGCCCCAAAGCATCCCTGGGTGGTGCCCACAGGTTAAGGGCAGTCAGACCATGAACATCATCAGTGCCATCTTTGCACTCCTGGGAATCGTGGCCTTCATCGTGGACCTCAACCTCAATGGGCTCTACCGCTCCAGCTTGAACTATCTTGTCCTGGTAAAATCCCACTTTAGGGAATTCTGGCCCTTGGGGAACCCTCCTATCCTGCTCTCCACCCCTCAAGGGGTGTTGTGGCCTTTCCCAAATCCCTGTTGGGGTGGCGGTTTCTCCTCTGCCGGCGTGACCTATTTTAGGCTGGTACCTTGGGAGATGACTCACCCCCGGAAGCATCCATGAGCCATAAAAACGGCAGGATGGAGGGCTTGGAGCAAGACCTTGGAGCCGGGGATGCAGCGGGAAAGGAGGGGGGAGTCCTGGAACACAGCCCTGTGTGGGATTCCTCCTCTTGGGCGCTGCCGGGTGGGTGCTGATAAGGTTTTCCCCATCATGGAGCTCGCAGGGAATGGGATTTCCATCGTGCTGCTTATCTTCACCATCCTGGAATTCTGCATTGCCGTGGCCACCGCCAATTTCTGGTGCCGGGCCACCCGCCTCAGCTCCAATGAGGTAGGATTGAGGGGGCAGCAGGGATGGATCCCTAAAAACTGTGTCCCACGATCCCGGTGTCTCCCGTGATCCCGGTGTCTTCCAGGCTATGCTGATTGTCCCCAGTGCCACCCGTGTGGATCTGGCCGTGCCACCGGTGGAGTTGCCCCAGCCTCCCAGTTACACCGAGGTGATCCAAGGAATATCCCAGATAGGAGAAGAATTGGGATTGGGATGGCTCCTGGGAGAAGCTTCCAAACCCTTCTTGAATGACAGCCCCTATCCTGCTGCAATCAGTGTCCTCCCCCTGGGAAAACATTCCACCCCCATCCCCAGGGAGCATCCCGGAGCATCCACCTCTCTGTTCTGGGAATAGGGAGGAGATCCCAAAACCCCACAGGTGGTGGGTGCTGGGGGTTGTCCCCCCAAATCCTGCCTGTTTTCCGTAACACTTCCCGGTCTCTTTGCAGCTGGCTGCTCCTGAAGTCTGACACTGAGGATGTCGGAATGGGATCCTGCATCCATCACCCCCAAATCCCAGGGCTACGGCATCCTCCTCCCGCCACGCTGCCAGCTGGGATGCGCTGGTCCCCCCCCTAAAAGCCAGGGAAACTCCCAAATTCCCTGCCCATGTGCCCCCACGCCTGGTCTGAGGGGCTCTACTTGCTGGCTGCTGTGGGAAGGGGCTTCTCCATGGGGGATTCTTGGGGAGTTCCTGCCTGTAAATCCCCAGTGGGATGCTGGGGTTCACTCGTGTTGGGGTTCAGGAATTCCTGGGGGTCTGGTGGCTTGGAGTGACCCCAACGTGTGCCGGGAGCTGGGCGGGTCACCGGAGCATCTACCTCGGCTCATTCCCTCTTGGCTTTATTTTATCTTGGGAATAAATGCTCTATCCGGGCTTGTGTCTCCTGAATTTGGGAATTTTCTGTGGGAGCTACACTTTCCCCTCACAGAGCTGCTGTCCATCAGGAAAGGGGCCTATCCCACCAGATTTAGGGATATGTGCTCTCTCAGATTTAGGGAATTCTTCCCCTCTACACTCCTGATCCCTGTTTTCTTTCCCAAGGGAATTCTGCTCCCCTGGCACCTGCTCCCAAGGGATTTTTCCCCTGCTCAACCCTCAGTGCCTGCTCTCCTGAGGGAATTCCACTCCCCTAAACCCCTGGTACCTGCTCCCAAGGGATTTTTGCTCGGTTAAACCCCCAGTGCCTGCTCTCCTGAGGGAATTCTGCCCCTCAAAACCCTCATACCTGTCCTCTCCTGAGGGAATTCTGCTCCTCTAAACCCTTCTCCTGAGGGAATTTCACCCCCCTAAACCCTTCTCTTGAGGGAATTCCATCCTTCTAGCCCTTGGTCCCTGATTCTGAGGGAATTCTGCCCCCTTAAGTCCCCCATACCTGCTCATCCAAGGGAATTCTGCCCCTCTAATCCCTTCTCTTGCTGGAATTTCACCTTCTAAACCAGGGTGCCAGCTCTCCAGAGGGAATTCTGCCCCCCAACCCCCCCCTTCCATATTCCAGCATGGCTCTGCTATGTTTAGCTTGGCTGGAGCAGCCGGGCAGCCGGCGGCAATGCTGGTGACGCCAGCGCATCCCGGTTCTTCCGCCACTGGAAGAAGCTGCCCCAGGGCTGGGGCTGCTCTGTGGGGTGACACAGGGACATCAGTGCCACGTGCTCCCTGTTCCCACAATCCTGAGGGGCGGGAATGGAGCTGAAGGGTGCTCCCAAACCTTATCCATGCAGCAATTCTAAAAAATCTTTCATTTTCAGGGTCAGGAATTGAAGGCAAAGGACTCTGGGATCATTTTGAGGTTTGTCGGCTCCTGATGAGCTTGTTATGGGTCCATCCTTAATTATCCCATATCCCTGGGAATGCTTGAGTGTCTAATGAGGTGGTGATGAGCATCCAGCAGCATCAAGTTATTTAAGGAGCATCCTAAGCTTGTGGAAATGGAAAGGTGGGATGGAGGTGAGGAAGAAGATCCCAGGGTGGGAATATCCTGGTGACTTTGCAGTGCCCTGTGCGGGGATCGCCTTAATTTTTGGAGACAGGATCCATTCCAAATCTCCCCTCCAGTGCCAGAGTGGGATCAGTGACCTTCTCCTTGAACATTCCTTTGGTTTTGGGATGAGTTAAGTGTTTTCCTTCTTTCCACACTCCCTGACAAGGCTTTGGCTGCTCAACCAAAGCCTCATGGATTATTCACTCCCTGTCAGTTATTTCTGTTCCCAGTTCTGAAAAAATAATGAGCCCGATCAGTAGGAAAAGCCCTGGGGATTTTGGGAGCAGGATGAACAGGCTGTCTCCACTCACTCTGTGTCCACAAGCCATTATGGTTCCGGCTCCTCACCTGCAGCTCCGGAGCATCCCAATTTTTCCCAGCTCCACGGGGAGCACCACGAAGCCATCCTGCCTTCCAAGCAAGCTCTGTGTTTTCCCACTATAGTGGTTTTCCAGGAAGGGAGGCTTCCTCATCTTCCACTACCATTGGGGTCTATTTTCCCGGAGTATCCCAGTGTTTAGTTGCAGCATTTCCTGAAAAAGATGGAATAAGTGTTAAAGGCTCCATAGAAATACGGGGTTTTAAAATATATTTTTAGGTGGGAATTTGCAGGGGTGGGGAGTGGGGAATTTCAGGAGTTGGGAACAGCAGGTGACAGGGACCACAAAGTTTTGTGTCCCTGCTGGTGACGATCCCTAAGGAAAACCAAAACCCCATGGAGGAGCTGGGGCAGGCCAGGTGGGAGGTGGGCTGGAGTATCCCTGGGAAGAGAAGGATCCAGGAAGACCTTGGAGACTCTTCCAGTGCCTAAAGAGGCTCCAAGAGAGCTGGAGAGGGACTTTGGAAAAGGGCCTGGAGTGACAGGACAAAAGGGAATGCTTTCCTACTGCCAGAGGTTGTGTTTAGATGGGCTATTGGGAAGAAATTCTTCCCTGTGAGGGTGGTGAGGCCCTGGAATGGATTTCCCAGGGAATCTGTGGCTGTCCCATTCCTGCAGGTGTTTAAGGTCCCCTCCAACCTAAATCCTTCCAGGATTGCCAGTGGGAATCGATGCTGGTGAAGCCTTGGAGAGGTGCTGGAACTTTTCTGCAGCCTCAGGAGTTTTACCGGGAATGAGCAGAACAAAGGCTGGAACGTCACGTGCAGGGGGTGACGGACACATCTGGGACAGGGAGCAGGAGCCATGTCACTGTGTTCCAAATGCCAGGTATGGATCATTCCAACCTCCTCCCTTATCCTGGCTATGGATTCCCAAATCCAGGATGGACACTGGGGTGTTTAAAGCAAAAAAAACCTGAAACCTCTCCCAGAAAACATGATTTTCCTCCTGGAATCAGTATGGAAACAGCCCTGTGGGAACCCAAAACACCTGGAAGCAAAGCAAAATGTTGACTTTTTATGGGAATATGAAGTTTGTCCTGGGAAGCAACAACTTTCTGTGGAGAGCATTTCTTTATCGTAATCTATTTTCTTTGGAAAAACACCCCACACATTTTTGGGTTGGAAAAGGAATTTTGGTTCCACCAGGCTCATAAATTTTGTCCTGTGCTGGTGTGATGGAATTAGGGGGGGGGGGGGAGGGGTGTCTCACTGATCCCTCCTGAGCATCCAGCCAAGCTTCCCTCATCCAAAACTTGTCCTAAGAAATAGGAAAATGAACACTAAAATCCAAGGAATGTGTTGTATATATCTCCAAAGCCAAACATGTCTGCAAAGAAAAGGTTGGAAAGCTCCACCGTCCGGCCTTGCTGCTTCCCTGCATCTACTTCAAAGCTTCACCTCCTCTGGAATCTGCTTCCAAAATAAATCCTGACATCCTACCTTGGGCTCTTGCCATCCCCAGCTGGACCTAGGTTTATTTAGGAAGTGGGGAAAGCACTTTTTCCATGGATAACTTGCTTGGAAAATGGGGGTTTGAGGGCTGAGGGCAGTCATGGCTGTTTCTGGCTGAAAGACTGGAATTTCAGGAATGCTGTAGGAATCTGGAAAGGCTGATTTGGGAGGAAATCTGCTGTGTAGGGTGGTTTTGGCTGGGAATGTGAGCTGTGGATAATGCTGGAGGATACCCCAGCTCCCTAAAGGCTAAAGAAGGGATCCCAGAATTTCCACGGGGGCTCAAGTGTTCCTTACCAGGGCTGGAATGAGATCCCTGGGATTGTTAGGATTGGAGTGTTGAGAGGGGAGAGCCCTGCTGACAAGGCACCAGCAGGAATTAAAGGCTTCAAGGCATCAGGAATGTGATGAAGAGGCTGAATCTCATCCATGTCCATGTTTTTCCTGGAAAGCCGTGACGCCAGATGCAACACTTTACAAGGCCAAGCACACACTTCCATCAACGGTGCAGGATGGAAGGAGGTCATAGGTGGAATGGAGGAATGCCATTGGAGCTGGGATGGATGTGAGTCACTTGCTGCTCTTTGCTTTCCAGGTCTGTTCTTCCAGCTCTTTTTCTGGGATGTGATTTAGGCTGGTTTGGGGGATGTCTCCCATTCCCTGGTGTGTGTGAGCATGGGGTCGGCACAGAATCCTGGAATGGTTTGGGATGGAAGGGACCTTAAGGATCATCCAGTTCCACCCCCTGCCGTGGGCAAGGACACTTCCCACTAGCCCAGGTTGTTCCAAGCCTCATCCAACCCGGCTCCAGGGCTGAAAGCCTCTCCCAAGCTCTGGAAGCGCGGTGCTTCCAAACTCGGTCTGTCAGCACCCTCTAGCGTCGAAAGGAATGAAAATACACTTCCCGAAATTGCTCCACCTGCTCCTAAAATTCTCAGCTGGAGGGTCCTGGCCCTTCCTGGGAAGAGCGAGGGGCGTTGGGGTGATACCGGAATCCTGGACCTAAAAATTCCCGTTTCACCAGAAATTCCTACCCTGCACCCATCGAACATCCAGGAAACCTGGGGGGTTCTCCAGGCCGGCCTGGAGGATCCTGACCTTCCTGGAAAAAAGGACATGCCTGTTTTCTGGGAGGAGGTAGGGAGGGACTGAGGGATGGAGGGAATCCCACCGGATTCCCTCATCATGTGTGGTGGCTCCGTTCCCAGCCTGAGCTCTCATATCCCATTGTAAATAACGGCATCTCCTTTTCTTTTGGCTCTCAATGCCGAAGGAGCCAGACCAGGATCCCTGGATCCCTCCTGTGTGTGCCCTAGTTGGGGACAAATCCATAGGGATGGAGGAGGGAAAAAAGGAGCTTCCTCGGGACCTAATGGGGTTTATAAAGTTTCTTGGTTTGATCCATGTTTTTCCTGGGGAGGGGGCAGAGTTATGTTACCAACACCTCGTTAGGCATGATTCCCAAGCAAAACATCCACAATTTGGGATGGAAAGGACTCAGGCTGTCTTTGGAGCATCCTGAGGGAAAAGCATCCAACCCTTCCCCAGGCTGCAGAGCCCTCGGAGGGTTTGCCCACCTCAGCTTCCCAAATCCCTTCTCCCTTCCTCCCTCCCTCTTCCTGTGCAGGATTTTGGGAGCCTCGGTTGGCAAAGCTGCCTCGTTGAGCAAGAGGGGTCTGACGAGAATTCCATGAGAGCTTCCCGCAGGGAGCAAAGGGCAGCGGGAGCGTGTCCCTGCCTGGCCAGCACCTCCCAGGGATTCCGGACAGCAAAGGGACTGTGGAAAGGAGGAAGAGGAGGAAGGCACCTGGGAATTGCTCCAGCTTCCTGGCCTCATTCCAGGCCATGGCAGCCACCACCGTGACCGATTCCGGTGGCGTGAGGATCATCACGGAGGTGATCCCAGCCACGGATCCCAGAGCGGCCCAGCTGACCTCGGGATCCAGGGCACCTGCACCTGCCAGGACGTCATTCCAAACACGAGGCTTCCGGAGGGCTCATCCCAAGGTTTTGGGGGTGAGACGCAGCATTCCAGGGGCACAGCAGGGACTGGGGATCCACAGGGATTGTCCTGCTTGAGGTTCTCCCTGGCTGGGTGGAGGGGATGTTGGAACAGCTGCCTCTCTCAGTCCCTTCCTGAGGGTGGGATGCATCTCACAGCAATGGGATTGGGATTCCTCTCCCCCATCCTTCCTTCAGGCCATCCACATCTTCACTGGGATCATCCACATCTGCTTTGGGATCATCCTGACAGTGTCAGAGCACAGGAACCATTCCCTCCCTGTGGCCAGTGGGATCTTCTTCTGGCTTGGGATCCTGGTAAGCTGGGATGAGGACACTGGAATCTCAGGGAATCCTGTGACACCCTACCTTCCAGCTGTCCCTTTTGGGATGTCTGTGCATCCCTGAACCCCAATTCCCAGCTGGAGGGACACCAGGAAGAGTGGCAGGGAGGGGTGCCTTGGTGCTGCCACCTCACAATTCCCGCTGTTTTCCAAGCAGCTCCTGGTCTCAGGCTCATTGCTGATCGAAAGTGAAAGGAGAGACAACCTCATGCTGGTAAGATCCGGGATGGGAGGGACAACATGTCCCCCCATTCCTTCCATCCCTCCCAGTGGCTGCCAGCACCCCTCCACAGCCTGAATTCATCCAACGGGATCCACAGGCCAGTCTCTCCCTCGGGAGGTACCTGGTTCTCCCACATGGAGAACAGGATGGGGTTCAGGGCCTCCAGAAGACCCTTGGGGTCACTGTGGGATGAGTGGGACAAAAGGCCCAGGACACCCTCGGGACCTTTGGAATCACTGTGGCACGAGTAGAATAAAACTGGGTGGCTTCTCCAGGAGATCCCTGATCCCCGTGGCATATTCCATGTGGTTCCCGGGCTCCACGTCACCAGGTGCTTCCCACAGGTCAAGACCTGCTGTGTGGTCAACATGGGAGTCGTCCTGGCCACGCTGGTGGCCACCGTGATCCACAGCACGGCCATCACCCGGCACCTGCCCGGCTGCGAGAGCCGAACCCCCTTCCAGATCCGCCCGGAATGGTGCCTCGACCTGGACAGCAAGGTACGGACACCCAAAATCATGTACACAGAGAATCCAAGGCTCCCGGTCCCACTCAGGTGCTGGATCCCGGGGATATGCTGCAGGATATTCTCGGTCTTCTCCTCTGCAGATCCTGAGCAACGGGCTGGATTGCACCTTCGTGCTCCTGAGCCTCCTGGAATTTTGCGTGGCCGTGGCGGTTCTGGCGTTTGGATACGAGGCCGTCCGGCAGCACAGATACACCCAACTGGTGAGGGAGCCGGGAGTCCCTAGGGATTCCTGGGAATCCCTGGAATGCTGATCCACCTCTTCCTTCCTCCGAGGGGCCGCCCCAGTCCCGGGGCTTCTATGTTCCCTGCCAGAAATGTCCCTGTTTTTGCTTTCCCAGGCGCTGTAGCCATGGTCAACCCCTCACGTGGTGCCGCATCTCGGGGAGGGTCCCCGGTACCGGAGCGCCCCGGGATGCCCTCAGCGTGTTCGGCTCTCAATAAAGGCCTCTCCCCCAGCCCAGCCCGCACATGTCTCCAGGGGTCACTAAGGGTGCGGGTCGTCTCGCCCCGGTGGGTTTGGGGAGGTTCGGGGGGGTCGCGGTACCGGTGAGGGGCGGAACTGCCCGGCACAAAGATGGCGCCGCCGCCTGGCACAAAGATGGCGGCCGCTAGCCCACAGTGAGGGCGCTGCCCGGCACAAAGATGGCGGCACCGACAGGCACAAAATGGCGGCCACGGGTCTGACCGGAATGTGTTGCCCGACACAAAGATGGCGGCCGGAGGGGCTCGGCGGCTTCGCGCAGCTGTGAGGTCATCTCCTTGCGACACCACGTGGATCATGGAGCAGGATAACAGGGAGACCCCGGGAGCGGGAGCGACTCCCGAGGAGCCCAGCGGGGCCGTCCAGGCTCCGGCCGCGGCCCGCCGGCGGCGGAAAGCCGCCAAGAAGCGGCAGGAGGCGGTGGTGGCCATCCCGCGGGGCAGGCCCAAGTCGGGGCGAGTGTGGAAGGATCCCGGGAAAAAGAGGTGGGAAGGGAGGCAGGGATTAGTTGGGGGGGTGTTTCTGGGGGAGCTCTGGGCTCCAGCGGGGCTGTTTGAAGGAGCTTGAGGCCTGGGGAAATTCGGAGGGGGGGACAGGATTGTTCGGGCGGGCTTGTAGGGGGCCTCTGGAGTTATCCGTAGGATTTGGGAAGGATCCGGAGGAGACAGGGATGACTTGGAGGAGTGGGTTTGGAGAGGGTGCTCCGACCTCGTGGGAGTTTCATGGAATTCTGTCCTGAGGAGTTTTCTGGAGAGGAGCTGGAGTGGCCCCGGCTGCATCCTGGGGTTTTTGGGGAGCCAACACATCCCGTGTGTGCCCACCCAGGTTCTCCCACATGATCCAGGACAAGGCGCTTCGCACCTCTTGGGCACGGAAAATGAAGGAGAGGCAGGAGAGGAAGCTGGTCCGGGATCTGGCGCGACAGCTGGAAGAAGCGAAGCAGAGGGAGAAAGAGGTAATGGGGCTCTGGAGCTGGAGAATTCCTGCCTATCCCATGCACAATCCCATGTCTCTGCCCTCATCCCGGGTATTGGAGCTGTGGCAGAGCCCAGGAAAAGGTCAGCTGGGATGGAGAATTCCCTGTCTTAGTGCCAAATCCAGGCTGTGACAGTCATATGCTCCAAGTTACTGACTCGGAATAAACTCCCTGGGTCAGTTCCAGCCTCGTCCGGGGTGGAAAAGCTGCTGGAATGACAGATTTCACACTTGGACAGGCACTGGCTTGGGTTTAATCCTGGAGGAAGGGATCCACAGGGAATGTTTTGGTGCTGCTCCCACAGGAAAAGAAGCGGCGGCGGGAGGAAAACCTGAAGCGGCGCCTGGAAAATGAGCGGAAAGCCGAGATCGTCCAAGTGGTGAGTCCCAGCTTGTCCCCTCTCCGGGATGGGAACAGCACTGGGAACACCCCACAACCTCCAGCCCCCCATGGATCAGACTCCAGTTTGCTCCAGTCTGCTCCAGTTCTACTCCCTGGCTCCGTCTTGGAAGGATACTTGGAGGACGGGGTGATTCCCCTGCGTTCTCCCAAGCTTGAGAACTTCAGAACTGAGGGATAATGGAGTGGGTAGAGCAAGGAAGACATGGCACTGACAGGGATCCATGTGGGAAAATCATGGCTTTTTCATCAGGAAGAGACCCAGGACCTCAGGGTGGGTGTGGTGAGGATGGGGTTAGTTTTGGGATAAGTGTGCTCCTAAATCCTGCATCCTTGGTGGTGGGAGCTTGGGAGTCATGCCACACACATCCCACCTCATTCCCACACTCTGCTTCATCCCTGGAAATGCTCCAGGACAGGGCTTGAAGCAACCTGGTCTAATGGAAGCTGTCCCTGCCCATGGCAAGGGGGTGGAACTGGGTGATCCTTAAGGTCTTTCCCAACCCAAACCATTCCAGGATTCTGGAATTCCATGAAATTCCCCTCTTTTCCCATTTCCTAGATCCGGAACCCCCTGAAGCTCAAGCGGGCCAAGAAGAAGCAACTGAGGCGGGTGGAAAAGCGGGATACGCTGGCCCTGCTCCAGAAGACTCCCGTGAAGCACAGCACAGCCACGGAATGAAGTGGGAATCAGGATACTGCCATGCCCGAGCCAATTCCTTTGGATCCTGCTCCTTTCCTGGGGTGTTTCCTTGGCTCGGTGGGCAGGAATTGCTGCCGGGACTCTCAGTGTTGGACAAACAAGATAGAGCTGGGCTGGGTTATTCCACAGGAACCAGCTGCTGGACGCCGCAGTTCACGTGGAATCGGGATGTTGCCGGTGCCAGAGGCTGGAACAGAACTTTGCTTTCCCAAATTTGCTTTTTCCTTATAAAAACAAACAGGAACTGAGACAGATTTGCGTGCAGTGGCTTCGGGGATTGGTGGCTCCAGCTGGGGCCTTTCCTAAGGCATTCCTGGGATTGGAGAGTGCTGTGGCCCCTCATTCCCTGAGACTCCCATCCCCAAAGAGGGCATTTCTGCTGGAAATAAGCCCTGGAGCCTGTCCCCAAGGAAGGGGACACAGGATGTCACACACCCTCCGGGGGGAAGGAGCAACACCAGGAATTTGCGGGGAGGAGATGGAAGGAAGGGGCTCAGGGTGGGAAATCCCATGGATTTCTTTACATTCCTGGTTTTTCTTGCTCCATGAACACCCCTTTCTGTATTCCTGGGGAGGGATGTGACTGAGTCAGGACAGAGGGGACAAGATGGGGAACACTGAGTGGAAAACAGGGCTGAAGGAAGCCGTGGGAAGCCCTGGAGTGGGAATGGGGGGTTCTGGAGCTTTATCTTGGGCTGACAATTTGGGGGGACCCCCCCCAGAATCAGCATGGGGAGTCCCCCAAAGTCTAGGATCCAGGGGTACCGCAGGGAAAGTGGGAACTGGCAGGAATTTTGGAATGCAGCCAGTGCCAGCCAGGCACAGGGTCATGGGGCAGGAGGGCTCTGCCCTCGGCATTCCCGAGTTAATGATTTCCAAGGAATACTCCTCCCTGTCCAGAGCCCACGGCCCAGGCTTTGCCCAGCAGGGTAAGAGAAGGGGAAGCTCGGAGCCCATTGGGGGCCGATTTCCTGGTGGGGTGGATGCGGGAGAACCGGGTGTCTCCTCCCAGGGCTGGATTGGGGCCAACATCCTTGGTCCCAGTCTGCTGTGCCACCCGGAAGGGGAGCGGGATGCACGCAGGATTGCGGGGCTCGGAGCCCCTGGATCCCCAGCTGGTTCTGGCTCCGGGCGGGGGAGTAGGAGGATAAGGAGAGAGGGGACGGTGGGTGCTGGGAATGCTGGGATTGGGAATGTCGGGGTGAGTTTTGGGGGTGCTAGAAAGAGGGGCGTTGGGGTCAGAGGGTGGGGAAAAGGGAAGGATGGAAGAAGGGGAAGGAAGGAGGGGAAGTATGGAAGGAGGGAACAGGAAACGGGGAATGAGGGGAGCAGGAAGGGAGGGGTTGGGGACTGGGGAAGGAGAGGATCAGGGAAGGAGGGGGTGGGGAGCAGGGAAGGAGAGACAGAGGTCGGGGAAGGAGGGATGGGGATAAAGGAGGTAACAGGGAAGAAGAGGACAGGGAGCAGAGGGAACAAGAACCAGGAAAAAAGGAAGAGGGACCATGAGGAAATGGGGACAGAGGCTGGAGTGATGGGGATAGGGAAGGAGGGATAGGGACAGGGAAGGAGGGATACCAGCTGACCATATGAACCACAAACACCATCCTGGAGGTGCCCCCTGGGGACCCCTGCAGACAGTCCCCTGCCGCCAGCCCCCTCCTGGGTGTGGCAATCCCTGTGGGATGCTCAGGATGATCCCCATTCCCAGGTGCACCATGGTGGAGGTGACAGTGACCCCGCAGTCCTCGCTGGCTGACCGGCCGGTGCAGATCCGTGTCCAGGGACTGTCCCCATCCCAACTTGTCACCCTCCGGGCATGGCTGAAGGATGAGCACGGCGAGTGCTTCCAGTCCCGCGCCTTTTTCCGTGCCGATGGAGCTGGAGAGGTGGATCCCAGGTGCCATGCCGCCCTGGGGGGCAGCTACTCTGGGATCTGGCCCATGGGGCTCTTCTGGTTCCTGCAGCCCGACACCCTTTTCCGACGGCTGGTCAAGCGGGATGTGGCCGGCAGCCCATTCCGGGTCCGGCTGGAAGTCTTTGATGGGCTCTGCCTGGGCACGGATCCCAAGGAGCAGCCACTGGGATCCTGCGAGGCCGAGCGGTGGTACGTGGGCCCCGGAGTGCAGCGGGTGCCCATCCGTGAGGGAAGGGTCCGTGGGGCCCTATTCCTGCCTCCTGGTGAGCATTGGGGAGCGGGGAATTCTGGGATATCAAACCTTGGGACTTCTAGGGTGTTCATTCTTGGGACCCCTGGGATACTGAACCTTGGGCCTCTCAGCATGCCAAGCATTAGGATTGCTGGGTTGTGGTTGTCCAGCCTTGGGATCCCTGGGATAATGAACCTCAGGACCCCTGGGATGCCCAGCCTCAAGGCCCCTGGGAATGCTCAATATCAGGATCCTTGGGATACCAAACCTCAGGATCTTGGGATGCCCATCTGCAGGGCCTCCAGGATGCTTGGCATCAGGACTACCAGGATCCTGAATCTTGGGATGCCCATCTGCAGGGCCTCCAGGATGCTTGGCATCAGGACTACCAGGATCCTGAATCTTGGGATGCCCATCTGCAGGGCCTCCAGGATGCTTGGCATCAGGACTACCAGGATCCTGAACCTTGGGATTCCCGGGATGCCCAGCTCAGGACCCCTGGAACACCCAACCTTGCACCCTCAAGATACTGAACCTTGTGACCCTTGGGATTCCCAACCATGGGACCCCCAGGATGCAGGGAGGCACCGATGCCTCCTCATCCCTGTCATTCTCCCTGTCTTCTCGCAGGTCCAGGCCCGTTCCCAGGAGTCATTGACCTGTTTGGGGGCGCAGGGGGACTGATTGAATTCCGGGCAGGACTCTTGGCCAGCCGGGGCTTTGCTGTGCTGGCCCTTGCCTTCTTTGCCTATGACGACCTGCCCCGAAGCCTGGCTCAGCTCGACCTGGAATATTTTGAGGAAGCAGCAGAACTGCTCCTCCAGCATCCCAAGGTGAGTCCTCGAGCATGGGGAAGGGCAGCTGTGAGCTGGGATATTTTGGGGAGTGGGGGTAACTTGGTGAGTAGGACATCCAGGTGAGCAGGGATGTCCTGGGGGTGTCCTCATCCTGGTGAGCGGGATGTCCAGGTGAGCAGGGATGTCCTGGGGGTGTCCTCATCCTGGTGAGCGGGATGTCCAGGTGAGCAGGGATGTCCTGGGGGTGTCCTCATCCTGGTGAGCGGGATGTCCAGGTGAGCAGGGATGTCCCAGTGCTATCCTAGGGACTGTGGATGTTCTGCTGGGTGGGATGTCCAGGTGAGCAGGAATGTCCCTGCGATGTCCTGGGGACCAGGAATGGACTGGGGAATGGTGGCATCCTGGTGAGCAGGATGGTGACCAGGAGTAGTGTCCCAGGGTTGTCCCGAGCACCAGGAATGTCCCAGGGACTGGGGACATACCAGTGAGCAGGATGTCATGGTGAGTGGCACGTCCCAGTGGGCATCTTGTCCTGGTGACTGGGGCCATCCCATAGGGACATCCTGATCCTGGCACCCAGGGATGTCCCAGTGAGTGTATTATCCCTGCATATTATCCCACCTGGCTCCATTTGCTCCCACCGCAGGTCCGAGGCCCTGGCCTGGGTGTGGTCGGCGTGTCCAAAGGCGCAGAGGTGGCCTTGGCCATGGCCACCTTCCTGCCGCAGGTGGTGGCCACGGTGTGGATCAATGGTACGGCCTTCCTGCACGGAAATCCGCTGGTCTACAAGGAGCTCCGCATCCCTCCCATTCCTTACTACACCGAGCGCGTCCTCTTCACCGAGGTGGGAGCCATGGACAACTCAGCCATCTTTGCCGACCCCCGGGATCCTGCCTACCGCACCTCGGCCATCCCGGTGGAGAAGATCCGGGGAAAGGTACTGTTTGTGGTGGGAGAGGCCGACCGGAGCTTCAACAGCAAGCTCTTTGCTGAGCTGGCCCTGGCACGGATGCCTCCAGAAAGTGGCCGGATCCTGTCGTATCCCGGTGCCGGGCACCTGATCGAGCCCCCCGGATCCCCCCTGTGCAGCATCTCCAGCATCCGGGGCACTCCGAGGCCGGTGGCGTGGGGAGGGGAACCCCAGCCGCACGCCCGGGCCCAGGAGCATTCTTGGCAGGAGATTGTGCTGTTCTTGGAGCTCCAGCTGGGATCGGCTGCCACCATGAAGCTGTGATGGGGACAGGGAAGGGTTGGGATCACTGGGATTGTCACTGTGGTGAATAAAGTGTCACTTGGCAGCTTCTTGCCCGTGCTCCTGGGGGGAATGTGTGGGGCTTATATCGGAGATATGTGTTGGATATATATATAGGATATATGTTGGATATATATTGGATGTATATAGGATGTATGTTGGATATATATAGGATATATTTTTGATATATATTGGTCATATACAGGATATATTTAGCATATATATCAGACCTATACTGGACATATATTTAGGATATATATTGGACATATATTGGATCCCTCGGGAGCTGGCGTGATCCCATTCCCACGCTCAGGGCAGAGGGAAGGGAGTGGTCATGACTGTCACTCCGGGAAGGGCAGGGGTGATGACGCGGTTTAATCTGCAATAAAGATAAATCCCAGAAGGGAAACTTCTGGAAAGGGAGGCAGAGGGAATGCACTCGGAGGACTTTGGATTCCCTGTGGCACTGCTGGGTGCAGCAGGGATTTGGGACAACTGACTGATTCCCAGTCCCTCAGACTCCACCAGGGCTGTGCCACTGTGTCCCGTCCCTCCACAGGATCCTGGTCCCATGGCTATCCCAGGAGTGGCATGTCCGTATGTCACCACTGTCCCCACCAGCTCGGGGAAAGTGGGGACACACCAGCCCCCTCCTCCCACCTGGATAGCTTGATCCAAGCTGGGCATCCCGCCCAGTGTCAGCTCCATTCCCTGTTTGCTGGGACAGAGTTTCCAAGCGCGGGATAAGCTTGGTTTGTCCCTGGTCACTGTGACACGGCTACGGGAGGTGACCACGGGGCCGGGGCACCGAGGTCACTGGCGGCACGGGAGCGAGGAGCCCTGGGCAGAGCTCATCCCACGGGATCAGCTGATCCCCCCCGCAGCCCAGCCATCCGGATATAAATCCACACCGCAGAGCCCTGTGGTCCTGCTGTGTCACTGCCATGGGACAGAGCTGCTCCTTCCTCGTGCTCCTTTTCCTCCTGTCCCCGTGGCCCAGAGCAGCCGTGGCGCTCCTGCAGTACCGCCACGACTGCGGAGAGTTGGGAATGCAGCTCCTGGTCTTCCCACCGCATGGCCGCACTGTCCGCTTCAAAGTCTTGGGTGAGTGGGGAAACCCCCCTGGATCCCCTCAGGGTGCTGGATCGCCCTGGGATTCCCCCCAGACCAGAGCGTTCCATGGTGGTGGTATCCCAATGGGATGAGCCCAATGGCTTGAACAGCTGTTAGTGCTGCTGGGGGTGTTTCCCTGCACCCAGATGTGTCACTTCCCTGTGTCCGTGGTGTCCCCCCAGACGAGTTTGGCTCCCGCTTTGACGTGGCCAACTGCTCCATCTGCCTCCACTGGCTCAATCCCAGGGAGGATGGCTCCATCATCTTCTCCTCCGGCTACAAGGGCTGCCATGTCCTGGCCAAGGTGACGCTCCCGTCCCCTCCGTGGGCCCCTCCAGTGGGATGAGGGTGACTGTCCCTCGTGTCCCACTGCAGGAGAACCGCTACATCCTGAGGGTGCAGCTGGAGGAGCTGCTGGCCAGCGGGATCCCCGTCACCTCCTACGAGGTCAACATGACCTGCCCAAAGCCGGGTGGCTCCGAGATGTTCCCGGATGGAAACCGGGAGCAGGGCCAGGATAACGGAGTCCTCATCTCCCATACCGGCCTCGTGCACCACGTCTCCCAGTCCACCCTCGTGGGATCCCAGCTCTCATCCCGAGACCACCTGGAGCAGGTTCACACTGTGGCACGGAACCCATCCAGCGCGGTGCTCCCCGGGATCCGGCACCATTCCAATCCAGCTCGCCCGGGGCTTCCGCCCCAGTCTGGTGGGGTTCGTCCCGTCACCCAAATCCAGGGAAGCTTCCTCCGCCCGGGTGTGCAGCCCCCGCAGCCCGGAGGGCAGAGCCAGCCAGGGATCCTTCACCCAGCGCTTGTATCCCAAAACCATCCTGCTTTGGTGCATCCTGGAGGTCAGACCCAGCCGGGGCAACTTCGTCCAGGGTTTGTATCCCAAAATCAGCCCGGGATGGTGCATCCTGGAGCTCAAAACCAACCAGGGCAGCTTCGCCCAGGGTCTGTATCCCAAAATCAGCCTGGGATGGTGCATCCTGGGGGTCAAATCCACCCAGGGCAGCTTCGTCAACCGCATCTATCTCCACTCCATCCCGGCGGTCAAACCCAACCAGGGCAGCTTCGTCCAGGGTTTGTAACCCAAAACCATCCCGGGGGGCAAAACCAACCAGGGCAGCTTCGCCCAGGGTCTGTATCCCAAGATCAGCCTGGGATGGTGCATCCTGGGGGTCAAATCCACCCAGGGCAGCTTCGTCAACCGCATCTATCTCCACTCCATCCCGGCGGTCAAACCCAACCAGGGCAGCTTCGTCCAGGGTTTGTAACCCAAAACCATCCCGGGGGGCAAAACCAACCAGGGCAGCTTCGCCCAGGGTCTGTATCCCAAGATCAGCCTGGGATGGTGCATCCTGGGGGTCAAATCCACCCAGGGCAGCTTCGTCAACCGCATCTATCTCCACTCCATCCCGGCGGTCAAACCCAACCAGGGCAGCTTCGTCCAGGGTTTGTATCCCAAAACCACCCCAGTTCAGTGCACCCCGGAGGTCTAAACCAACCAGGGCTTCGGCCTGGACTTGTATCCCACAACCAGCCTGGCTTGACCTCTTCTGGTGCTCAGACTCCGGCAGGATTCCTGGGCCTGGGAGCTCAGCCCCCAAACCAGCCAGGAATAGCTCGTCCCAGTCTTCATTCCAACTCCCAAACTGGGCTCCAGGGCCACACTGGGCTGCTCCATCCTGGCCATCCCAGCCCAGCTTTAGTGCGCCCAGGACTCCCATCCTGGCCGGGTTTGATCAGCCCTGGGCTCCAAGCTCAGCTCCAGCCGGCTCCAGGACGTCCAGGGCTGCAGCCTCGGCCTGGATTGCTGCATCCCGGGATTCACTCCCAGCCCAGCCTGTTGCAGTCCACGGCACTCTTCTACCCCTCAGCAGGGGCAGGTAAGGCAGAACGGTGGGATGGAGGGATGCTGGGACGAGGGAAAACAGCCTCAATGTGCTTTTCCAACCTAAATTCCATGGGGTGCCTCCTGTCTGCATCCCTCAGGCACGCAGCTGACGCGGGAGCAGTGCCAGGTGCCGGTGGGCCGGATGCCGTGCGTGGCTCCACAGGGACGGGATGGATGCCTGCAGTCAGGATGCTGCTACGACGACATGGACCGTGCCACGCCCTGCTATTACGGGAATACCGGTAGGACACTTGGAGGGGCATCCCAGGAACCCCTCGGGGGGCAGCACTCAGGATGACAGAGCCGCTCCATGGTGTCGCAGCCACCGTGCAGTGCCTGCTGGAGGGACACTTCATCCTGGTGGTCCCACGGGGAATGGTGGCCCCGCCGTACAACCTGGACAGCGTGCGGCTGGCCAGCAGCCAGGCGGGATGCGAGCCCCTCCATGTGTCCGAAACCTTCGTTATGTTCCGCTTCCCGGTCACCAACTGCGGCACCACCGTCCAGGTAGGGGGGGAAACCCTGGAGACCCCCCGGGTGGGCATGGTGGGATCACTTCAGGATAGAAATGCCTCAAACCCTGATCCATTTACCCCCCGGGATGCTCCCAGCCCTGTGTTTTCACCCTCCAAAACTTCAGGATAAGGAACTCACCCACACTCTGCCTCCTGCCTCAAATCCTGGTCCAGGTATCCCCCAGGATGTTTCCCATTCCCGTGTTCCCTGCACAGGTGATCGAGGACCGGCTGATCTATGAGAACCAGCTGATCTCCACCATTGATGTCCAGGGATCTCCCCGCGGCTCCATCACCCGGGACAGCGTCTACATGTAAGGGAAAAGAGGAAAATCCAAGCAGAGAGCCCAGATTTCCCCTTGGATCAACCGCATCCTCGCAACTTCCGCAGTGGTGTCCCCCCAGCTCGGGCTGGGGGAGCTGATGCTGGAGTGGCAGATGGAGGAATCTGGGAGTCTCCCACCTTTCTCTGCTCCCTTTTCCCAGTCTCCAAGCTCGGTGCATCTACAACGCCAGCGACCTGCTTCCCTTGGGAATGGAGGTGGCTGTGCCTCCCACAGCTGCCCCCCTGGCCATGCCGGGCCCGCTGGGGCTCCAGCTGCGGATTGCCACCGGTGAGTGCTCCCTTTCCCACTGCCCATCCCACTCCCCAACCCGCCCAACCGCTCCCAATGTTCCCATAGATGAATCCTACAGCTCCTACCACCCCACGGGCGACTTCCCCTTGGTGAGGGTGCTCCGGGACCCCATTTACGTGGAAGTCCGGCTGCTCCAGAAGACGGATCCCAATTTGGTGCTGGTGCTGCACCAGTGCTGGGCCTCCCCCGGCTCTGACACCACATCCCAGCCCCAGTGGCCCATCCTGGTGGATGGGTGAGTGGAAAAGACAGGAAGATGGAGATGGGGGGGGGGTTACTGTGCTGACACAGTGTCCTTGTCTCCCAAGGTGTCCTTTCCAAGGGGACAACTACAGGACACAGCTGATTCCAGTGGGTCCGGCCTCTCCGGAGCTGCCCTTCCCGAGCCACTACCAGCGCTTTGTTGTTTCCGCCTTTGCGTTTGTGGAACCCCCCGGCATGGCCGTGCTGGAGGGAGAGGTGAGGCAGGTTCTCGGGAATCTCTCAGTGTTAGGAATCCCTCAGTGCTGGGAATTCCCATCCCGACACCTCCACACCCATCCCAACACCACCCCTACTCCCAGCACCCCATGATGTTTTCCTTTTGGGAAGCTCACACTGCTTTTGGGGGGGTTCCTCAAAGTTTGGGGATGCTTTTTGGGTGTCCCCCAAGGCTTGGGAACCCTTTTTGGGTATTCCCAGCCGATGCTGGCATTCCTGTGGCTCCCAGGTGTACATCTCCTGCAGCGCTTCTGTGTGCCACCTGGCCCAGCCGGAGCCCTGTCGGCCTTCCTGCCAGCTGGAAGTGCCTTCAAGTGAGTCTGGGAGCCTCCAGGGATTTGAGGGGGATCTCCGTGTGCCCTCCTCTTCCCAAGAAAACCTGCTGCTCTTCCCAGGAGCACGGCGGTCTCCCGGGGACAGGAGGGCAGGTGACAGCGTGGGAACAGTCACATCCCAGGGATGCATCGTCTTTCCCGAGGTTCCCAAGCGAGGGGGAGCTCAGCGGAGAGGCTGAGGGGTGAGTGCCTTCTGCTCCCTAAACACCCCTTCATCCCAAAAACCCCTTCATTCCTCTAAATTATCTCCTCCTCCTCTTCCTCCTCCACAGCTCCTGCCTCTATCCAGATGCTATTAGATGTCTCTGGGAGAGCTGGAAAAATAAAACAGTGCAGAGCATGGCTCTTGGGGTGGTTTGTCCTGGGAAGAGGGTTCCTTATCCCCATTCCCAAACTGGAAGCAGCCACAGTCTCCCCACAGATCCCACCCTGCTACTCCTCAGCCCTCCGCAGGAGCCTTTTCCAGTTGGGATGTCAGGGAATAATTCTTTATTTCCGTACTGAAACTAAGTAACTGCTTACAAAACCTACACAGTCCTCCCTTCCCTCCCTCCTTCCAGACATCCTGGAAATTTCCAGCACTGGGATTGGGTGTTTTTTGTTGCACCAGTTACAAGCACAAAACAATCTAAAGGCAGAAAACACATGGAATTGGGGAAAAAACCCTAAACAATAGATTCATGGAGCACAAGGAAGGCGACATCCAACTTCCCCAGTGCCAACAGCTACAACAGGGGAGCTTAATCCCACTTGAATAATCCCACATGGATATTCCCACCCACCTCCCACCCCGAATCCCGAAAAAACCCAGCCCCACTTCCAGGGCTACAGGCTGTAGAACTTGAGGCTCCGATCCATGCCTGTGGAAGCGATGAACTTGGCATGGTGGCCAAAGGCCACTCCCGTGGTCAGGCCACTGTGCTCTGGGGACAGAGAACAGTCCGTGGTCATGGATCTGAGTGGATTTGTCCCATTCCCACTTCCATGATTCCCACAATCCCTCACCTGTGAAGTGGAGGATTTCCGTCCACTGCTTGCAGATGTAGATCTGGACGTCAGTCCCGCCCAGGGCCAGGTAGGTCCCGCTCTGGTCGAAAATCAGGGATTTCACCTGCAGAGGAGAAGCGGAGCAAGGCGCTGGAAAAGCTCCGAACAGCTTTTTCGGAATACCAAACCCCCTGGAGCTGAGAGACTGTGGGGAAAAAGGGGATATCACACACCTCAAAGTTGTTATCCAGCTGCAATGTCTTGAAGTTCTTGAGCTTCCTCAAATCCCAGAGTTTGACCGAGGAGTCGTCGGCTGCTGTGGCCAGGTAGTATCCGTTCTCAGAAAAGGCGATGCTGGTGATGGGGCCGGAGTGTCCCGGGAAGTTGGCCACGTTGGTGCGTTCCTGGGGATAAGGTGGTAAGAGGGAATCACAGCACTGGGAAGTGTTATCATTCCTTATGGAGCTTCACAGTCAGTGTCACCAAGGGCTGCTCGGGAACTGAAATCTTGGGATTTTTGGAGAGAACTTCCAAGAACATTCCCCAAAGTCCTGCTCCTTGGACCCCCTCCAAACCACCCCCCTGTTCCCCCACATTCCCATCAGGGCCAGCCCTACCTTCAGATCCCAAATCTTGATTTGGGAATCCATTGTTCCTGTCCCAAAAATGAGCCCGTCTGGGTGGAACTGGGCACAGGTGAGAGCTGCAGAGACAGAGGGTGATTCAGGAGGATTGGGAAGACTCGGAGGGCTGGGAAAACTCCCAAGAGAGTTGGGAAGACATGGAAGGTTGGGAGGGCTCATAGAGGGTTGGGGAAATTGGAGGACTGGGGATACTTGGAGAGTTGGGAAAACTCAAGAGGGTGGGACATAGTGGAAAACTTGGGAAGGTTGGAAAGAGTCCAGAAGGCTACCACAACCTCCCCAAAGTTCTCATGAGCTCGAGGAGCCCAGGGATCCTCGGGATGGGGATAATCAACTCCAAGCCTTACCACATCCAGAGCTCTCATCCGTCACCTTGGTGAGGACACGGCCCGTCTGGATATCCGAGAAAGCCCAGTACTAGGAGAGAGAAAGAGCGTTGGATATGGCAAGGTGGGAAGCAGAGGTGGGATCCGTGGGAATGGGACAGGGATCACCTGGTCATCAGAGGAACTGAGCAGGTAATCTCCAGTGGCGTGGAGGCTGAGCCCAGTCACGGAGCCCTCATGGGCACGGACCACCTGGACACACGAGGCGTTGGGAACGGACCAGATCCGGATCGTGGCGTCGGGAGAAGCCGAGAACACCAAGTCCTAAACCAGGACAAGGCAGGAAGGTTCACATGGAAAGAATTCACCTCTCTGAGAGCTCCCACCGGGAGATTCCACCAGAGGAGGGGCCTGATATCCACATTGGAGGCATCCTGGATGTGAGGGAACAGCGGGACGCACCTGCGATGGATGGAAAACGACGCTGGTGACCTTCTTGGTGTGGCCCTTGAGTGTGGCCAGGATCTGCTCCGAGCTCTTGTCAAACACGATGACATTTTTGTCAGCCCCACCTGGAAAACCGAGCAGGAAGCGCTGGGATGGGAGCGTGGGGCTGACTGACTCCAGATCTATCAGCTTTATGTCCCTTGTTCCACCACAAATTCCCAACAACACAGAGATGCTCCCAGGCAGGAAATCCCTGGGAAAGCTCCTTTACCGGTGAGGATCTTGTTGGTGTCTGAAGGACAGAGATCCAAAGCAAGAATTCCTGGGATGCTGGCACTGTGCAGCCCCTGCGCGAGGTGGGAAAACCCCAAATTAATGCCACAAGCAGGAAAACACTTCCAAAAGGAATTAGGGGGGATGCCCAGCTCCATGAGGGAGTTTTCCCGCCCTTTCCCATCCTGGCACTCACCACATGGGAGGCAACCTGGCGGTACTTGCTGAGCTCCTCCGGCTTTACCAGCTCCTCTGGGACCGTCTTCCCCCTCTGGAAAACACAGGGATAAACATCAGCCTCTCTCGGAGCACAGCACATCCCTGCTCCTGTGGAATCCTCGGATGAGGCCACTCACCTTCTTACGCTCCGTGGTCAGCACCGTTGCCTTGTCTTGGAGCTGGAAAACAAGAGGAAGGTAAGAACAGACTGGGAATTCCACGCTGGAGACAAGGACACGTGGAACACCACCCTTACCTTCTGGATGATTTCCGGGGTCATTCCTGCCAGCTCTCCCAAATCCATGGCCTCGCCAGCACCCTGTGCAGGACGGAAAAACAGGGGTGGGGACATGCAAAGAGGGAATTTGGGCACAATGAGCGGGGAATGAGCGGGAAAAGGGCTGGGAATGAGAGGGAAAAGGGACTCACCACCACATTGGGCTGCGCCGACGGCACCGCCTGGGGCACAATGAGCCCGGCCTGAGGCTTCAGTGTGGCCAGAGCTGCAAGGACACAGAGAGTTGAGAGGAAAACCGGGATACAACTTTTCCCTGCCTCCCTTCCTGGGAATGCTACCCATCCGTGTCACCTTCTCTGGCGGCGGTGACCTCCTTGGTGAGGCGGGCGATGACTCTGCAGGCGGCATCATGCTGGTACAGGGCGTGAGACAGCTCCTGGCGCGTGGTCTGCAGCTGCTGCCGCAGTGTGAAGCTGTGGAGCATCACCGCATCCTGCCGGGAAGCACCAGAGTCAGCTGGGAATGGGTATTATTCCAGCCCCGGGATCCTCCCAGCACTTACCCACTCGTCCTGGAGGGCTTTGAGGATGGCCGGGATGCTGGTGGCCGAGGGGGGTTTGGGGCGGATTGGGTGGGCGACTGCAAGAAGGGTGGAAACATCATCCGTTATCCCTATGGATCTCTGCGCTCCACTTCCTCGCCCTTCCCACTTCACTCTCCCTCAGGATGAGCCCTTCCCAGCCTCCCTCACCCCAGCAAACCTCCAAAAAACACCTCGGCCACCCCCATTCCTGAACCCGGAGTCGCTTCCCGCGCGAAAGCCGCTTTTCCCTGGAGAACCGTTCCCATTCCCGTTGCCGGCACCTTTGATGTCGATGAGCTGCTCCTCCGAGAGCGGCTGGTTGTTCACGGGGTCGGTGCCGTTCTCCGCGATGTATTTCTCGATCAGCCGCCGCTCGTACACGTGGTTGGACACCGGGGACACGCACGGGTGCTCCGGAACCTCGTTGGAAACTGGAAGGGGTTAAAAGGGAGGGATGGGACGAGAACGGGAATTTGGAAACCTCCTGGCCGGTGCTACCCCGGTGACCCTGGGACCCCCCATTCGGTAACGCTCCCCCAGTGCCCCCTTCCCGCGGCCGCTCTCTCTCCGCACTCACTGGAGCAAATCAGCGCCATGGTGGAGGCCGGGCGGTCGCGGCGCTCCGGCTACGGCCCCGCTGCCCTTCCGAGGCTGTTTCCGGTTGTCTTTTCTGGTCCCGGATCCCGGTTCCGGTTCCGGTTGGCGCGCGCGGCCCCCGCGCCGCTCCTGAGCGTTCACGCGGGCGCCGCCGCCAACGGAACCGGAAGCGCTCCCGGCATCCCCCGCGCGCCCCTCGCCGGCGGGAACGACGCCACCCAGCATGCACCGCGCTGGGCCGCCCACCCCGTTCCCATGTTGCCATGGCGACAGTCCGGGAGACTACAACTCCCATCGTGCATGGCGGGAGCTCAAAGACTACAACTCCCGCTGTGCCCTGCGGTGGAGCCAAGGGAAGCCCCGGTGAGGGGGGGGGGTCGGGGGGGCCCCCGGGGAAGGCGGGGAAATGCGGGAAAAATCGGGAGAAATGGGGGGAAAAT
>WBMZ01002718.1:0-24105 GCA_013400975.1 Atrichornis clamosus | reverse complement strand
AAAAAAAAAAGGAAAAAAATTATATATGTATAATTAGTTNCCTTCAAAAAAAAAAAAAAAGGAAAAAAATTATATATGTATAATTAGTTAAGCATTGGAACAGGCTCTCCAGGGAAGTGGTGGAGCTTCCATGCCTGGAAGTGTTCAGAAAACAGCCAGCGATCAAGTATCATGCAGCCCCACACTGCCTCTTCAATCACCAGTGAGACTGGGGACAGACTCAGAAGGGTAAAAGCCAGAAAACTTGTGGGTTGAGGTACAGACAGTTTAATAGGAAAAGCAAAAGACATGCACAAAAGCAAAGCAAAACAAGGAATTAATTCACTGCTTCCCAGGGGCAGGCAGGTGTTCAAGCATCTCCAGGACAGCAAGGCCCAATCGTGTTTAACAGTGTCTTGGGAAGACAAACACCATCACTCCAAACATCCCCCCTTCCTCCTTCTTCCCCCAACTTTATATACTGAGCATGACGCCATATGGTCTGGAATAACCTTTTGGTCACTTTGAGTCACCTGTCCCAGCTGTGTCTCCTCCAAACTGCCCAGGCATCCCCAACTTTCTCACCAGCCCCTCAGTGTGAAAAGCAGAACAGGCCTTGGCTCTGTGTAAGCCCTGCTCAGCAATAACAATAAAAAATCTCTGTATTACCAACCCTGTGATCAGCACAAATCCAAATCACAGCTCCATACCAGTCACTGTGAGGAAAAACAACTCTACCCCAGCCAAAATCAGCACACAAGTAGACGTGGCACTTTGTGATATGTTTTAGTGGGCAGGGTGATATTCAGTCAAAGGTTGAACTTGGTGGTGTTCAAGGTCTTTTCCAACCTTAATGCTTATCATTTTAAGGTACTTACAGACTTTCTGGGTACATTTCTAGACCTTTTATTTCCATTTCTAAGAGCACATATCACATTTTCAGTAACATGATCAGTATATACTATGGGTTTTCTTTCTGTTTGGTTGGGTTTTTCCTCATGTGGTGCTCAATGTTCTTCTTTTCTTTGTTACTTATAATCTTTATGATGATCATAAAGCTGAAAGGCAGACCTTCCTTCTTCAGCAACAGGAAGCATGGCTTCCTAAATGTAGACCCCTGGATTTGCCTGTAGTCAGGTGTATACTCTCTGAAATTACGTCAATTGAATGTATTGAAACTAATTTTGGGCTTTCTCATGAGAAGGAGGAATTTTACAGTGCTGGGAAATCTAGCTGATGGCCGATATCTGCACTAAAAATTTCAGCATATAAACTGGCTAGGATATAAAAAAACATCAACAAAAATACTCAAGCAAGCTTTCTGGACAACAAGTGCACTTAAATTGATAAAATGTCATCCACTATTGGCAGAAATTCTATGGAGTAGATCAGGAAAGTGTATGTTATGCTTTAACTGCCGGGTTAAAACAGTACGAAAAAAGAATCAGACATGACAGCATTTTTTTGAAAAAATCTATGTCTTTTTTTTTCTTTGTTTTATTGTTGTCTGCAATGCTAAGCTATTTAAGCTATTCAAAGAGAAAAGTGTATAACCTAAAATAATAGTCCAAATATGTTTCACGTCCATGACCTGAAATTATTTATTGTTCAAATGTGTGGATTTTCAGAAACACATGAGAATGACATTCAGATAAAAGTTAGTGGCATTTTGTTTGCGGTTGTTTGCATTTTTTATCTGGGATTTGTGGGGCTGGCTGTTGTCTTTTTTTTTTTTCCTAAGAAATCAAAAGTAGCAGGGGAGAGGATTATTATTATACACAGTAAAATCTCATGGAAAAGTTTTTCTTTCCATAGAAGGTGGAGATAAAAACGTTAAGAGAAGTAAAAAAAAAAAAAATTATTAAGAGTTTGTGATATTAGTCTCTGTGAAAGATAAGGGTGCTCTTCACCAGACCAAATATAACTACCCAACTTCCAGATCAGTCTTAGTCTGTGCTCCCTTAGTCAAAAGAGAAAAATATGCATTTTAGAGGGAGCGACTCATTGCACACAAAGAAAAGCACCTGTGTGTAGTGATTCATTCCCAATACTTTTTTACCCCTCTGTCTATGAGTGGGGGAAGCTGGATAACTACTTCATCGGCAGGCACTTCAGAAATTTAACACATAGGCTCCTAGCCAGACCAATTAGATGATGGAGCAAAGTTCAATGAAAAATACAGTTTTATTGAAAGTAAGCCATCATACAAAGCAGATAAAGTATTGTATAGGGATTTAAAGATGAAAACGTTTCTCTGGATTTTTTTTTTAGAAAAATAATGATTTAGGAAAGTGACAAATTATAAGTGCCTTTCTAAAGGATATAAAAAAAAAAGGAAAAGAAGCTAAGCATTTATTGCTGGAAGTTATATTGTACTCGATATATTAAGGAAAATATAAGTGATAAAAAAGATATAAACCTCAAATGAAGGATGTCTAGCCAGGCCCCAGAGAAGTTTAGTTATGAGGATGTACTAAATTGACCAAGGATAAGTTTCTGCTCACTACTCTAAATATGACATGTTGTCAGAATTATGTAGTACTTGGCATACAAAAAATACAAACTACAAGACAGAGGAAAGGATCATCATCACAGCTAAAATTACAGAAATAATACAAAGATGCTGTAGGATTTTTAAAATTATTATAAGAAGCATAAACTAGGAAGACTACGTGTGATACCTTCAGGAGACAGGGAAGAATGTGTCCTTCACTGCAGACTCTTCCTGAGATTATGACCTCAGGAAAATTGAAGTAAAGGAAAATTGAAGTAAAAAATTCAGTATGTACATTCATTATAACCAAAACTGTAGTATTCTACCATTTGAAATACTAATAACAACAGTAAAAAAATAACAATAATAAGAATAATAACTGATTATTGCAATGGAAAGAATCTTACTGTGGAATAACAGACCATTTTATGTATTAGAATCCATGCAATTAAGACAATAGAGAATTTAGAATGAGATATTGGTAAGAACCCTCAAAATAGTGAGGTGTAAAAATTCCAGCATGACTAAAACTTCCATCTAAGGTAGGTTTACCTTGGTGATTGCATCCCTTTTGCCTCTTTCTCTTTCTAAGTGTTTAGGAACCATCAAAGTGGAAGTGCAATAATTGTAATTTTAAAAGCAATAGTAATTATAAGAATCATAGTTGTTATTGCTATTATAAGCAAGCAAGGAACAGAATTTTAGTAAGTATTGTATTGTCACGCATAGGTTTACTGAAACACCAACCTGCACTGTATTTCTTTCAAATTCTGTGTTAACATATGATAATATTTGTTGAGGTAATTGATCAGCTTATCATCTTTCTGCAAGAAATGTATCTTATAGCTTCTATTATTGCCTGCCTTGTAATGAATCACCTCTAGTGCTTGAATAATAAAATTTATTAATTTTAAGCTGAAATAAGAACAGGAGCTGTCAGTCTCTAAGAGACATTCTCATAAATTATCTTGTTCACTGACTTTTTTTGTAAGCTGAACTTAGTGTAAAAATAGCATCAGTAATAAACCTTTGGTAGTTAAATGCCTTGTATTCCCCATGAGTGCCTTCATAACTACAGTTTTCTTGGCAGTGAAGTTGTAATGACAGCTGTCATCAATGGACTTTCATGAAATATACCCTGACCTTTGGATGCTATATGTTACAAATACTGCTGTAAAACCTTTGGGGCCTTGAAACGGGATTTCACACTTCAGCGTAGCTGCATATTGTTAACACTTCTTAGAGCCAGCTGAGAAGATACAAGAGCTTCTCTTGTCAATTTTTTTTTGGTTTGTTTTAAATATGGGATCTCACACACAAAGATGATAATTTACTGTTGAAATGCAAATATTGGCTGAGAGACAACTATTTTATGAACAAATTCTGAAAAGAAGACATTTCAACATAGAGGTCACGCATTTAAAAAAAAAAGTTAATCTCTCCTTGACTATGAGAAAAAAGTAGAATGCAACAGACAGTTCCTAAAAAAGGCTCCTTGAAAATCACAGCCACATAACTGCTTCTGTGATACTACTGAAATGCATGAGTTTTAAGAATGTTTAAAAATAGCAAGAACTGTAGTAAGATAAAAAGGATGACAATAGAAAACTCATAAAAATCTGAATCCCTGATAATCTATTCCACCAAAATAATCAAAGCTGACTTACAAAACTGCCTTCTAGAAACGATGGTCCAGAATTTATTTTTCTGTGATATTCATGCCATTTGCTTAAATGAATAAATAAAATTAGTATTGCACACTCTCTTTAGACATATTCTTGTCTCTCACGTCAACTCAAAAGCACCATATATTCTTCTGGTTTTGGAGTCCTGCTACAAGCTGTGAATGCAGAAGTTTGGTACTTCAAACCTATGCTGATTGAGAACAAAGATGTATATTGCATCACATCTAAAAGAAACAAAAGCAGAGAGGACCATAGGCACCTAAACAAGAAATTTGCTTTCGATATTTTATGTCATTTGACAGTGTTTTGCCATGTGTTTCTTCTGCCTAAAATAAAAGGAAGAAACACTCTGTAGTTATAAATTTCCAGTGGTAAGGATAGCTCTCAATGAGCAGTTTATTACAGATTTCAATGTTTCCTTAACATAAAGTTATGGTAATTTTCCTATTTTGTCTTAGTAGAATATATCTTGTAACAAACACAAACATGGCCTGATTTTTTTTTTTGTTAAGAATATCCATTTAAAAGCCATTTATTTTATCATATATGTCTTTGCTGAATGTATACACCAAAAACCTTTCCCATATGTCTTCCCAAACAAGAGTGGTTTGTTGAAGCCAAAATCTATGAAGATCTTAATGGCAGTGACATTTTATTTATGTTACATCAAATTTCTCAGAAAATCTTGAACTTGTTTAAGAAACAGTTTCACTAAGTGTAGCCTTACTCCTGATTATCCTCCTATTCTATGGGACTAGTATAAAGCAGGTAAGTAAATGTTTAACCATGCTTTAAAAAAAAAAAAAAAGCTCATAAATGAACGTAAAAACTTCCAGACAAAATAAAAAGTATTTTGTGTTTGACTGCTTATATTAGTAAAATAAAAGAGTATATAGCATCTACAGTAGTACACAGATTTTCAAGGCTTTAATAATGTCTTTCAGATGTGTAGCATAAGTTTTACCATGCAAGTAATAGGCGTATTCTTTGTTTTTTTCTGGGAATGTTTTTAGGTTAACATCTGTAAAAAGATAACCACTGGTTTGGGGATTTTTTGTAGTTTCTTGATCTTAAGACACCCCTGAGCAAAATGTTCAGAAAATAGCTGTTATTTCACAAAAGTAAAAATTTAAAAAAAACACAAAAACCAGCTATATAAAATCTCCAAACCTCTAAATGTGGAGGATTATTCTGAGGACAAAGACTTGAATCTCTCTCTTCTTTGTTCCCTTTGTATTACTATGGAAAGAATATTATTTAGTAGATGTTATAGAGAAATATCATATATTATTGTTTCATAATTATTTTATGCTGTGTGCTAGTGATTCTGAGAATCAGCTTTAAAAGAAAACAACTTTTTGAAAACGAATTAATATTGTTGATTCTAAACAATTCACTTACTATATGCCAAATTCACATGAAATAGAGAGAGCACAGGGACTGTTATCTCAGTATAAAGCAGGTAAAGGACGATATCCTTCAGAGTGACCTCAAACAGGAACATTTACTGTGGTGAAACAAAATTTGCCTTCCAGGACAAGGCATAGGATCACTCTTTTAACAAAAGCTGCATGACATGAGCTTTATTTTGGCTTGAGGTGACATTTAGGATACCAACAGCAAAAACATAGTTTGAATCACCTTCAATGCCAATAATTTCTAATTCACACACACATGACTTTATACATTATGTTTATACTATCAAAGTGGGACCTTGTGCCCAAGACCAGAAAGCACTGACAGCCTTTTTTGTATACTGGTTTGGATTGTTTTCCTCTATAAAATTTTGTGTTGAACACAGATGTCCACAATCATGTGTAATAGTGATAGCTTTTACAATGGGTTTTATTTGTTCAAATCTCAACAGTATTTTTTTTGTTTGTTTTTGTAAACTTCTTTGGGTGATATGCACTTGAATGACATTGTACAAAAGAGGAAGAGTATAAGCTAAAATAGCAATTAAGGAGACTATAGTGAGAAGCGAGCTTGAGGTCTTGATGTTAAAAAAAAAATCCAAGCACAGTTTCCCTCGTTGTCCTGTACCCCTTAAAGCAAGTCCTTTAATCTCTAGAACATTGCCTAGTAAGAGTGTGAAAACACTACTGAAATATGTTCAACTGTGGGAAGCAGAAGCATATCTTTTTGGAATGTTTTTTTAATTGAAATGCCACTCAGGTGTTAAGAAAGATCACAATATACCTGAAGAATGGCATACAGATTAAGGTACAAAAATGCAGGTGAAAAACAGAGAAAAACTAGACGTTTCTTTTTTTTCCCCCTAAATTACCATGACACTGAAATAAGACATGAATTTTGCATCTTCTCAGTAGACTATAAGTACAGGTAGGTATGCTCAGGTCTGATCTGAAGGTTCCTCTCAGCATTATGATGACTACAGCACAGTGTTTCTGGGTCCTGCATGTAAGTTTCAATCACAACCCCATTAGAAAATCAAAGACCTTCTTCAGACTTCATCCAAGAATGCTTTAAGGTCTTCCAGATCGAGTATATAAAAAGGGATTCAACAAAAGCACTAGTCATTTTTTAAAATTTACTTAACATAGATAAGAAGCATATCTTTGTTATCATGACGTATTCTTTGTGTCTTGTAGTTGGTCATTAATAAAGTATAGTTGTTCTGTCTCACTACAAGACTTGTCCAGTAAAAAAGGGAACTGCCAGGTTTCTATTCAAGATAATTAATGGTCATCTGAATTTTTTATTCAGACTGATGAGCCTGGAGAGACTCATTCCAGAAACCATGCAGCTGTCAAGTTTAGGAGAATATCATAAATTGAAATTATTTGGACGTGCCTGATTTGAAAACATTTATGTAATATTCATAAGTAGTCCCTACAGAATTTTGCATACCAAATGCTACAGAGCTATAATTTAGCATTCATTCCCCATTAACACGTTTTATCTGTGGTAATTAATTATCTACCTGTGAAAAATTAGATCTAAATATTTATTTCAAAGTTTGGAAACTAAAATAGCCATGATTTTCCTTGTGAAAGGAATACGTAAGATGTTTACTCTCGCTTTACACTGCCCTTTGTTATATGGAATGCTCTCAGAGATTAAACAAACAGATAAAAGATTTTTTAAGAGAAAATATGTGTAAAACTTGTCTAAGTAGACATATTTGATAGCTTTGCCACAACAGCAGTGATTAACACATCAACGTAGCAATGTTGCTCTGTAGAGAAATCCTGGAGATTCAGGGACATGTAGTTTATCTTTATAATCAATTGAGTATGTTGAGTATATAATTATATAAAATGCTTCAGAATTCTTCAGAATATAGCATCATTTCACATAGCTTCCAATAAAAATTTTAACATACACATACAAATTTAAGAACAAAATGCAGTCTTCTATATTTATGTACAATATTTGCTTAGTCAAAATGTTATGTACATAATAGAGACAATGTTCTAAGCAGTTTTATTACATTTGTCTTGGCAAATTAGAATTTCTGTATTTGGCCCCTATTTTAGTTTCTCTAGTACTGGAAAGAGAGGTTGAGGAAAGAACCACAGGCTCCTTGAACATACATATTACACATACTGCAATTAGTTGATTCAGACATGCAGGCAGAGTTGACTGTTTTGATTAAATTTCACTTCAATGATTTAAGAGTTTTTAATTCAAAATTGGAATATCTGATAGAAAAAATGGCATACACTTTCCTGCTTTTGTCTATCTCTCCTCTTTTCTTCTCCAATTTAAGAGAGAACCATAATTAACCAGTTACATTTTGTCTTTTGTTTTCACTGAACTTCTGCGTTTAGAAATTGTGTGAATTTGAATAACTAATTAACAATCAAGGGTTTCTTCCAATAGATTCAGTACCTCTTTCTTGTAGTAATCAATATTGATCAAAAGAATAGCATTATATGAACTTACTATTATATTTGACAGTAATAACATATGAAGCAGGCAGAAAAGTGTGAGGGACAGTCTGCCATACCACATCTATAAAATCATTAAACAAAAGGTGAAAAAAAAGAAAAAGAATTACTAACACTGCTTCCTTTAGGAAGCAAGCTTTGCCTTAATAAACAGATGCTGGCACAGAGGGAATTAAGTTGGTTGTTTCACAAATCACTGTAGTATTCAGACAATGCTGCCAAATCTTCAGCCATGGGGGGCCTCCAGGCTATTCAAATCCTACCTAGCATGCGTGAATCTTGTTGCTTCCACTCCATTGTTTTATTATGTCAGAGTATGAAAAACCTCTGTATACCTTGGGAAAAAGAGTGTCTCACCTTTGTTGTGCTATCAGTAAGTATATTACAATTTTCCCATTTTGTTTCATTTGATGACACAGTGTTTCAACAGTTTCAGCATATTACATTTATTTTCTCAATTTTGGAGTCGATATATAGTATGTATGACTCAAGTGTGCGAAGGATGTTAAAAATAGAATACGACATCTGCTTCTTAAGTTCACACCTGTACGCATGTTTTCCTCTCAGAGCAGCTAATACTTGCAGAAGACACACCACTACTAGAAAGTGACACACACAGCAACTGAGGTTTCCAAGAAGTGTTTCTTACATCCCAAATTCAGACATCATTATTTTCACTAAAGAAGTATGTTATGATTCAATATCTCTCAGGAACAAGAAGAAGTAAAAGGATTTTTGCTGGAGACAAGTATTTTCTAAATCCTCTCAAAAAGAGATATGCAGCCATTTTGGTAAATTATGCATATGCAAAAGCTTCAGTGAGCAATTGATCATGTGGATATCTTTAAATATTTCTCCTTTTATTTATGACAAGATAAATATTTACCTCATTTTTCAAATTAATATATTCCTCTTTGGATTAAGTCCATCTGAAAAAAAACTTTCAACAGCCTGCAAGATTTTCCTTTTGAGAATTAAGAAATATCTTTATAATTTCAATGGCAGGAATTTATGTTATATATAGCTAATTTGGAAATACAATAAAAAGCCACCAATTGCTCCATTTTAGTAATTTCTTTATTTTAGGTGTGTTCTAAATAGTAGCGGGTTAATAGTTATTGTTTCTCTGTTGCAGCAAAATGGAGGAAACTGCCCTCATATATGACAAGGGATTTCTGAAATTGTTGTGATTGCAGTTAATAGAGAAGCAAATGCTTTTAATACCAGTATTTGTATATTTGTATTCCACAAATTATTTTCAGTGAATGCAATAAAGTAGATTTTTTTAAAATTATCAAATTATGTTTATAAACAATGTTATAAAGATATTCACCATCCATTCCCACTGAAGAAAATAAAATATATTATTGGAAGAAAGAGGGTAATAAAGATCTTGAATACTAATTCTCCTTTCTTTCAAGTATAGCATTTCAGCTCAGATTACCACTCTAGTAAACTCAGTCTCTGCTCCCTCTCAGATAATCCTTTTTCTGTTCTTAAATATTTTTTTTAATCTTATATATATTTTATGTAAATACAAGGTGTATTTTTGTGGTAGCTTATACTTTAAGATCACACATAGGAAAACTGTACTCCCCCATCCTTGTCACCTGACGTTAAGAACACTGCAAAAATAAACCACATATAATATTACACACAGCTTACTACATACCTACAGGCAACTAGCCACCCTAAATCCTATACCATGTTATGAACCTGTGGTATAATATCAAAACTGAAAGCAATTTTATCATAGTTTTGTATCACAGCCTATAAAATGAGCCAAAATTACATGCCTAATTTAAGTTAGTCCTAGGAGTCCCTTCACTTGTAGGCACTCCAGAAAATTATTTATCCCATGACAAAACGCTGGATTGTACCAGCTAAGTCATCTTAGGACAGGATGAGTTCCCATTTGGAAGTGGTTCCTCTGTTTTTGTAGAACAGGGCCACGTGATTAGACATGAACATTTAGCTATCCAGCATTATGGCACATTGCTTATTGAATAGGGGTCATTTCAACGACTTATGCCTTTACAGTCATTTTGAGAACTACAGTATTTCAAGCAGGCCTTTAGATTTTGTTTAGTAAGGGCAAAGTTTTTCCTTCATTCCTTTGAATGCAGACACAAAAAGCCAACCAGGACCCAGGTACAGGCAAACAAACAACTCCCCTCCGGTCTAACTTAGATTCTAAGTTTTGTTGTGGGATCGCCTAGGAGGAAACAAATTGCTTTATGGGGGTGATGTTTAGAGATTATTTAAGGAAGCATAAATGTCCAGTTAAGATTAGACAAGATTAGACACCTCATATTTATATAACTGAAGTTAAGATATAATTAAAATCATACCCCAGTTCCTATATTTTAGGTACAGAAAGTTATGTGAGGTGAATCTGAATCCTACAAAAAACAAGCAGCATTAAATTCTGGTATCATTTTTTACAAATGGGGCTGAGAAGATTGTCCCAGATTTTCAGATTTGCCATGGTTTATTGTTTTACTGTGAAGATAGAAAACAGGAGATATTAACACTGAAACATTTGTCTTATAAAACATTTTCTCAACAATGTCACAATAGACCTTTCCTTCTTCTGCTTTAATCTCTCCAATTTCTAACATATTTACCACATATGAATTGCTAGCCCTGAATTTTCAAATGTATAATTTATCACTGGAATGTAAAAATCATAACAGCACTTAAAATAATAAAAATATTTTTATACTTGTAATTAAACTAGAGGTGGAGGTTTGAGGTTTTTTCTTTTTAATTGTAGTTATTATTTTACTTTTGAATTTGCTTTAAGCTTTAAAAACACATGGGTACATTGCAATTTTACCAGTTTGTTTGTATCTTTTTTTAATATATACAACATCTGCGTTTTTTTCATTTTTCTTTATTCTGGGTCAGCCATATGATTGAAAAAAATAATCCCTACCGTATGAGTAATTAGGATCAAATCTGCAGCAGAGTTCCAACAACTATAATACACATCTCTTTTCTACGATCTTTCATTTGTTTCAAAAAAAGGCATTTAAAAAATAAAAAACTTTGTCTGAAATTGGATTTAGGGAATGCATTTGACACAGGAGTAAGGTTTTTCCTTTATTTGATTAATGTGCTCAAAAATAATTAATATTGTATGAATATTTTTTCCAGAAAATTATATTTCAAAACTGTAACAACCCAGAAAAAAAAAATCCAACCAAACACAACAAACACCCAAATTCTAGGAAAATATCAAGATTATATACTTATAAAACCAGATTTTATCCCTGATGAGTCAATAGGTAATTTTTGTTCTACTGATTGAAGGGTTAGGAATTTGTTTTCATCCTGTTACTTTAAGACTCCTGCTAAAATGACAAAAAATATTACCTAAACAGCAACACAAGACAGCAAAATGGAACTATAAACTTTATGGTACTTGTGAGTGCCTTGCTTTAGTCTGCTCTGAAGGATGCCTGTCCTGAAGGATGATGTCCTTGCAAAGTGTTTATGTTTCTAGTCACTTTGGAAAAGCAAAAGACAGAACAGCCTAGTACAGTCGAGGACTGTCAAACAGTGGAACAAAGGGATTTGCTTCAGGTAAACCTAATGCAACCCAAGTAAACATCAATTTAGCAAGCAGAGGAATTGGAGCTTGAGAGGACGGATAAGAGAAGAATAACCTTTTTTTTTAAGGCTTGTTTGCTGTAAGTGTAGTTTGATCTCTAGTGGCTTGCCAAGTAGGTCAACAAAAGTATTTGCAGTAATTGGCAGTGAGTTTCTGGAATTCACTGTCAGAAAATATAGCCTAACTTCTGAAGAGTACTTGTTCCTAAGGGAAAATAACTTTATGGAATGGATTAGAATAATTTTGCACTGCTTGGTGAGCCAGGTGATTAAATTGGTGTTTTGTTTTACTATGGCTGTGTTGCTGACTGTGTACTTCCATACATTTCACTGAGGAGCCAGAGAGTAAAAATTACATTTGCATATTATAATAAGATCCTACAAAGGAAACAAAATGGACCTATTTTTTAAATTGCATGCAGAAAACATAAACTATTACATGTTGTGTATGTTTGCTCTTGATAGAGGGGAATTGCCAGTATCCTTTACAAAAGCAAAGCCGGAGCTGTGTGAGAAGAGAGCTCATCTTGAGCAATCTTCCTCTATGTAGCTGTAAAAGGAGGGGGAAAACTTTTTGAGCCCTGTAGGGTTCTACTGTGACTGTTGTCATATAAACTAGGTCAAGAAAAAACAGAATGGAAAAAGCTAAGAAGGAGGGAAAGGGGATTTAGAGGAATGTACAGGATCAAAGTGTTTCAGTATAACTACAGTAGGATTCCTAGAGATGTTCATTATAAAGAAATCTGACCTTACCCGAGCCGTTGAATACTAGCTTTATTCCAGATATTCCAGATATGTTCACTGTCATCCCTAGCTGTACTCTTCTTGCTTCTGTATTTGAATCAGGATTGATTCTGCTGCAGCTCCAGGAGAAAGAGAGGAAATGGAGACACTATTACTTAAAACTTAGTGTCTTAATTAATTCTTGGGTTTTGGTCCCCTGGCTTTCCACTCCAAATAAGTATTAGCTCCTTAACAAAACAAAACAAAAAACCAACCAACCAAAACGAAACAAAACAAAACAAACCTGCATGATGAATTCTGGGGAAATTTTAGTTCAGCAAGTATTCTCAAAGGGTGGGACAAGAGAGCCCCTCAATTTTCTTCAGTCATTTAGAGTCTTCCAAAACCACTCCAGTAGTTTTTGTGTTCTTAAAGTTCCCCCATGCTCTTCCTGATAGCTCCAGGACTCCCAACACTTGACATAAGATTTCCCTTATGAGAAAAGTAGTCTGGTGGCCCATGGATCAGTGTATTCTCCCCAGTGTGATAACATTCATATCTGTTATCATCCACAGATTTGCAGTGCATGTTATCTGTACTGCCATATAGTGCTTGTTACCAGTCACCAACTGGATGTAAAACCATGGAGTTCTACTCCCTGAATCTGACAGTCAATTTACATCCCATCTGACAACACACTGATGTAACTTATGACTCCTTGGTTTTCAAGAGAGAATTCTGTGGTAAAGATTGTGAAAATATTGCAATATATCACATTCACTGTTCTACCATCATCAACATGGCCTCGATAGACCACTGCAAAAGGCAATGAGGCATGATGTCACCTGAGTAATATGAACTGATTGCTCCTGACCATCCTCTTGCCTTTCACATATATGGAGAGGAATCCAGTATTTTGCATTCTCTGTTCCAAAGGCCTTGGTACCAGTTTTTCTGTCTGGAGTCTCTTCAGTGACATCACCTACCAGCAGCAATTGCAGGGCTGCAGGCCAGTGACAGAGAGCTTGCAAACACTAAATTGAGGTGAGTTTCAGCATCAATCTGATATAGATGTATATTACAGATCCATTCACAGAGATTTCAGGAAGCCTTATAATTTGATCAATTTAAGGGACTTTTTCTGGAAGTTTACAGAACATGGGATTTACCATAGCCGTAATTTAGAATCAGAGTCATTGTCAATTCCTATCTATCACTGCATAGCCATAAAGGGTGACAGTGTTCCAGAGTAAAAACTAAGAGTTTAAATTAAATAACAATCAAAGTGATTCACTGATTTATTAGCAACATTATATTACTAATACATGTGCCATCCAGCAATCATCCCTGAGGATGCACAACATCCCTGAGGTGCAATTCAACCTTCAGTATCATCCCACTCTGTGGAGTGTGCCAGCTCACAGCTCCTGGCAGGGGTCTGTTCCAACCCACATGGGCAAGGAGATTTCTGGCAGATATTACTCATTCTCTTTTCATAACCTCCGCAAATTAAAATTGTTTAGGATAAAAGTATATCACAGGACACTACTAGGAGGAAATTCATGTGCTGCTGGTATTTTAATTTTTTGTCATTGATACTTAAGAAATTGATTATTTCCAGAGTGCCAAAACACTCAAGCTTTTGTTGTTAAAAGCTATGCTTTCAATTGTAGAACTTGGGTTTCTTGGCTTCTGTCATTTGTCTGCTCTTGGGATGTACATCTGTAGAATATTTTAAATTGTTGATTATATAGACAATTAAATAGATGCCCTGTCTGCATCTACTAGAGGGGGAAATATTTCAAATTGACAGTAGGAAAAATTGGATGGAAGGAATGGAAATGTTTCTGTTCAAGAAATGATAGCAAGCAGTCTAATTGGAGAAAGAAACAAATTACAAGGTTCAAGGTAGTTATGAATATGAACTCTTACTTTCTTATTGACCTTCAATGTTTGTGTGTCTGTGTGCCTAGGTGTAAAACAGGCTTTAGTGTTGTTTTTGTTGTGTGCATATCTCTAAGAGCGCATGTGTCTTTCTGTGGAAGAACAGCAGAAAGAAATATCCTCCTGAAGATATCTCCCTCAATCTTTCTTAAATCAATAACAAGATTATATTGAATTCAGCAGAAGTAGCATTTTTCCCCTACAAATATCACCAAAATAAAAAATATTGCTTGATTAAAGGTATTAATCACAGTACTGAATATATCACTTAACCAGGTTTAATTGCAATTTCCAAAATAATAAAATTACATAACTGCATGTAAAATCCAATCCACCTAAATTTCCTATACTGGGATTTCTCTACCTATCACAGTGGCACATTTAACATTATTAAATTCTTTCCCTGTATCCTGAAAATTCTCTGCCCAGCAGTCTTGCAGTCATGTATAAATACCTCATAGAGACAAATAGCTGAGGTTTAGATTTGCCTCCAGAACCTTCTGCCTGAGTTCTGACTGGTGTTTCAGAGGACACAGGGTTCCCTAGGTCCTATGTCAGATCTGACAGCCACAAGCAGATGGCCCATGTACCTTACAGCATCTAAGGGAGGATTTTATTACTTGTAACATCGAATGGAATAAGAGATTGAAATATTCTATATGCAAATTAAGCAGTTGTATTTATAGCAATTTACAGCATAAAACCCCACAAACATCAAGTGATTTGCCTGAGTTCTTCAGGTGTAGTCCAGCTATGAATATATACTTATTGTCCTTTGTGATAATAACTATACAATACTGCGGATTTTATATCAAAATTGATAGAATTTGTGTTATATATAGAAGAAAAAAGCAAACAAATCACAAAACAGCAAGAACCCTTCTGCTTAATTAGTGTGAAAACAGTTGTACCTAGTGTGGTACAAAACAGGTATTCTTTTTTGACAGTTTCAAATCATATAGAAATCACTACAATGAGTTGTATGCATCCTGGAAATACTATGTTCTAATATGAACTTGAGACTTAAAAAAGAAAATAGGAGTTAGATGTCTAAAAGTACACTCATATAATTTTCAATATATGAGTGAAGAAATGGAGGAACATGGATAATTACGTTTTAGTATTTTAGCATGGCAAATTTGAACTTCAGATACTGAGGCAAAGTCTGAAGGACAAATCCTCAATGCCTATTCTCATCATCCTGTCCATCAAGGAGAGGAATGACAATTTGCACCAGCTGCTGAATTGCCCTCTGAGTCCAGATGGGGCACAAAAAAAAATAAGACACGCTGTAAAAACAGAGTGCTGCCACAGCACTGCAATGCAGAAAGTTTTAGAGAAAATCAATCATAAGCCAACTTGATAGATGGTTCAGATTTAAAAGAGAGGCAGAGCTACACTGCCTGCCCTGCTTTTGCTGACTTAGTCACAATATATATATACTGAACATCCACATGTTCTTATTAATTTTTAAGAGCCAGGCAGAATTGTTAAAATAGCCATAAAAGGGCATGCTTTATAAGTTCCAACAGCCTGTGAGTGGTTACAGGAATCATTATGGCTCAGAAACCAACACTTTAAATTTCACATCCATGTAAGTCCTGTATCCAGTAGATTTAGTTCTGTCTTTAGACATTAGTTCATTCAACATAGGACAGATCACATAGTAGGAAAGACACTAAAACTAGCAAATATTATTTCACTGATCATTTTATGAGCTAAAAATTAGTTGCTTTCTTCTTATCACTCAGAAAAAAAACCCACAACAAAGGAAACCCTGCATCTTAATATTAAAAAAAAAAAGCTTGTTTTTGGTTAACAAAGCTTGTTTCATTTATTTTGACCTTTTCAAATATTTTTTATAGTATGGAAGGGGTTTCTGCATCGCATTAAAAAATCTATGAAAATTTATTTCTACACCTATGAAAAGTCAAAATAAGAAAAATATAAAATTAGTCAATACAATCAAACAGTTTTCAAAACTGAGAAACTGAGGGGTTGGAAGGAGGGCAGGCAGTCAAAAAGGAAAGAAGAGGGAAACAGGGAAAGCAAGGAAGGAAGGAAAGAAGGAAGGATTCCAAATAAATTATCAATAAAATTATTGAATGAAAAAATTAGTTTCTGTTTTAAAGTGGTTGCATTTACTGACTAAATTTTTTTTTCTGTAATATTTGTCCAGCTGCAGATGTAAATAAGTATATCAAATAAATGTAATTATATAGTTGTGTGTATGAATACATATATGATTTATGTGATATGGTGAAGATAAACACAACTTAGATGGGATTGGTCTTTCCTTACTTTAGACTGTAGATATCTGTATCTGATTTTACAAACTATCATTTTACAAGCTGCAGAGAGTGCATGATTCATTCGATAAATGACAAATGATGATCAATTCAGATGAATGCACTAGAAGGTGACTGCCCCGTAACAGCGGCTGTTCTGCCCTTTGCCTGAGGAAGGCTGAGGGGACTAGGTAAAGTTACATTGAGGCTATGTATGGAGGGATAAATAAATCCTCTTTGCCATAGTTCTGTCTCTTCTTTCTCTTCTTATTGTAAAAAAAAAAAATTCACATATTTAATATCACCTTCTGATATACAAAGCTTTTGTTATTCATTAATTAATTTTCACTTACAAGTGGATCTTATAAATAGAAAAAAATAAGCACATATGTAAGTAGTGTAGCAATAATGCCAAAAGTGGTAAATAATTAACCTTAAGTTAGAGTGAGACTTTCCTAAAACTTAATGAGGTGGTTATTAGATTAATTAGGGCTCAAGCAGGAAATTATATCTTAGATTATATAAAAATACTACATGACAAATGGCACACCACATGGTCTTTTAACGCACTATTAAATTGCAACTGTCCCTGGTAAAAGAAATATATACCAATACTCTCAGGAATACTTCTTGTAATATATCATTTTCTTGCTCATAATAGTTATCTGTCAGCATAGAAGTATGGTCTGAGAAATAATTCAAATTGCATAGTAGTTTTTTGGTTGTCAGAGCTATTACACATCTACTGTGACTTTCTAAAAGGATTATATTTAATTACTTTGCACGAAATAAACATATACAGTAATTAAATTCACAAAATATTTATGTGCCTGGTAACTATTAAATGTTTAATAGATAGTGAATGTTCATTACAGAAAATTAAAACTATGAAAGGAGCATAACATTGTCATGATTTACCATGTTATGATACCAACTGAGCACCTCCTACATTCCACAGGTATTTTTATTGTATTACTTTGTCCATCAGCATATAAATATAATTGGATAACCCAGTCATTCAAAGACCCAATCCTTATTTCCCTTTAAAGAAGTGTTCTGTGCATCCTTCAAGCTATCCAATAAATATGGGACAATCACTGTATCTTCACCTTATCCAATTATTTTAAGAAGGAGGAGGACTACTGGGATCTTTTGAAGAATAAAGGATACAAAATGAACATAACTTGTTTTGTCTGGAAAAACTAAGGATGAGAGGGAATATAATTGTTCCCTATAAATAAATCAGTGGTAAGCCCAAGGGACATAAAAGAGTTATTTAGCTTACACAGAGTGTTGGCACAAGAATAGATGAGTATAGAATAGCTGTGTGCAATCAATGTAGCCTTCACAGAGAAAGTATGTGTGTGAGTTGAGGAATGAATCCTGGCAAAAGTGTTTATCAGGAGTAATAGAAACAAAAACAAACCAAGAAAGAAACACAGGCTCCTAAACAAAAGAAAAGGAGATCAAAAAAAAAAAAAAAGGAAAAAATGCCTAGGTACTGCTAGGAAAGAAATGGATTAATTTATGAAGAGCATTATGCTAAGTGATTAACTGTGATTAGTAGAAGGAAGAAGGCACCCATGACCTAGAAGCCCCTTTGAGTTTAATACTCCACTATATTTTTTAATTTGATTTTTGAAAACAAAGCTGGACAAAGTAGAGTGCAATGCAGAAATAGCTAGACAATATTTATTGTTGTAAGAGAAGGTTGAGGAGTACAACCATAATAAAAAACAGTGGAAGAGATTTTAAAAAATATGTTGAATGACAGAAAACACAGGACATGATTAAACCTGGGCTGCAGATAATATCCAGATTTTGCATTGATAATATTCTGGGTTGTGTACAAGATGACCAAGAAATAAGATTTTTTTAGGACTTGGGGAATCAAAACTTATAAATCATATTGAAATTGAAAAATGTCTAGATAGTAATGAAAAAATCATCAGAAGGTTTACCAGTAGGCTCCATATAAGTCTGGGTTCTTCTGGGTTTCATTCTGAGGGTGTTAGAAATAAGACTATTCTAGTTTCAAAGTCACAGCCATATCAGTGAGGTATTATTGGTCAGTTTGGATCAGCTGTCCTGGTTGTGTCCCCTTCCAAGATTTCATCCATCCCCAGCCTACTGGTGGGGAGGTAGAATGTTGGAGAGACAGCGCTGATGCTGTGCCAGCCCTGCTCAGCAGAAGCCAAAGCAGTGGAGTGTTGCAAAATGCCTTTCCAGCTACCAATGCAAAGCACAGCACTGTGAGGGCTTCTATGGGAAAAATGAACTCCATCACAGACAGGCCCAACAGAACAGGATAAGAAAATTTTGTCTCATAGAGTATGGCTTTGACTTCTTGTCCTCTTTCTGGCTAGGTCAAGGGTAATTTTTCTAGTAGCCAGGAGGGGGCATGGCTAGGACACAAAGGTTATTCAATACCACCTCATTTCATCTTCCAAGGACAGGGGAAGGGGTTCCTTCCAGGTCAGGGTAGCATGGCAGCGGTTCACATTTGCCAGTTTTCCACATGTGACTTCATTTACCTCTCGTGTACACTCTCTTATTAATATTGTTGATGGTAATGTTTGTTTTCTTATTTCATTGCTGTTTCCAGTAAATTGTTCTTATTTCAACCCATGATCTTTACCTTTTGTGTTTGCAGTTCTCTCCAGACCACCAAAGGAGGATGAGGGGCGAGTGAGTGGGTGGTGCACGGTTTAGGGTCTTTCAGAGGGAACATAAAATTGGGTAATACCATTCCCAATGATAATTCAGTCACACATGGTAATACCATAACCACAATTCTATATGTAGAACTGAAATTAAAAACTTGTTTAAAGGCAAGACCTGTCTCTCTTCTTTTAAAAGAATGCTGCTGCTGCAGCTGCTGGTGGCAGTTTCTCTTACACCCTTGTGTGGACCCATATCCATTTTGCCTGTGAGCTATAGATGGCTACATCACATATTTAGAAACTTTTTTTATAATAGAATGCACTTTGTTTCTTTTGTTTTTCTCTTTTCATCATGTTGTATTACTTTTCTTGGCTGTCAATAGTTTTTAACTCTCTGATGAAGATGCTTCTTTGTCAGAGTATTTCAGTTGTAGGTCACTGATTCTGTTCCAGCACACACTCAAGATGAAGATGTGTGCTAGGCAACAATTCAGGGTCAAGCAGGTGTTCCTATTGCTACCATTCCAACAAGTACTTAGTGACACCCTCCTTACTATTACCACTGGACAGGCCAGGGACTGCACAGAAATAGCTTAATTCCATCTGAGTTGATGACGGTTCTTCTGAGCCAAGATTGAGCCCTGCTGGTAGAACAGTGTGAAACAGATTGCACAGGCTGCTGGTGTTCCGTGCAGACGGAGGACTTTGCTCTAATGATGACTATTCTGATTTTGTTGCTTGTGAGTTCTGTGTTTTTATCCAATACTTGCTATTACATTTGCTCCTTACCCACATCCTACCTTAATTCCTTCCAACTGTGTTTTCCCTTTGGTGTCAGGAAAAAAATAAATAGTTTAGGCACTGATTTCATTAACAGAAAACAGATCCTTCTTTAACAAGCTTACATGCAGTGATTTTGGAGGGAGAGTGCTCTTGCTTGAAGTGTCAGTAACTAAAATTCTGGTAATCAAGTGTTCAAAGTTACCACTTGAAAGAAAGAGTATTTGTCTGGGAGGATGTACTAAAAATAGTAAAAAATCAGTGAAGGGTCATGAGATTTGTTCCTTTTCATTCATGTATATTGCTTCTAAAAACACGTTAGAGTATGTCAACGAATTAAAAGACTTACCAATAGGGAAAAATTATTTTTGTCTTAAATCACATATTTGCAAAGACTAGGTTACAAAAATATGTTCTGTGAAACATGCTGTTTAGGTAGAAGGTATTGCATTACAGGTGGTACTTCAGTGAGCCAGCAAACATACAATCTCTAGATAAATCACTGGGATAGAGATATAGACTTTCTTTCTGTAGTAAAAAAGCAATCTGCCAATTGTGGAGGATCATTCCATAAGCCCAGATATACAATTTTTTATCCATTTCTCTTGTGTCTTCCATCTCAAGATTCCTTGCAAAATGGATAAAATGGTGCTAAAAGGAGTTCCAGTTTTCTAAATTATTCTTGCAAGTCTGGAAGAATATTACAGTATTATACCTTATTTATTAATCTAAAATAATTTAATATGTAAGATGTAATGCTTTGGTTTCTTTCCTTGCTATGCTTGGAATGCTTTAGAAATTCCATACTATTTTAAAATGCGTAATGATGTTTAGAGGCACTAATGCAATTATGTTATGCTATATCAACTTTTTATTTGTGTTATGCGATATCAACTTTTCCCATCTTTTAATTAGTGTCTTACTGATGTAAAACCACTTAACAGTTTTGGGACTTTTTAATTTCAAAATCTGTATGACAGATTCATGCCATTTGTGCTTGTTCTTCTGCTGGTTTCTTTATGTTTTCATTCCTGGCCATAGAGTGGTACATTTTGAACAGAAAGATAAGAGAATCAGCTTTCCTGCTTATTCCATCAGTAGTTAATAACCACAGCTCATGTCCAGGTTATAAGAATTATAGGTGCAATGTTCTGAAGTAAGTGCAGAATCCAGACCTTCCATTTCCTGAGTTAATGTACCCATCGATGAACAAATATTTTTTCTAACTTTCACAATTTACAGACTCTGAAATGATTCTCATGCAAGTGCAGACTCCTGCACTAAGAATTTTAGCCACTGACAATAAGATTGCTTTTCTTAATAATTTCATTTTGGACTATTCAGGAATTGTTACATGCCTGCAGCAGTTTCTGGACCACCAATTATAATCGCTGAACTAAATTATTGTGCACTGTCACTCAAGATCTTCTTTACAGGAGTGATTTTATGTCTGGAGGAAATCCATCTGAGGAACTGCAAACACTAGATCCAATGAGCATAGAACGACTTTAAATCCATGATCTTCAATAAGTTCTCCCATTGTCAAAGTACATCTGCTCTAAGGCAGAAGATGGTTTACATTCTAAAAGCTTCCTGGACTCTTTCTCAGAAGCATCCAGCACTTTCTTGGAGACTATATGGGACACCTAAGAGCCTTGCTTTGGCAGTCTGATTTCCCTGGTGCTGAAAGTTTTTCAGTAGCTAGTGGGGATGAAGTCATAGCTACGTCTGTTCAAAGCATGACACAGTGTCACACCAAAAAGCATTCAATATTGACAAAACCCATAGAAATAGACTAGTAACATGCCTACAAAAGAGGAAATGTTTAGTGGCTATACTGGGGGGAAGGTTTTTTTAAAAATAATTGTTTGTGTATCACTCAAAATTACTCCCTGGAGGTATAAGAGCAAACTCAGTCTACTAACTCTGGCCCAAAGATCAGTTTACACTGATCTGCAGAAAATTAGTGCTGTGTCAACTGCTGCCAAACTCAATTTTTGAGTAATCAGTGTGAAAAAGGTCTCTTCTACATTTACAGTTCTAGCCGAGACAATGGGGCAGTGGATAGGTTTGAGACAAAGGACTATATGAAAGTGGATGATGGACAGAACTTCTAGTCACCTTCACAGCACAGAATTTGATTAAGCAGTGCTGTAGCTCCCAAGTGGGACTTTTGCACTGCCCTGAAGACTTCCACCTGGCTTCTTTAGAGTGTTGATTAATCATGGATGTAGAATTTAGCCATTCTTTCCAGACTCTGTTTCAAGCTGCATAGTAGATCAGATTTTGCATAGATAAGATGCTTGTAAATAATCAATTTAAACTCTTTCTGCACATACAAAAATAACCATGTGAGACAGTATGTAGTTAAGATGGTTAGATGTTTTCTATGAACTTTAAGATAATACAAGGAAAGGATCCTGCATGACCAGGAGAGGTCAGCTGGGATCACAGAATATAAGAATTCAGCGAGACAGAGGTTCTGGGTGTCTAACACAATCCAGCTCAAATTGCCAGTGCAACAATCATTGCAACAGAGATTTTTGTTCCCATCTGAATGGTGACCAACCATTCACTTAAAGAGAACTGGTTCCCCATGTGAGCACAGTCTTATGCCAAGAACCCAAGAGCAAACCAGAGAGAATTAGTCTTTTTATAACGACAGTGAACTGCAGTGCAGTGATCTGCAGATTCACAGTTGTTGGTGACAGTCAGAGAGCTACTTAGTTACACTTGCTAGGAGATGTAGAGAGGCATGCTTGGGAAATCAGGTACTACATGTGTATATTTGGGCAGACAGAGGTGGGAAGTAAGTAAAACATGTGATTAGAGAATCTCCTTAATTTGTTGGGCTTTTTTTTTCAATCTTAAATTTGTGCTATAACAATGGTTATGTCAGGGATCTTGATTTAGATTGGTACTAATTTAATAGTTTAACCAGAACCAGAGTACACTAGCTATCTCGGTAATCCTAGCTAGGTTCGGGGTCTGAAGGGTAAGACATTGCTCTTAACAGAAATGGATGTAAATGTGTTTTTTGCAATAGTCACAATATTAAAATTGATTTGGATGAACTGTACTATTGTCAGGACAGCATATTATTTGTGCATTCTGAGACAGTAAAGCAGTGCTATAAATTGTTGAACTCAGTCCCATCGTTCCTGACATGACTTCCCATAGATGTGTTCTTTGACCCTGATCAAAGCCCCTTCAAGCTTAATTCTCTCTATTTGCATCATTGTTTCACAGAGATATTTGAACAATTACTTTTGCTAATAGTTAAGTTTGCAAGATGCTTATTTGGAGTCTGGTGGTGGATTTTTTTCTTAACTTCTGTTTTCTTTCACATTTTTTTCACTTGGTTTCAGTTCTTGATATTAACTTGCTTGCAGTTTATTACAACATTTAATTAACTAGTTAAGTAACTTTACTAGTATAATACTAATATTAAATGGAAGTCTACTTAGCATCTTCAGAATTCATATTAATATAATGGCAAAAAGTTTGGGTCTCTCTATGCCTCAGATTTCAAGTATTTAAGTGATTTAGTACATCTTTTGCAGCTTTTACATCATCATTTTAATATGGAAATATTGTCTGTAGAAGTTCAGCAGTAATTCTGAAGTTTAAAAATCCTATACCATCACACAAGATTTTATTCACAAATTGCAAGGAAATGCTGAACAGAACACATATATATCTGAAATAATACAGAAATTCTGTTTTGTCTATAATGAGGATGGGAAGGGAGAGTATGTATGACTGGCTGCGGTGGGTTTGCATTTCTTAGTGATTTTTTTCTTTCTTTTTTCCAATCGTTTAGCAGGGAGACAGCTGGCAGAAACAGGGTGTAGCCCCATATGTAAGTAGTGGGTGATCAGGCCACAGAGGGATAGTTGATCACTCTGGCTGAGTCTTTGATATGGTTTTGAAAAACACAAAGGGAGGTGGGGAACGGTGTGTGCGTGGGTGGGGGGTGTGTTGGGGAAGCAGCCTATCCGCAGCCGGGAAGGAGCCTCT
>WBMZ01002717.1:0-159903 GCA_013400975.1 Atrichornis clamosus | reverse complement strand
GGGGGGCCCGGCGCGGCCCGGGACGATGCTGCGGCTGGTGTCGCTGAAGTTGGGGCGGCTGTACCGCTACGTGAAGCTGGCGGTGCTGGGCAGCCTGGCGGCGGCGCTGGTGCTGAACACGCACTCGCTGCTGGCCTCGCTGCAGCGCAACGAGCTGTCGGAGCGGCGCTTCCTGCAGCTCAATAAGTGCCCGGCCTGCTGGGGCACCAGCTGGTGCCGCAAGTTCCTCAACGGGCAGCTGCGGCTGGAGAGCTGGGGCCGCCTGCGCCTCCTGGACTTCTTCAACGTGAAGAACGTGTACTTCGCGCGGTACGGGGAGCCCCGCGAGGGCTCCCGCCGCGTCGTGCTGAAGCGCCTGGGCTCGGCGCAGGAGCTCGCCGACATCGACACCAAGATCTGCCGCCGCGCCACCGGCAGGGGCCGCTGCGACCTGCTGCAGGCGCTGCCCGCCACCGAGTTCGCCAGCCTGAACGGCGACGTGCGGCTGCTCACCCCCGGCGCCGTGGAGGGCTGGTCCGACCTGGTGCACTGCCCCTCGCAGCGCCTGCTCGACCGCCTGGTGCGCCGCTACGCCGAGACCAAGGACTCGGGCAGCTTCCTGCTGCGCAACCTGAAGGACTCGGAGCGAATGCAGCTCCTCATCACCCTCGCCTTCAACCCCGAGCCGCTGGTGCTGCAGGTAAGCGCGGCCGGCAGTGCCCGGGTGGGCGCCCGCCTGCGCTCCTGGCGCTGCCCAGCCCGGCGGGACCCTCTCCGGGATGGCCCTTCCTGCCCCCGCCGCTGCCGCCGTGTCTGCGGGTGGGGGCCGAGGGCTCCTGGGCAGCTGGCCCCAAAGACCGCCGGAACGCTGGGTCTGTGCCCTGACTGACTCCTGCAAAGGTGCCGGCGGGGCGGGCTGAGCAGAGGGTCTCCGGTTCCTGCCTGCGGCCAGGAGGCGTTTCTTTAGCTCATTCAGCCTCATCAGCTCTCCCCTTTCCCTCCTCAAAGACTGCGTGTGTTTTCCCCATTTGTTGACCTCCTAAGGGCTTTAACTCCATCCCTATGCGTGCTGCCTGTCTGTGCCGTCGGGTACCGAGCAGCAGCGGCGGTCCCGGAGGAACGAGTTGGATCAGTGCTGGGGACTGATGCTCTCTGCTGACTTGTGCCTTTCGCACAGCTCAGTGTCAGCGTGTTCCATATATTCCCAGGCAGCTATGGGTGGCCGTGATTCATTTCTTAGGGTCTAGTTTAAGGATAGTGCATAGAGACTTTACTGCGATGCTGTTGTGCTTTCCTTGTCAGAAACTGACTCATGTGCTATGTCATGTTCTTAACGTGAACTAAATATAGTTACTACTGGTAAAAATTAGAAATAGGTGTTTGCAGCCTGCAAATAGACCTCCAAATAAATGAACAGTGTTCTCTTTTCAGCGGTTACATGTTTTATAGCTTTTAATTAGGAGGACGGCTTATGTGCACAGACCTGAAACTTGTGCTTTAACGTGTTTGTAATGTAATGTAAATTTTTAGGTAAAATATGCATAGGAAACTTTTATTTTATGGCACCTCTCGGTTGCTTCTATTGCGTATCTATTTAAATGGGGAGCTTTGCATTTTGGCTCTTAACACTGTCGAGGGAGCTCCCAAGTGTGCCTTTAGTGTGAAGGTTTGGACTCAGATTTGTTTTGTCTAACTATTGAACAGTCCTTGCCTTTATTCAATATATGATTAAAAGAATATTTGCAAATATGTTTTGAAAACACTGCTTTATGATTACTATTATTAACATCTGCTGTTTCTCTAGTGAGAGGCCAAGAAATGCTCAAAAAGCAGTGCTGCAGGCTTTACCCTTCAGCAAGTTCACCTATTGACTAATTTCTAGAAAACGAATTTATAAACTTAATTAAAAATGTGTTTTTCGGTAGCATGCCTTCTGCCCTTCAGTCTCTCCACATACAACTCTTCAGTTTTGTTTTTAAAGTGTGTTTCCAGTTTGCTTCTCAGCGGACTTTAGGATACAGTATGTCTCTTCCATTTTGCTGTGAAGTTGCTCCTGAGCACACTGAGAAACTCCACTTCAGTAAGAAAATCAAAACCGCTTTGCTGAGTATGTTTGGAAATTCTTTGAGAAGTGATTTGTTTTGGCTGCGTTTCATACAACTTATTTTTTAGTTTTGAAGAGTGGTTCCAACATACTGAGCATACATCTTGATGGCCAGAAAACAGCTCTGTGTTTCTTCATAATTCACGGGGGCAACATATTCTTTACAAAGGGCATGGCACACTTACAGCATTTACTGTTATGGGCTGGATCAAAGGCAGTGGGCAGTGGGTTGATTAAGAGCCTTGATTCCTCTCAGCTTCTTGATGAACTATAGATGAGCCCAGAGACTGTCAAGCAAATCTGTCGAAGAGAGGAAAATCTTTGGTGAACTTCAGCGCTCTGCTCGACGTTTATCTTAGCGAAGGTGCTGCTGAGAGCAGAGCAGGTCAAATTGGTGGGAAGTGAGGCAGCCTTTAGCAGTTCAGAGTGTGGTGAACTGGTCTGTCACCTTTTAACAGATCAAAAGTGTTCTGTAGAGTCTTGTACATGTTGATGTTTAGGCATATCTTGGAAAATACTTCTGGGGAGCTTCAGGCCAGCTTTGTGTGCAGAAACACTCCTAGTGTATTCTCTAGAAGAGTTTTAATTAATTTTGGTAATGGGTACTCAAGGTTTGAATACCTTCCCTCAATTGGGGATGAAATATCTCAAATATATGAACCTGAATGAACTCTTCCCATTCCACAGTTCTCCAGGCTCAGTCTCTACGTGAGAAACATGTAAGGAATGGGTAATTCTGCATTCTGCAGCTCTGATGATCGCAAGATGCAAGGCACTCTGAGAGGTGGTTACTCTCTAGAGCTGATAACTGACTACTGAGAATGTTGTTTGCATTTGTACATAACATATGTAAAACATTATATGGCATAGTTTCTGCAGTACTGGTGAAGGCAGGTAGTGCTGTGGGAGTGAGACTTGTAGGCTTGTTTTAAGCATCAGCTGCTTCCAAGAAAAGAAACCTGCATGACATCATACATTGATTTTAATTTAAAATCAATCAATCAATAAATTGATGCATTTAACTCATGCTGTCTGTTTGTCATCAGAGGGCACAAGATAAAATATTGCTTGGTTTTACTTTGAGCTTTTCATGGAACACTACAATGACTAAATGTTTTGGTTTAGAAGTGAAGTCTAAACCCTTGGTATTCAGTGCTTTCAGGTTCTGTGTTGTTTAATTGTGTTATAGGAGTAGCCAAATGTAAATAGGCACTGAATTCAAAGATTGATCTTTCATTTATAATAGAAAATTCACTGTAGTTGTCTACAAGATCTAGTAATGTGTGGAGTTTAAGACTTCATCAGAGGTCGGGATTTTAGCTTGAAACCTACGCAGAGTATGGGTCATTCCTAAAGTGTTCTTGCTTATAAACTGCATATTGGCACAAATGATTTATGGCTTCTGCTGTAGGAATTTTTCAGGTGGGGTTTTAACCCGTAACATGATATTACTGTTCGGGGATTTGTATCAAAAGTGTAACACTGCACAATTTAGTATAGATTACTTATTGTATTTTTTATACCTTGTAAATCTTCGTTCATGTTTATGAAATGGCTGTGTAGGGGTACTCAGGGAAGAATTCAGCCCCTTTTGCCATTTTACTTCATGAAGCAAATGGAATGACAGCTGCAGTAGTATTCAAGTGAAGTTTACATATTTTTTTTAGTTATTAAAATACTAATTTCACTTCTTTAGAATCTTACTAAACTACTCGCTAATTAATTTCTCTCACACTTTTCATCTGAATTCACATTTGAATGAAAGATTTAACTTCTGATATGTTTGCGTTTTTTCCTGTCTCTTCCTAGTGGTTATTTTCTTCAATAATGGTGAATACTTGTTAGTAAAATAAAGTCACATGTGTAATCAAAATGCTGCACCTAAACCAATATTTCATATAAGCGTGAACAGCTTACTGGACAAAAGCAACAACAAAACTTGCTGCTGTTTCCTTCAACTCATTCAATGAAAACCAGAGTATTTTAAATGGGAATCACCTGGAGGATAGGATCTGTGCATGGCATCCTCTTTATAACTGAATATGATGATGGTGTGCATTAAACACTTGCAAAGATAGGTTGGCTAAAGTTGCATTGGGAAGAAATAGCAAAATTTAAAAAATAAATTGTATCACAGACTGAGTGCAATGTGACTGTTCACTCTTTGCAGAATTCAGAGAACCACTGTGGATGCAAGTAGATTTATCCTTGTCCTGTGACTTTTTATAAACCACCGAGCTTCTAGTTTGTCTTGTAAAATAGATGTAGTGGAGAAAGTGATTTAATTTTTTTTCAATAGTGATGTTTGCTTAAGTAGTGGATGTTATTCAACTTTATGAAGTAACTTGATTAATTTCTATCTTCACTTGCAAGTTGGAACAGAAACTTACTGTTAATAGAACCAAAGCATGTATGATACCTGTTGTTAATTTCTATGGAGGCTAAGATTGTTCAGTCTGACTCTTACAGATTTCTTCTTTAGACACAGCTCTTATTTTCCATAGAGCTCCTGCACTGACCTCTGTCAGCCTCCACGTTTCCTGTTCGGAGCCACCGTGGCAGTCTCCTAACAGTTTTGGGTAACAGTTTTTGAGCTGCTGCTGTGCTGTGAGCCATGGTGTGTGACCATGCAATGTTCAACACATTTTGCCTGGGGCAAAGTTTTAAGTTTTGTACTTAAACACAAAAAATAACAATGTTGCAAATCCAGGGTAAAGCAGAGAATTCCTTTTTCTGAGAGTTGTGGAAACTACAATGTAATTCAAGACTGCTGAAGTAAGAAATTGTTTCCAGGTAAGAAAGCTGTTTTTCAGTAAAGTGGTTGTATTTCTCCTAAGATCTTATGGTTAGCTGAAAAGACAGTTTACATCTGTCCTGACAAAACTGAAACATAGGATCTATAAATTGTTGTGGCAAAAGTGCACCTAGAGCTGGTCTTGCAGCTCTCAATCTTGCCTTTGTGCTGGCTATGGTGTTGGTTTACAGTATTGCCAGGTGCCATAGGAAAATGTCAGTGCATTTGCTTTGTTTTCAGTGTCATGGTTTAACCCCAGCTGGGAATTCAGCCCCATGCAGCTGCTTGCTCCCTCCCCTCACATTGGGATGGGGGAGAGGATTGGAAGAGTAAAAGTGAGAAAACTTGTGGGTTGAGCTAAAGAGAGTTTAGTAACTAAAGCAAAGGCTGCTGTGCACAGCAAAGCCAAACAAGGGGTTCATTCCCCACTTCCCATGGGCAGGCAGGTGCTCAGCCATCCCCAGGACAGCAGGGATCCATCACATGTAACCGTGACTTGGGGAGACAAAGGTCATCACTACGAACCCTTACTTTCCTCTTTCTTCTCTCAAACTCATGTGCTGATCGTGATACCATGTGGAGTGGAATATCCCTTGGATCAGCTGGGATCAGCTGTCCTGGCTGTGTCCCCTCCCAGCTCCTTGTGCACCCCCAGCCCATTCGATGGTGGGGGGAGATGCAGAAAAGGCCTTGACACTGTGCAAACACTGCTCAGCCATAATGAAAACATCCCTGTATTATCCACACTGTCTCTGCTCAAATCCAAACCTAGACCCATACCAGCTACTATGGAAGAAATTAACTTGATCTCTGTCAAGACTAGCACACAAAGCAGACTTGAAATTTGCACATATACTCACTATTAAAATAAAATGCTTGCAATGTAATGAAGATTTTTTCAAACTATAGAAGGTATCTGTCAATTAAATCCAGAGTGCATTAATGCAACTTTATCTTGAGCTGTAGCTTTTAACAACCTGTTTAAATGAAGATTCTTCCAAGAATGATGGTGAACATTTGTGTCTTATATGTAAATTACAAGTCTCAAGGACTTTTATTTTTCTGACTAAGAAAAATGCCAGTCTCTATGTGCCAAATAGCAGTATTTCTGCCTTTTTAATAGACAATGTAAATCATTGTCCCTCTCTCAGATATGGCTTTAGCTGCTTAAATGATTAAGCTTAATGACTTGATTCTTCTCACAACTTCTGATCATTCTTATTCCTTGTGGGGAAAAAAGCAAAACAAACCAAACCCTATTATCTCTTTTTCTAGTATAATTACTCTGCATGAACAGTCTGTTGCCACATAACCTAAAATTCTTCTGGTTTCTCTACGTGTCATCATTGGGCTTTGTTTGATTTTGTTACGGGAAGAGCAATAATTGACATCTGGTAAACATATATTAAAACTTTAACTGATCAGTTTGAAACAATTTCTTGCTCTGAATTCACTCAAAGTAGCAATTTAGCCAAATGTTCCACAGAATCTTTTTGCTGATCCATACATAACTCAGTAAGAAATAAATGGGCAAATGTTCTTGCTTGGGATTTCTCTTTTCTACTTTTCTCATACGCACTGTTCTAATCATAAGTTATTTTCTGTAGTTCTATTCTAAATATATTGGTAGAGTGTAGAATGGCAATTCGGTTTTAATACTTGGTGCCTTTTAAACTTTCTTCATTACTTAATTTGGTGTTTCTGATCTGTAATTCCAATGCCATAAACCAAGTGGTGGATTTAAGAGAATTTTCTGCACTGCCTGATGTGTCCTTGAGTGGTTTTTAATAAGTCCTGGCTCATACAGATACTAGTGTTTAAGTATGCTGAATTTGCATTGTGAACATTTTTAAAAGGAACAAAAAATTGTTCTTTATTGAATTAACAAAGACCCACAAGTGGCTTCATGTTACAAGAATATTCCACTGATTTGGTTGTATTGAAAATTGAGGAATCATTTTTTGCAGTGACATATGACTGTACATATTAGACCAGAACTGGCTTGTGCTTGTCACGTTAACTGTCATATTTAATTATGTTCCTTAAATTATCAAAACTATTTTCATCCTTATTTCTGGTGAAACTTCCCTGGAGTGAAGACAAGTAGGGTGAATTATAAGGCATGTTTTAAAATAGTCTAGAAATTCTTGAAGTTGTTGCGGGGTGTGTATTATGATGAATGGCTGGCTGAATTTAAAGGCTGCTGGGAAGTCACTATACAGACTTAAATAGAAATTCTCCTGAGAAGTTCTCACTCTTACAGTTTTCAGTAGCACAAAAATGTTTGTTACCCGACATTGGAAACCTTGGAATGGCAGTGCTGTTCTGGTATGTCAGATGTATAGGGGGAGTTGTGTTTTATTTCCCTGAATTAAGTACTTGAGGCCTTGTTTTAGTCACTAATTTTGCAAAGTAACTTTAAAAATAAGGCCATCTCTGCTAGGACTCCTTTAAAGTGTTATATTCCAGACTCATAACTGATGAGAAGTAAATGCACAGCGATTATTTTAATCTGTTGCAAATTCAATTTGAACAAACTTTCATGAACTATGAACTAATTTGAACAGGTGACAGCCAATAATGACATTAAATTTGCTTTACTATGGTTCTTGAGCTTAATCATTGTTCATTAATTTGTTTGAAAAAGTGGCATACCTCTGCTGACATTGTGAAATAAAACTTTTACAGTTGAAGTGTTCAACTTAATAATTGAATATTTAGAGTGTGGTGTGTATTTTTGCCCCAAAGTGTGTGAATTAAGCCTGGTATATACCTCTTGTTGGCATGAATTATATGTAGCAACTGGTTGAAATGTAATCAAACTGAACAAAAGTCAAATAAATGAAAGGAATGTGGTTTCAGTGGGAACACTAATATTTGGAGTATTCAATGAAATCCACTCTTCACTGTATGTGTAGGCATGTATGTATAACTTCTCTGGGAATTCTAGGTAAATGTCAAATGGTTTGGCACATAGTTGAGAATTAAATGATTTTCATTATACTCACCAGCATTCAGAAATACTTTTGAATACATATCTTCCAGAATGTAGATCAATTCCTGACAAAAGGAGGCCATCTGCTTTTAGACCATGCTTTTTAACATCCTTTGATCTGAAAGGCATCATTGTAAAATCTGCTCTCCAGCTCTTCGTGGTTCCAGAGCTTTACTTATTTGCCTTGGTGACTAATACAAGTGCTACTTTTGTTTACACTGCAGAATCAACAGTACTCTGAGAGAGAACTAATTTTCCTTTTGAGGAAGAGCTTGTTATTTAAATTCTCCTTGCCATGCCTGTTTGTGCCTGGGCAAACGCAGTTTAGCAGGATGATTTTAGCGAAGCCATCAGGAAGAGTGTAATTTTGCCATGAAGTTCTTCATTGTCCTAAGGAGAGGAAGTTCCCCCTTTATTTTGCATGTGTTTTTTAAAAATTTTATCACATATAAGGTGTAGCTCTTTGGGCAGGTTTCGTGTTTTTGTTTTTTCCTGAGCTGGAACTCTCTTTGTGCAAACACTGGAAGTGACGTGTAGAGCATCTTCTGGAAAGTTTTGAAAATCAAAAGCCTGGTTTTTTAATGGTACAGTGGAACAAAGATGTCAGTTGTTACTTAAACTGGTTTGCCTTCTTTGGTCTTGATTATTGGGATGAATTTTATGCTTGATTATGATAAACTAATATTCTTTTAAGAGTTTAGTTCAAAGGGAATTTGTGTTATTGCAGAACATAATAGGCCTTACTAGCTTCAAGCTGGTGAGTCTTCACTGCCTGATCTAGTTCACAGCTCTGAACAAAAACCACTGGCAGATTTGTGTATCTGCTCAGGTTTAGACAGATGGAGGTGAGGAAGACAAATGCACTGATAGTGCGTTTTATGCTTCAGTGAAATGATAAATTCACTCTATTAATTCTTAATATTTATTCTGCGATTACAGTGTGTTTTTTTAAAGGCATAAATGCAGTATTATTCCTTCAGGAACAACATGTCTGTTGTCCCTCTGACAGGGTTTGTTTAGGTGTTTAAGCCTTGCTTAGAGAGATATCTTGGAGCTACACTAATTAGGGCAACCAAAATATGTTTTGGGGATGTGTCACTGGGAATGGTAGCAGAAGTTTTTGTAATCTTTACTGTTTTCCATCTTTTCATTAGAAGATTATACATATTTCTCTGAATAGAGAAGGATAACAACTTTAATGAGGGGAAACTTACTAAGCTACCTGTTTGTAGTTTTTCATATGCATTATTTAAAAACACTTTTAAAAGTTTAATCGTCTGTGGTTTCCATGGCATTTTTGTGTATGTTCACAGATAAAATGTGAGTGGGTGCATCAGAATCAGATTCTTTTGTCAGCTGTTTCTGGTTTCTTGTTCTTAATTGTCAAATGCACATTTTTAAGTCTGCAAATAGCATATTAAAGTACAAAATTATCTAATTAAATATTTAGACTACTAATAATTTGAGAATTAAAATAAAACCTAAAGTAATGTTATGCATTACTTCACAGAAATCGGATTTTTGGCAGTGATCTATGAAGCTTTTTGTTTCTAAATGAAACTTGTTCATGGAAAACATGTTTATTAGTCATACAAATTTGTGTTCTTTCTGGCTTTCAAAATTTTAGTACCTGAAGAGAAAAATCCTAGTGTTGTTAGCTGCAGTTTTCTCTTAGAAAACTGCTTTTGAAATAGAATAGTACAAAAAGTTACAAATCGCTGCTTGCAAAGACAAGAGATCTGCATTTCAATTAATATTCTTGTCAAATTCACCAAGCGAATATAAAAACTGCTGAATGAGGCACTTGTACATATTTTTATCCCCTTCTTCAGCTACTGACTTGGGTAATGAAGTGTAGATGGGGCTGTTACATGCCAGTTGGAAGGGAGCCAAAGCAGAGATGTTGTTTGTACATGTGCAGATGTTGGCAGGATTCCCCGCACTCCTGTTGTCAAAAGATCTTTTTATTGCCACAGCATTATAAATATATCTGTGATACAGCATAGCATGCAGATATTTCACTGGTAATGTGAAGGGTGTTCACTTCTGAATAAACCAGACTGCTCCTAGAATTTCTTGTGTGAAATGAAATTCAGTGTACACAGTGCAGGAAGCATAGTAGATGTGTTGGAAGATCGGTGATGAACGCTGTACTTTGAAAATCATTTTAATCCATTACATAAATCTCTGCTGCTGCTGGAAGGGAAAAGTCCTCTTAGCTCCTTCCCTCTTGTGCACCCGGCAGTTCGGGCCTTCTCTCTTTGTCTCACCAGTACAGTCCTTGCATGATGGGGTGATGTGATATGGATCAGGCTGCTGATCCAGTGGAGCACCAGCTGCCTCGCTTTCCTAATGGTGTGGAGAGGATTGAAGTGAGTCTGCTGGGTGGCTTGGGAGGGATGGACACCTTTGCTTCCAATGGAAACACACCCATTGCCAGATTCAACTGTGGTTGAATTTGTGTTTAGAAAGGGAGGCAAAGTCATATGCAGGGCAGGATTGGACTATGGAAAAGGAGGAGGGTGGAAAAGAAAAGGAGTGGGGTGGTCCAAAGTCATCCTTAATTAAAAATATTTAGGCATCATTGAATTGAGTGATAATAAAATGCAGCAATATGAAAATGTTATTATACACAGTTGGTGAAATTAGTTAAACCTGTGTTTATCAGAAAATGTAATCAGATAAATTTTCTCCAATTTAAAATATAAATAGGAGTTTATATGATGTGGGTAAATAATTTCATTTGATGGACAACAGCCATTTGCTTCTTGGTTTGTTTTGGTCCAGGGCTGAATAGTCACAGTAAATGCACATGAAATATCCCTCTGGTGACATATATTGCTGCCACAGTCATATTTTTATTATTTTGGTCTGTTTAGAACAAGTGAGGAACACTGAATTAGCACACGCTTCAATTGCTGGAAGGTTATTTTGCTAACCACCGAACAAGTGAAAAAAATCCCCAGAATCCTCTTAAGTGTGGAATGTGTCACTTGATTTGACCTGAACTGGTGGATATTTGGCTGTGCTAACCACCTTTGTAAATTGCTCTGAATCATGCAGGTAAACAAGCCTGGAGGCTGGATAACGTCATCCCTATTGTATAGTGGATTCAGTCGGTGAGAGAGATTTAGTTCTGCTGAGTTATGTGGTATCACAGCTTGACAATACTGTACTGGTCTCAAACCTGTCAAATTAGTTCTGTATTATCGTCAGGATTTATCATGACCTGATTTACTTATGTGAGTAGATCAGGCTATAAAAATAGAGTTGAAGTTCAGACACGTAGGTGCGTCAAGAACTTTGAACCTCTTCTGTTCTTAATATGGCTCTGATATCCTTCTGACCGACCAAGAGAGATGGTTCTTTGCAATGGTAAACATGGTTACTTACCCAGAAATTGTCTCTTGTGCTTTGCCACCTTAGAGAGCAGCTTAAGGGCTCAAACGATGTTAATTATATTTATTAATTATGATTTTAATTTCTCTACGTGTACTATATAGACAAGGTTTGTTACGTTAAGCTCCTCTTCCCTGATTGGTCTTGCAGTTCAGATTGGTTTTACATGATATGTTTCCAGTGTCTCTCTTGCCAATTTACTGTGAATGTTTTCTGCCATTGTGGATTCCAGGAGGAATAAAGCTTTCATTCAGGAATAAAGGTTTAACCCAGCTGTAGTAAAATCTTTGCAACATCATTGCATCAGAATTGGTCATGAGTTGTGTCTGGTGACACCATAGCAAGGTAGTGCACGAGGATGTGCACATGGTTGTATCTCCTAACAGTTAAGATTGGTGTACATCATATTCTTAGAGTGCTAAGTTCTGTGAATTGGGGCTTCTGAAATTAGTACTTCTGTGGTTTCTTCCTGATGCTCTCCTATTCAGTATTCCTCCATAGTTTGGAGGGTAACCTTTTAGTCCTTGTCGGTTCACATTGAAGTCTTAGGGCACATTCAGCACAACTGAAGTAGAAAAACTTGCTGGTGTGTTGTGGGTTGTTTTGTAATTGCTTGTAGTGTGTCATTTTTATTCAGTCTCTTATGTTAACTTCCAAGAAAGATGCTGTTCAAGACAGATTTTACTTTTGATAAAAATGTTACGTGGCCATGTGTAATAAACACAGTATATATATATAGCAATTAATCAAGAGACAGGCTATTAGGGTGTACTAGAAACACGAGAAACCCTAAGCTTGCTTTTATACCTTAATCTGTTCTGTAATCCTTTCTGTGAGAGATCTTAAGTGAGAAGATCCTCAAAGGAATCCAATCAACGGGAAAAAATGGAAGGGGTGGTTGTGGAGAAAAGGAAGTGCCTTGGTAAAGTTTTTTCTTTAGGTTATTAAAAGAATTGGTTTTAATTAAAAATATCTGATGCAAAATTACCTTGTTTGAAAGTATACTTGCATTAACAGATGTTTTATTACACATCTGTTACCAAGAGAAAAATACAGTTGGTGGAGTTGTGTGTGTGAATATGTATGTGTGTAGTGTGTGTGTGTGTGTTTGTATGGAAAGCTGGCTGCGGGTTGTATATTATTTCAGGTCATCCAACTCTTTCCCTTCGGTGGTCCAGCAAGGCCTCTTGCTCATGTCAATATATTTTGTATTGTTTTTCCTTTCCCTTCAAAACTTAGAAATACATGGATTATAGTGTTGATGGGTATTTACAGGTTTATCTTCTAATTTTTTTTAAAAAGCCTTTCAAATCTAAGCTATTTTGTATTAATTAATTTTTTTTTATATATACAGAGTTTTCCATCTGATGAGGGTTGGCCATTTGCAAAGTACTTGGGAGCGTGTGGAAGAATGGTGGCTGTCAATTACGTTGGAGAAGAGCTGTGGAGTTACTTTAATGCACCATGGGAGAAACGAGTGGATCTGGCCTGGCAATTAATGGAAATAGCTGAACAGCTGACAAATAATGACTTTGAATTTGCACTCTACCTCCTTGATGTCAGCTTTGACAACTTTGCAGTTGGACCAAGAGATGGGAAAGTTATCATTGTAGATGCAGAAAATGTTCTGGTAGCAGACAAAAGGTTAATCAGACAGAGTAAGTGTCTTTTTTCTCTCCCCTCACCCCATGTGTCTCTCTCAGTTATTTCTCTGCAAGCACAATATTTAAAGTATGCATAGTTGTTAAATACCTATTTTGTTGGCTTTACCATTAGACTACTAATTAACAAACTAATTAGCTATCTTCTACAACTAGACTACTAATTAACTTGGCCAATTTGTCAATTTCACGAAGTGTTGAGCATACCTGGAAATGACTTACATATACCTTCAAGTATATGTAAACCTGCATAAATGAAGAGATGGGAAGAGAGAGTGTGGGCGTTGGGTGCATTTATAGAGGTGGATGGACAGACAGACAGATAAGCAGCCTGGCTGTCTTGTCTACCTTAGCTAAGAGACAGAGGTTCCTTTTGTCTTTTCTAGGCACCTGTGTAAGGATGGAAGTCTTGGCATTCTGCTTTCTGTGAAAGACAAAACAGTGTCAGTGCCCACTTTGCCTTAGTACCATTGCCTGACTTCAGTTCAGTTCTGGTTGGTGCTCTGTAAAAGTGGAACTGAGGGAATGGGTAATGTTAGTGCTGTTTTCAAATGGAAATAGAGAAAATAATTTTTTTCCTGTCAACTGTAAAAGCTAAAAGCAGTGGCAGCAGGAGACGTATTTGACAAAGTGGCATTACATAGGTTTATATTCCTTCTGAGCTTGTAAGAAAAACGTTACAGAGCTAAGAGCTGGAGACATTGAACCTCTGGATTCTGCAGAAGTTCTTGGCAACAGGCCAAATGATTCCAGTTTGCTTTGGGTGAATAGATTTTTTTTTTTTAAGCTTTACCTATAGACTTCTGTGTTGTGATGCAGAATTAACATTTAGATGTGTTTTGCTATCCACACACTGTTCTACAAGGAAGTGTGTTTTGGGGTTGTTTGGCTGGGATTCTTTTATTAGATTTGTTACATGTTCTCAAGTACCTTAAATTGAAACTATATGAGCCTACCAAGAAAACCTTTTAATGTATTGGATATCCAGTACATTTACTTTAGAACTCTTTCTTTTCTTTTTTTTTTTGTTTTTCTTTGATCTAACAATCAAGAACATAGAAAACAAGTGACAATATGAGAAAATGTTTCCTTCTTGTAAAAGCTTGACGTTTAATACTGATTTCATTAATCTTTTGGAAAGTTCCATTAAACAGTCTCTGTCCATAGTGATTAACACGCTGTTTAGATATTTGAGTACGTACATTCTGTCCAGTTACACTGTACAGTAATACCTAATAGTACTCTGTGTGGGATACCATATCTGAGTTTGCTGAAGTCCTTTTTTCCAATTCTCCCTTTGCTGGCTTTTTTTTTTCTACATTGAATTTGCTGTTCATTGTATAGCTCTTACATCCTGTTTTTATAGTTGTAGCAGTCATCCTGCAGCACACTTTTTTTTCTAGACTGGCTCTCAGTGTGCCATGAATGAGAACACCAACAGTCAGCTCAGAGACTACCACGCACAGATTAATTTTGATTCATACCTCACACTGCTAAGAGAGATCTGCAAAACTATGGGTTTCCACGATAAGGACCTCTTCTCAAAGCTGGCAGTAGTCTAGAAACTAAAGATGAAAGTTTTCTAACAAAATGTACTAAGAACTCAGGAGATCTCACACTGAGTAACCTTTAACGTATTATTACTGTGTAAGGTATTTTACGTAAATCAGGTTTTAAGTTAAAGAAAGCTGTGACAAGGACACCTTCAAATTTTGCTAGCTTTTTTATGTCTTAAAGAAGGATTTATGGTGTACAGAAACGCCATTTGCTTTGTTCAATTTTACATTCTTCAAAGATTATAAGTAATGCATCTGCTTTTTTATATGTACTTTCTGGTTGCTACCATGTCTAAAGTAAGAGGATAAAGTTTCAGAAGTTTATGGCAATTACTTTGCAATGTGGTCTTTGGTAGACCACTTTCCAGGGCAACTGGAGAAACCAAATCTATGTTGCTGAAAAAAATCATGTTGCTTGTTTGTTTTTCTCTCAACTTTGGCTGTGGATCATTCTTTTGTACTTGCTCATGCTACATTTTTTCCTCTGTGTATGTGTGAATGTAGATTTCATGTGTTTACTGTGCTGCTTCTTTTGCTCTCCTCTCTTTGCTATCTATTTTGTCCTCTTTCTTTCTTTCCCTTATTTTTTATTTTGCCAGGACCATTTCAGCAGAAGGACGTATCAAACTCAGATGCTGTTTTAGGCTAGAACATTTCAGAGTTTACCTAAACAAAGTTGGTTTGTAGTTTAAATATTACCAGCTTGCTGTGTGTTGAGGTTCTGATTGTATTCAGACACACAAGTGCTCTTTCCTCCTCTCTCTCTCACATTTTTTACTGTCTCCTTATATTTCACAGACAAACCTGAAAACTGGGACGTATGGTATGAAAGCAAGTTTGATGACTGTGATAAAGAAGCTTGTCTGTCCTTCTCAAAAGAGATTCTTTGTGCTCGTGTCACTGTGGACCACAATTACTATGCTATTTGTCAGAACCTTTTATCAAGACATGCCACGTGGCGTGGCACTTCAGGGGGGCTCCTTCATGACCCCCCAGCTGAGATTGCCAAAGACGGGCGCCTCGAGGCCCTCCTGGATGAGTGTGCCAACCCAAAGAAGAGATATGGTCGATTCCAAGCTGCCAAGGAACTCCGGGAATACCTTGCACAACTGAGTAACAACGTGAGGTAGTCCTCAGTGAAAGTATTTTGCAGCACTGGCTAAAACACTATTGCAAAGACACATAGCAAATGAAGTTTTGGACTCGTGTATTAAAAAGAGAGAATAAAAAACCCTAGTTTATCAGTTTTCTAAATACTGAAAAAATAGAATTTTATGGTGTTATAATGTTCCTCTGCAAACAAACAAGGTACTTACTGAATTAAAACTTGAGCTACCATCGACTGTCCTCCCCAACTGTTTAAAAGGGAGTAGGTCACAAAAGACTGTGATAGCTTAATTGACAGCTTGAGTGTCAAAGGGTACTTTACATAAAACTGCATTAGTGGCACAGTTTTGTGAAACTGATGTTCTTACTTGGGAAGTCAAGTTAGACTGGTGGCCTGTTTTAAAGGCCTTTTTGCTGACATCATTGTCTCATTTCTGTGTTTGTTTAAACACCTTGAAGTGGCATTTACATCCAGGTAAACCTAGCTGTCTGCATTGTTTCATACTGAACAGGCTCTCATGTTAATGCTGTGCAGAACATTCCTACTGTGAGTGCAGAATTCCCAAGGGGGTTTTACACGGTATTTTACTATGCTTAGACATTGTGGTTTGTTTTTTTAAGATCATCATAAACTCATATGTCATTTGAACTAACATTCATTTAATGTCTTTTGTAGTTCTGCCATTGGAAACATCATTTAATGTAACTACTGTACAAAACTTACCCTCCGTGCTGGTATATACACATGACTTTAGCAGGAAATCATGGTATAAGCAAACTCTTATTTTTAACAGAGATAATTTGAAAATTGAAAGAGATTACAGTAAAAAAGTCTGTATTAATTTAAATTGGGGATAGAAGATTGACTGAAAATAAAAATTCACTAGTCCAGTGTAGTTAAGCATAAACCAAAGAAAATGGTTTTGTTTATTAGTTTCTGAACAAATAGTAAAGAAGAAACGCTATACTGTAGTGAAGCTAATAATTTTCAAAATACAGATTTTGATGGTCCTTGGTTACTCGTTGAAGAACTTCTAAAACTCTACTTATGCTAGAGAAAACCCTAATTTGAATAATAACGTCAAGAAAGGTAGCATTTTGTTTTACATCCTTCCCACATCCGTTGAATGGAGTTTAGTGAACATTCATCTTTTGGTTTACAAGTAAGCTGTACTCACTCTAGGTACCTTTTCTTGAACTAAGTTTGACTATTCCCAGTGCAGTTAAAATTGACTTGTTGAGGTTTGTGTAAATATGGAGTTGTTCTCATAAATTACAGTTTTTATAAAAGCCTCGGTTATTGCTACAAGAACTCACTTCAAAGCTTGCTCCTCAGTTTTTGGATTTGCTTTTTTGTTTGGTTTTTTTTGTTTTACAACTACTATGCTTCATTTTCCTGAAGTCTTATTCGTACAAAGATACTCTTAGGAAATGTATGCATATTACTACTTGTAACAGTAATGAAGGAAGCTAATATTTCTCAAATGTGTGTATAAAACACTATTTTGTACAAGCTAAACATAATTCTGAACAAGGTAATATGTGCTACTTTCAAGAGCAGAGCTAGTCTGCCTCTGTACTGCATCAAAAGACTGATGGAAACTGTTGCTGCAAGTGCAAGATGAGGAAAAAGGCAAACTCCCTGCCTGGCCCTTGCTTCTCAAAGCTCGGAGTGGAGCCGTGTAGAGATGCAGAATGCTCTTTAATTTCTTAGGTTGCTATATTTTGAGGACATGGTTTAATGGTGAACATGGTGGTGGTGCTGGTGCTTGGTGGTTGGGCTTGATGATCTTAAAGGTCTTTTCCAACTTTAACGATTTTATGATTAAGGATATTTTAGAATTGGAAATTCTCACTCTAAGACACCATTGCCTCTGTAGTATCAATTTGCTCCCGGTCCCGGGTCTCGTTTTCTGACATTAGAATGCCCAGTGCAGTTTTTAATTTTAATTTTAATTTCTCCCTCATTTGAACAGTTTTATGTGCTTCCTCTGGCATAAGCTGTAAGAGAAGGTTCATGTTATTTTCTTTGTAAAATCCACTTAATTGAAAAAAATACACTAACCCTCAGACTAGGTACTACCACCCTGCCATAAAAGCCTTGACTTACCACTACGGTTGATTTTTAAACATCTACCACATTTCCCAAAGAGTGAGTGGAGTGTGATTGTTAAAGTTGCGAAAGAAACAAACACTGCCTGTTTTGGTTACTACTCGAGACAGTTCTGTAACTGTCAGAATGTTCTATTAGATTTGCTTGGGGTTTAGTCCCACCAGAAATAAGTTACTAAAGCCGTTTGTAAAAGTAGCTTGGAACTTAAAAGAGAACAAACCCCAAAATCCCCCACTACAACAAAAACACTACAGGGAAAACATTGTGGAGAGCAATAAATCTTGTTCCATTTGCACCTGTCAGATATTTATTGTACAATAACAATTTATATTTTTAGTCATTGCCCATTATTATTGATGAACATGGTGAAATATTTTTGAATGAGATGTTTGGGGTTTGTATGTGCATTAAAATTGTCCTTTTGTACTGTAAGTTACTGTTTGTTTGGAATATTTTATCAAAACTGTCTCCCTGTGCCTTTATATTACAAGAAAGTTGTTTATGCAACTTCTAATGATATTAATAAAGAATACTTTAAGAACCTCATCTCAGATATTCATTTTCAGATCTGTAAGTCTTTTAGAATTGTCTTAGTCTAAGATGCATAAAAATATACATAGAACTACTTTTTGTAGTGTTCCAGAATGCACCACCATAAAAAGTGACAGGAACCTTTTCCCCCCTCCTCCTTTCTAATAGACAGTTGGATCCAAGGTGTGAATGGGCTGTCAGGACTGTGTTTCAGTATTCTTGCAGGCAAAGCCTTTGGTGTGGTGTGACTTGTTCTGTCACTGCACTGAGGAGCTTCTGCTGGATGTGGGAAGGCCCCGTGGTTGTGGGATGTCTTTGCAGAGGGGGCAGGTGATGTCAGGACAGGGAAGGGGCTGTTTTGGCAGTGGATGAGTTGTTGCCACGCTGGAAGTACAAGAAAGTACCTGTTTTGTGTGCTTGGAAATCTAGGCAAATTTTAGGGGCATTAGTAATGAACGTTGGCCAGGAATAGTGACTTGCACATTCAGATCAGAGCAGGAAAGTTCTGACTTTAAAAGGAGATACCTAAGGCTGTTTTTTGTATTTGGTGAGTTAACTCTGGTCTTCTGAGAACAGCACTGTGAAAGCAGAATATGCTTCCAGGCAAAACAGGCTGTTTAATAAACAGCTTCTGTTCAGGGAGGAAGAGCTCTTTTGGGTGGGGGGAGTATAGTCAAACAATATAATACACATCTTTCTTTTCTGAGCTTAGGTATATCCTTGACTTTTACTACAGACTCTATCCTTTGGTATTATTAATGGAGGCTTAGTGCATCCATTTAATGTGCCCTTGGTATAACTACACAAGCCCAAACAGACGCACTGTTTCATTTCAAAGGAATGAGATTTTCAAAATATAGTGCATTTTTATTTTGTGCTTTTTCTTTCTCCAAAAGTACGTCTGAAACTCCTCAAAATAGTTGAGCAGCTGATTTCATTGCTGCCAACCATGAATGCAGTTTAATTTTGACTTGAAAATTCTCAGTTTCTTTGTTTTTCAGGCTGGGGTAGCAACGTCTGGTTTTCTGTAAAATGTACCAGTGTGCAGCTGTGTCACCTGGACCCTACTGGATGTGTCTTCCTTACAAGAAAACTTGCACCTCTCTTACGTTGTGTGGATTTCTGGTAGTTTCAAATATTAAAAAATTTGTTTAATGTTACAAATTAATTTGCATTTTGCCTGTGAGAAGAAGGGCCTCCCTCCGTATGGAGGGAGCATGGAAAAATGATGACCAGAAGTCTGAGGAAAAAGATGAGGGGAATATTGCTGAGGAATTGAGTGAAGGGAAACTTGCTGACTTCAGTGCCTCACAGTAGAAAATTAGTATACCAATACTGGGCCTAATTATTTCACTTGGAGAATATCAGGAGCAGTTCTCATTATTTATTTAGATACATTCATTTGAAAAACTATATGCTGAGATGCTTGAGCCTAGCACACTTGTGTTCTCTTTCTTAAGGGTAAATTTAGAGCTCTGGCAAAAAGCAGATGTAGTTGTCAACAACTTTTCAGAGTTGCTCTCTTCTTTATCGACAGCCAGCACACTTAGGAGTGGAGGATATTTGTACAGTGAGTGCACAGTTACAGGAATATGGCAAAGCGTACCTTGGGTTTTAATTTCTTGAAACTCACATCCTGCTTGTTACCCAGTTCTAAATGAGTCAATATACTGAAAAAAGTCTTAATTTGCTTACTGTTTTATAAAAACTATACATGTAAACACCTGGCAGGTGTCAATTTGTTTTAGAGGAAGATGAGACTTGACAAAGGTTAGGAAAACACGTTGCCTTGCCAGACCACCTCCTTACGTTCTTTGACTTAGATGTTCTTGGTTGTGTTTATTTTTGTTGTTGGTGGTGATGTTTTGTTTAAAAACTTCCTGGTTTACAAAGGAGGGGAAATTGACAGGGAAGATAAAACCAGTTTAAAAGCCATGCCTTCAGCTGTTTGCCTTCCCATCCTCAGCTGTACATAGCTTTACAGTTCTCCCCAGTCTCTTTTACAGATACTGTCAGCTAGTCCATTACAATATTTTCCTAATTATTTTTCTAATTACTTTTTTCCCCCAAAGGTGTTATACAAAACTTTAGAGTTTTTGTTAACACCCTTCTTAGAAGAGGTGGTATTTTGTCTCTGCCAAATAGTAAAATGATGTATACATATGTTATTAAATGATGTTTGTCTTTGATCTTTATATATCCTGTTTATTTTCAGCATAATTTAGCATTATTATAGTATAAATAGACTGGATTTGCTTTCTGCTAACATTGTCTTTTTTTCTAAATAGTTAATTGACATTTGAAATAGAAGTATTAGGGTCACCTCATTCCCTGTGCCTTTTGGGATGGTAGTATTTGGGTAAAAAGCTGGCTGATGGAACTGTGGTAGTGTTTACTGTTTGAAACCTGAAAACACTATGGAGGTACAGGCCAGTCCTTAGCGTTGCATGGCACGATGTGCACCTGCCCCAGGACCAAATACGTTATCAGAAACTTTTAAAATCACTTTTATAGAAATTCTTTGCTTGTGGACACAACTGTCTGAATTTATAAAGATTTGTCATGTATATGGTTGCATTATCCAGGTAATGCAAATGCAGTAGGAAGGAAATAAAAGCTGAATTTCCTGTGCAGTGAGCAGGGCCTCTCTTCCCTGGCACCGCCCTCTGCTCCTGTGGGGTCGTGGCTGCCCCACTGAGCCCTTCAGTGCAGGGGGAGCAGCTCAGCAGTGTCGGTGCAAAGCCTCTGCCTCTTCCCTGTGCACGTCTGAGATCTGCTTCAGCCCGAGTGGGCCTTGGCTCCTCGGCTGAGCATCTTCAGGGTGTTCATGCTCAGTCACCAGCTTGGGTTTGCACGTGTCTGTTGGGGCTTGGAAGACATTTGGTGTGCACGTGGGTAAGAGCTGCTGGCAAGGAGCCTGGCTCATGTGCATCAACACTGCAACCAAACCAACACCTGGAAGCAGGGATAGGATTGGAGAAGTCAATTTCAAATCTGCCTTACTCCTCCCAAACATGGTTAATGTAAACCCAGACTGATAGCTAAATGTGTTCTTCAGTAGGCAGAATGAGGACCCTGCATGAGCTGAGCTTCCTCTGAGTTAAGTTTATATATCATTTATCTATTAGTTTTTGCCAATATCATATTCAAATTTTATCTGCATATACAAATGTATATATATGTATATACCATACATGTGTATTTAGCATAAGCTGCTATTGCAGAATTCAGATTGGATTTCAGGTTCTCAAGTAATTATGTTTTACTCAATTGAAGTGTTTTACTTGTGGAAAGTCTGATAACCTCATTTCCCTGCCTTGTCTTTATCTATGTGACTTTGTTCATCAGATCTGATGTCTCAAGGACCTTAAAACTGATCTTATACTGGTGTTAATCTGTAAGCAGCTATTATTTGGAAAAAACTAATGATCTTCCTATTAATATTTTAAGTTATTAAGTTTAAATTTTTGATTTGCAATGTGACAACTAGCTTACATGCCACTGTTGTATATGTATTTTGGTGCCTTACTCTGACAAGGAACTGTGGTTTCCGATTGTTTTGGTAGTTACAAAGGTGTTTTTTTATTTGGAATACTACTCTTAGAGACTTTTAGATGCTTTGTCAGCACTATAAGAGAAAGATAACAGCTCTGGCTTTTAGATGTCCAGCATTCCTCAGCAGAGTCCATCGTAGGAATTCTGAAATGCTCCCACAAGGACGACATTTCTTATAATTTATTAGATGCTGAATTGAGGCAGACTGTTTCTTTAGAAGCCTGGATTTTTGAGACATGAGAAACTGTAACCTATCTCTCTTAAGGCAAAAGCATTCTGAAAAGGGGAAAATATATTCTTATAGGCGATTTTGTGTTATATCCTATTTTTTTTGTTTTAAATTATTCCATACTTGTCTGGAATTCATCTGATTACATTTTGTGAGATGTATCTAATTATGCTGCCTTTATAATGTTATAATCTTGCAAAAGTAACTTTTTTAGCATTTTGTATTTGTGCTTTTTAAATCAAAATTTTAATGTGATGTATTTTCGTAATTAAGCAGTAATTGCAAACATTTTTGCCAAGTGTAATCACACTCTTATGATTGTTTTCAGATGCTTTTTTCTGTATTTGGGCTAGCAGTCTACTCTGTACCCTGAACTTTGGCTGCCCACCAAAGCCATCACTGGTATCAGATTTGGATTTACCCAGGAGGCACTCTGTTGTGCTGTCTGTTATCACTACAGCTGATGTGTCGTGTGGATTCAATTGCACTTACACTTGGAGGAGTGTATGTTCCTGGTCTCTAGCACTGCTCTTTAGTGGTAGATTATCAGAACTTCCCTATGCTACAAACAAACAAAGTGCTGCATTGCTTAGGTCCCAGTACATCAGCCCCAGCGTGAGGTGTACTGATGGGAATTGAAAGCACCTGGGACTGCCAGCAATGGCTGCATTACACATTTCTGTAGACACGTGGCCATCAATCTCATTTTTAGCAAACCTTGAAATATCAGACATTTATATGCTGATTGAGGGAGGTACCTGTTCACCAGCCTTAGACTGCAGCCTAGCAGAAATTAGAAATGGTGGTTTGGGGAGGGAAACAAAGATTGGTATCCCTGCATGGAAGAAGCAAACACAACTTTGTTAAGTAAAGCATCATAAATTATGCTGGAATTTACCCAATACGCAATGTTATAATCACCATGTTATGGTCATATTAAGAATCTTTTAATGTAACACAAGAGTGTGTTACAGTCTCTATGAAAAAACTTGTTTCTGATACAGTTTTAAATTAGTATTGAAAACATTTCTCAAGAAATTTGGGCTTTTACAGCTTTGTGGTAGATTCCCTATGGACAGTGTGCGTGGGGAGGAAAGTGCTGCACAGTCCAAATACGGCTTCTTAAATCCACCTGATTCTTCAATGTGTTCTACCTCTATAGGAATCTGAGGAGAAGTTGAAAGCAGCATCAGTAGTATGGTATGTAGGTGATAAATGATTTCTAAGTGTATACAGTGATTTAGAAGTGTTGCAATAAGCTGGTAAGGTTACAGAAAGTGGGTTAATGAACAGTGTACAAAAGCAATGGGTTGTAAGTTAAACTCTCACTTCACATGCATTGCAAGCAGAGTGAACCACGTTTAAAATAAACCACACATTGGAAAGTCATCCAGAGAGAAGAGCTTTTGTTCCCATGAGATACACATGGTAATTTGCATGTGGTATACAATGATATCGTCATATGAATTGCAGGAAGAGCAAGTATTGCAGGGTCAGGATCTGTTTTTAAGATTTATTTGTGCTTAATATCTAGCAAAAAGAAAAGAAGTATAATTAGAAGACCATGAACATGGGTAAGAGTTTTTTCTACCAAAGAAGAAACAATGAAAGGAGGATGTTTGCTGAAATAGCTCCTCAGTCCAGGCAGCTGACAGATGTCTGCAGAAGGAAATCTGTTCAGCAGCCCATGATCATCCTGTGTTCCATGTAGATGTTGATCTTTTGTTGTACTGATTTCCTTCTGGTAGCTATTTTCTACTTTGCATTTAAGAGCCAGAATATATTTGACCTATGCTTTTCCTTACCTAGTGATGAAGGAGCCTCGGGCCAAGTGTTGGTGGAACTGGGGGTTCTTGGTGCAACATCCTGCAGGAAGGGGCAGAGGGCTTCCCCTCCACAGCCCTCCTGACTGCAGAGGCCTTGGGGGAAATGATTTCCTAGTTGAGGCTGATGCAAACAGGTAGCTTGCCAAAAGAAGCCAATGGGGCAGCTTACAGCTAGTGCACCTCGTTGGGTACCAGTTAAAAAGAAAATGGTGTTTATGGGGTAGCCGTGTGTCTTGGAGATTCTGTTGTGATTCCTGTGACTGAACTGAGCCATGTTTCCAGGGAACTTTTCTTTCACCAATATATCTGACTTCTAGCAGGGGTTATAATTCACAATGGCTGAAAGGATGGTCAGATGATTCCCCTAAAGGAAAACCACGTAAGAGTATTCAGACCATATGTTTGTAATTCAATATCTGTGTTATTTAATGCTATATTTATTGAGGCCTATTCCTCACTAGGCTTTTGTTTAGGCCTCTAGATTCTTGCTAGTTGTCCTACTTACAGACAAGTAGCCCTTGATGTTTGTAGCAAACCACAGAGGAAAACAAGAACAACAGTGTACCAATGCCTCACAGCTTTTGTAGTTTTGATGGATGTCCAAGGCGTCACAAATGCTTTGAAGTAATATGGTCTCTTAAGAAAAATGTTGCGTGCATTCAGGGCCATCAAAACCAGGCAATGTTTCTAAAATTTTATTTTATATATTGAGTACAGTTTTGGGGTCAAAATGTTCACAGATATCCTTTGTATTCATCCTGGTTGTACATCTGCAGGTATTTTTCCCCATTAAGTTTGGGAATGTTTCAATACTTACAGACCACATTTCAAAGCTGAATGGAATCTGGTAGCATTATCTTACTTGCTGAATATACTAAAATCCAGTAATATTTAACTGCTTTGATAGTGTAAATTCTAGACTATATCCTCTTAACTACCAACTTGTTTTCCTAGGGAAAAAAGATAGAGTAAGAGAACATGTGCATTATCTGCTGGTTAAAATAGTACAACAGGCTGTAGCAAACCTCTAACTCCATTTGCTGTGCAGAAGGTTTCTTTACTATATACTCTATACAATACTGTGTGATAGAGGATCTTTACATTGCAGTTAACCCATGTACAACAGTAAGATTGCTCTAAAAGAGATTTTGGTACCACCTTGGTTTTTGGTGGAACAAAACAATGCCTAGAGAAATTAAAAAAGAAAAAAGATAGAGAAAAGAATCTGCTGAAGTTGAGTAAACAATGTGGGAGGAGGTGACAGTAAAACAAGCCTGGTGGCTGCTGCTGTTGTAGCTCACCAGCTGAACAGTTGTCCTGTCCATAGGCATCACGGCTGCAGGGAACTGGGAAATCTCTTACCACTTGGCAATTCAGCAAGGAAAGGGTGAGGTTCCAGCAGTGAAGGACACAAAAGAAAGCACTGCAGTTGTTGTACAACATGGGGATTTTAAGTAGACTGTTCTAGGCCAAGTCTTTCCCTGAAGGGAACTCTTAGGAGTTGCTGGAGCTGTGTAAGGCTGCTAAGCAATAATTTTGGGTGAGTGAAGTGCTTCACTCAGGGCTTTAAAGTGTGGCTCAGCTGTGAAAATCTTTTTCACAGAGGAGTGAATGTTCAAGGTTTGTGCTACAACATCTATATACTTTTTTATTTTTGAAGAATGAAGAAGGAAGCATTTCCAAGCCTGGTAGGAGAGGCACAATGATCTTCCAGCTAGTTTCCTTTACACATACCTGTTCCACAGAAGCAAAATACAGGTGTGTGGGCTCAGAGGCATCCAGGAGTCCTCTGAGAGGAGGGCTTGAAAATACCTTGTGGTTTGTTGTAGCAAGTAAGTTGAAGTGCAGGAGAGAGGCTGAGAGGTGACAAAGAGTTGGTTCATCCTGAAATGAACATGAAAAATTGGCTACAATTCTGATTTTCAGAAAGTATATTTTGCTTCTTCCCCACCTTTCTACCAGGTTATGTGTATAAATTTTTCTTCACAGTTTTTCTTCAGCTTTTAAATCCAGATGTACAGTGCTGAAGTGGATGCATTTACGTCCAGTGCTATAATATGATAATATTTTTCTGTACAGAGTTTCATAATGCAAACCTTTGGAAACAGGTAACTTGAGTTTCAGCAGTAATGTGTCCTGCTTCTGCTTTGGGAAAAAGATAAACATTTGTGCTCTCGAGTCTGTTTACTCCAGTGCTTTCCTGTCAGTTTGAAAGGATCAGAACTACTACAACTGGTTTTGAAAGGCTAACATTTAAACACTGTAATCTTCGCTATACCACAGTGCTGAATGGATTCAGCAAAGCACTTAAACACACACTTTAAATTGAAGTTTAAATGAAGTTGCACAGAATCCAGTTTACATTTGTGTTTGTTTCAAATGTGTTTGAGGATCATTAGCATATTCATCTTTTCAGGAAACCTGTATTAGACACCAGAGGAAATTGATTACATCTAGATTTGAGGTAACCTTGACATGCACTGGGATTGCTGTCCATTCGTTTTTGGTTTTAATTATCAGAATAGAGAATTAAAAATAAATGAAGTATTTAGGAAACTATTCATATGACTACATTAAGTTAATCATGCAAGTAAAAGGCTTTAACAATAGTGAAAAGGACATGCTCTGTAAATTTTAGAGTCTGTATATGATACATTTTCAGTATGTAATTGAAATTATGAATGGATTTCAGTTGAATATCCAGTGTGGAAGCTGGTAGTACCATTCAGTTTTGCTTTTCTGCTAACTTAAGTCTATAATCAGACAAACAGTTAAAGAAAGATTGATCTCCAGCTTCCTCTTACAGTTGGAGTAATATTTGACTGAAGAGGGGCACCAAATTGAGTAGACTGATTTAATGCATCATCCTTTCCACATATTTCTAACACCTTCTGAGTTAGGAAAGAGCTTATATATCCATGAAATAAACTTGCAGAGGAGGAGAACATCTTAGTAGGTGGTGGAGTGCTGTTTTTTCTTGGCTTACAATAGGGACATAGGTTTATTGATTCAATTTTTTGAAACTGTCATTTGAGTAGTTATTGTAGAATGTTAACCTGAGTGAAAGTAAAACTTGTTTTAGCTTGGCATGATAGCAGTCATTTTTGAAAGTATTTGCTTCATTGAGAGTATGTCTGGATATCACCACTTAACTGTGTGAGTTCTTATACTCTGGTCCTTCCTTACGGAGTGGAGAGGCTCTTTTAGACAATGATTTAAAACCTACTTCTAGAAATATGAATTTTACAATATTGTCTAAAAAAAGAAAATAAAAAAATGAAACTAATATTCAGGAAATTCTGCTAAAGAAGTAGACAAAGCAAAGTGCTGGTGCATGGATATCAAATTGAATGCCATGGATGGTGTGACACAAGAGGTTTATATGAATGTGGGACTGTCATTTAATATTTCCCAAATGAAATTGAAAAGGTAAAAGTTAAAAGTGATTGTTCCAGCAGTGTGTGCACAGGAGAGCTGGTTAAAATTGGAAAAGGTTCCTCAGTATTTTGAACTTCGAAGACGAATGTTTCCTGAAATGTCACACTTCCATTACATATGGCTCATAACCTTTAAATGTGGTTACAGTAAACCAAAATGTATTTCAGAATCAACACATTAATCCTTGATGAGAGATGTGCAGAGCTGTCGTTTTCTCCAAGCATTCATATCTGGTCACTGGGGTTTCCATGGGTCTGTTCCACAGAGACATTCTGCCTTTTAGCAGGTAAACACAGAATTATGTTTTGTTTTCTTTTTTTTCCTAGGGAAACTGAGAAAAAATTGTCCTCAAAAAAAAGCAGCTCCATACAATCTACAGTGCTACCCTCTTGCTTCTGTTAAACTTTCAAGAGCTAAAAAAACATTTTCATGATGCTGCCATAACACTTTGCCTTTATTTGTTTGGCTGGTTTTTTAAAATATCTTTGGTAAACATTGTCAGTGAAGCTGCATGTTTTCACCCAAGTGCCATCTGGAAATGTCCATCTTTCAACCTAACTATTTAAAAATGAGGAGATTAGGCCAAGAAAGCTGGATAATATATGTTTCCTGTATTTTCTGTTTTGGTTTGAAAATTCCTGCATAATATGTGCTAGCCTGTGCACCCCCAACCATATTCAGTGTTTTGGGAGAGTGGCTTTTCTGAGGAGTTTATTATTTGCCAAACGTTCTCTGTGCATATATAGGTCATTGCATAACAGGGCACTGAAGCTGTATTGCTTTGGGGGGATAGAAGCATTTCCAGAAATATTTTTAAAAGAACAAATTGTTCAGAGGCGGAAAGTTCACAGCAGCTGGATCCCTCTGCCCCTATGACTCTTATTCCATAAATTGTGATAATCATTTCTGAGGGAGGAAGGAAGTTGAATGCAGAAACATCTGTGCTAAATGTCCAGTGGCTTTGGCACCTGAGTAGTGAAGTCTCGTAATAGGGATAGGTCCAGGCTGGTGGCTGGTGGAGAGAACAGAGAGAGCAAAAGCAAGAAAACTGGGTTGACATAAAGACACTTTAGTAGATGGAGGCAAAACCTCAGTGACACAAAAGGAGTCACCCACCACATCCCACTGGCCAGTCCCTGAGCAGCAGCTGCCTTGGCGAGGCAACCCCAGCTCCTTCCTGTGCCACAGTGGTGCTGGGGCTGTGGAGTGTCCCCAGCTGTCCCCTCCCAGCCGCCTGCCCACCCCAGCCTGCTTCCCAGGGGACAGAGGCGGGAGAGGAGAAAGCCTTGCCAGGGTGCCAGCAGTGCTCAGCAACAACACTGGTGCATCATCCAGCCTGGTTTAGTCACAAACCCAAAGCTCAGCACGGTATGGGCTGCCATGAAACATTAACCCAGGCCTGGCCCAAGCCAGTACTAAATTAATCTAGGTGGAACTGTGGACGAGAGACTCACAAAGGTGGCTGTTACAAGGGGAAATATGTTGGCTTCAACTATTTATGCTTAATTTAAGTCTCTTGGGTTTTGGGGGTGATATTGTCCTGTTAGGAGGGCTGATGAACCGAGCTCAGATGATGAGTGGTTTATTGAACATGACCTAATTATAATGAGGGGAATGGGAAATATTTTCTGACAGGCTGAGAAAAGGTCTGTGGGAAAGAGCTACACAAGATTGTCTTGGCATGGCAGGAGGGGGTGAATGGATGTTAACTCTTGACAGACTGGTTCAGGCACAGAGGCATTTGGATGATAGGTGCCATACTGGAACCCAGGTAGAACAGTTCAGGTGTGTTTGAAGTCATTGAAGGGACTAAATGCCCTTCAGAGGAGAGGCATGATTTTGAGTAGAGTTTCTTTGGAGTGCCCTGCAGTGAGTGAGGTTATGTCTCTCAAAGACAGACAGATAAAATAGTGCCCACAGCAGTTTTCTCAACTGGATTTGAGTTTGTAGCAGTTGAAATTCCCCCACAGAAATGAACAATTACCCATTTCCTTAGCAACCCCACAGGACTGTGCTCTGTTTTTGAACAGGAGGTTCCATGGGAGGCACACTTCAGTATTTATTTCAAGTACCCTGAAATATGCCAGTAACCAGTGGTGGAGGATGTGCTTCCACTGCGAGTCCCACACATTTCCTACTAATTGCATGGTGGTAAAAACTGATGGCAAATGGCCCCAGAACCCTAGGAGCTGAGCCAGGGGAGGAGTGAAAAGCAGTGGCTGTGCTGGGGTTCTTTTGCTGCCAGGTCTGAGGGCTGGCTCAGGGTGTAACAGGGCTGAGGAGCTGCAGGAATGGGGCGTAAGGGACTGGCAGTAAAAGCGTTGCTTGGTTTTTCTGGCCTCTACTGTTCATCAGCTAAAGCTGAAAAACCTATAATCACCCAAAGGAATTACAGCCTTTTAGTCTTAAGCTCTCAAGATCTCTCAGCTTAGAAGCTTTTCGACTGATTTCAAGAGTGTGACCAGGAGAAATAATATAATACATAAGAGACTATAATTTTGGAGTCATCTGGGGGAGAGAGTACAGAGAAATTGGTTGCAAATGCCCCCATCTTTATTTTATTAAGAATACAGCATTCATAATACCTTGACTTTTAACCTGTAGAATTGCTGTTACTGTAAACATGCCAAATAAATGAATTTTTCCTTTTTGTTCTGATTTTATAATAATGATATAGCAATAAGAAAAACAATTGCACAGAATAACTGCAGATTCTGAAAAGAATTTTGATCATTGTTAATATTTTGAAAAGCAAAAGCTGGAATTGCTGGACAGCAGCACTGTAAATTCTCACAAAAAGGTCTTCAGTTTATCAATTATGGACATTTTAAAGCTCCTATAGACCTGTAAATTAATGTGTTTCTAGAAGCTACTGTGTTACCATTATGGTTATTATAATGTGATTGTGATGGTTTGATTTCTGTGCCACAAAACTTTGGTTTCAACTGTTGCATATCTAAGATCATATTAAATTAAATGGCAATTTAAAAATCAATTATGATAATTCTAAATATGGATTCAGGAAAAGTAAAGCTGGAAGAAGTGCTAAATACAGACTTTCAAAAGCATTCTTATTGTAGATCACAACATCTTATCTTTCTCAGTTTGTTTTCTTTAGCTAAGAGAAACAAGTTGTTTCTTCAGGTCTTAAGAGAATTAAACATGTTTGCTCTGGACTTTGTTGTACCCTAAGCCCCCAGAAGCTGGTTTCCCTTGTTTTCCATCCACTACAGGACAAGAACATCGGTGCTGGGGTTTGGAGAGAAGAGTGCTGACTCTCCAATGGTGGCTGACGGGCAAAAATCTTTAGTTTTTGAATTCTGCTAATCTTCCCTCTTGGGATTTACTAATTTGGGTCTCTCTTCTCATAAACGCAAGTTGACAAGAAACCTGAGAAGTATAATTAAGTTTGAAACCACGCTCCTTTACAAAACAAAAATCACTGTTCTCGCTCCAAGTGTGGGTAGGGTAGGGTGGCTCAGTACTATGTTTGGTCGACAGTTTGCATTTTGCTTGAGCTTTAGGTGTCTTATGGCTCTAGGGAAACAAATGTGATCCTCTGTTATTTTAGTGAACGAACTTAAAATGTATCCTTTAACCTCCTGAGGAGATTAAAGCTCAGTGTGTTTTATAAACTGGATATTACTTCTATTCAGAAGTATGAAAGCTCTAATGTTTTAGTTAGCATTTGGAGCAATACTTTGTCTTTTCTTATGGTACTTTGCATTTTTCTTGTCATAGATCTGTAAATATTTTTTTTTTCTCTGAACAGGAAAGTAGATTCAGGTAATATGTGTTGGAATAGATTTGCCTCTCCTAGTGCCAAGAAAGAGCTCTTCATGATCCTGTACTAGCAGTGTTTCAGCCTCTGCTCTGCAAAGAGCCCCTTCTGTAAGAGGTTAATAACAGTAGGAAATTAAGCTAAGAGGCAGGTGCCAAATAACCTAACTGTATTTTTCACAGTAATGAGTAATCTGTGCTTCTTTTCCTAATGCCTTGACTAAAAAGGCTTGTTTAGTGTGTGTGCTTCACACTGTAATATAGTGCTTCATTTCCCTCATAATTTCTGGAGCTGGGAGTTAAAATAATGGTTTTCTGGGCCTTAGCACCCTGCTTGATCTTGCAAAGTCTATTTCATGGTCTGCTAGATCCTAATGGAGATTGTTGGTAATGAGATAACATTTATTTATATAAAAGTAAATTTACTGCCAACTGCCTAAAACTTACAAGCAATTGAAGTAATGGGTTGTTTTAAGTTTTTAGTTTATTTTATCAGTAGGTAAGAAAATATACAGAGGTCACAGTTTCAACTCCCTAAAATCCCCCAAATACTATATAGGTCATGGTACCAAGGCATGCAGCCTTTTAAATGAGGCTGTATATTCATGGTTCAGTTGGAGATGCATTTATGTTTGGAGCTTCTGCTTCCTGAGCCATTAAATAATTTGGCAACAAATGTTACACCTCATTCGCTAAAATCAGATATTACGTGCATCTGTTAATGTAATCAATCTTAGAGCTTAAGCATGTGCAAAAAGATGGGGAACTTGTACAGATGCTCTTGGGAGGCTTTGAGGGTGACCTTGGTATCAGCTGTGCTAATGGCACTTCTAGCAGAGACTGCAGGAGGCCTTTGCCTGGAGCCACACTGGAAGTTATCCCTGCATTCGAGGGAAGTGGGGAAAAATTACCGCTCTAAATTCCCAAGGGGTGTCTGCAGTACATCAGTGAAGGTCAGACTGGTACGTCCAGTGTGGCAATCGAGGTGCTGTGCAAACCAAAGAGTCCCGAGATCATTTCCCCCAAAGAGCTCGTGTGCAGTGCACACCATCTGAGCTTTGGCTTATGGGGTGTGTCCTTCTGCTGTGCACATGGAGCTTTGTTTCCAAATGGTGGTGATGTGGACGCCTCATTTCAGATGTTTTGAGGAGGTTTTGTTTGGATGTTGCACATTATTGGGTGGTGAGTGTTTTCTAATCAGAGAGAGTTCTGATTTGGGAATCATCAAAATCACATTCCTTTTGCAATCATGAAACAAGGTATAAACAATGAAATATCCAAAAATCTATCAGACCATGTATGCATTTACAGTAGGGGGGGAAAGAATGAGAAAGATCTCTCTGTTGCTTACAAGGTTAGTAATTGGATTATATATTGATTTTAAGTTCAATTCTGTATCTGCAGAACAGGGTAATAATGTAATGAGTTCAGAGGTTTCATGAGTTCAAGTTTGAAGTAGTGAAGCCGTGGCTTAATTTTGTAGGTCATGTCAAATCTGTGCCAATAATTCTTTAGATGATGGCACATTATGTGTGCATCTACTACTTTTAAAGGGTAGAGACTCTTAAAAATGTCTATTAGCTCTGTTTTAATAAAACCTTCATATCCAAGGTGTTGGAGACACTGATGATTAAGATTTCAAATGTAGTGGCCTCAGGCATCGTACCTAACTTTCAAGAAACCTTTCCAAGTTATCTCAAATAATAACTTCTTCACTTTTTACTTTCTTTTAAAAAATTCAGGCTTTTAACGCTTTCTAAGCCTGTGAAGTTGGCAGACATTACTGCACAGGAAGGTTTATTGAGCAATTTAAGTTTTACAATGAAAGCTTATTAGATGGTGTAAGATATGTGCATTACCTTGTAATTTGAATTTATACAATGCACAAGCAATGGGGAAAATATTCTTTAAAGGTTGCAAGAGAAAGTTTTTAACAGTAAGGTGGTGGAGCAAAAAATGGCAAGCTTTGCCAGTGTAATGGGAGGTGAGATTTTTGGTTTTGCAGTTGTATGTTTTGTCTTGCTCTTCGTAAATGGTATTAAGTTGAAGCTTGTTGAAGTATTGACTTGGTTTTTTTTTTGTTTTTCCTGGAGAGAGCATTTGTTTGGGTTGTTTTGGTTTCTTTTTTCCTTCTTGATTAGTTAAGAGAGCGAGAAGCTCTCATTTTTACTGATAGAAATCTAGAATAACTAAACATTCATGTGCTATTAGTCCAGAACTAGATGGGACAGAAAAAGACAACCTAGCTACAGTATTCATTGATGAGCAGGATGGAGATGACACTTTAGAGAGGAAGATGTTAATTCATATCCAAATGCTTCTGATACTACTGATATTAAATTCGGGTTTATGTTTTAGGAAAAGATCTAAAATACTGGTTCAGGAAGTAAGTGTAAGGGAAGAGTCCCCTTTGACCTGCACGTGTGCTACTGGGATGAGTACCTTTTGCTCCTTGCCCTGCCTTTGTAGCTGCTGAAGGCCAACCAAGCACTGCAGAAAGTTTCCAGAAAGCAGCTGAGCCTGCAGGTCCGCCTCTTCCCCGTGGCACCCTCAGCTCTGTAGTCCTGCCATCGTCCCCGCTCGGGCTCTGGCCAACCCGCAGTTGTTCGGGCAGCCGCTCTGTGCAGCCGGGCTGAAAACCCGTGAGGAAACACAAGCTTTCCAGCTCCAGGGTTTCTGACTCAGCCCCATGAACGCGTTCACTTGGCTGTTACATTCTAGTTTGTTCTCCATCGCTGCGGAAACGCTGGGGGCAGTTGGGTGGGGCTGCGGTGCGACACAGGACACTCCTGGAGCCGGCCCTGTCGGTCGGCGGGGAGGCGTTGTTAGGTCTCTGCTGGCCAGTGAGCTTAACGTTATCTCCGGAGGATGTGTTAGTGATCCCTGAAACAAGCATCAGCCTGTGCCTGTGTGCCCAGAATGGCTGGCTGCTGAGCCGGGATGGCAGGCTGGCTCTGGTAGCAACATGTGGTTGGCACTTCTCCCTTTCCGCAGAATGGCTTCTGCCACTGAGGATAGGATTTTACGCTGAGGATAGGATTTTACCCTGCATCCGGAAAAGCACAATTAAAACTGCGCATCAGCTAAGTAGTTCGCTTTTTCTGAATGTAGGTTAATGCCAGAGTCGATTTATTTTGTGTTGTGTTTTTCTTCTGAATTTATAAAAGGACCAGAACGATCTACTCTCTGGGCGTGTCAATCAACCAAATTAAAGCACAGAAAACTGGTGAATAAACGCTACAATCAGTGTAGAAGGAAAACAAGTAGCAACCAGCCAATAGCTCATTCAGTAACTGTGCAGAGCCAATGATTAACAATAATGACCTGTCCCTGTGGCACAGTTGCCCTTCAGCACTTCTAGAACACAATACCCAAATCCCTCGCAGCACATCCCTGGGTCAGACAACCGGCTATTTCAAGTCAATAAGGCAGAGGCATAGTAAGGGTGCTGAAGTAACACATTTTTACAGAGCAGGGCTGGCCTTAGGGCATTAGCTGCTTTCAGCTGCCTCAGTGCTTTTGGGGGCCAGAGGCAGCCTCTCAGCAGGCACGTGGCAGATCTGACAGAGCTTAGGTCAAATATTGCACCTGGGGAAACTGGAGGTCTCTCCTGTGTGCTGTGGAACACCCACTGAATGTGTTCATGGTCACTCGCTGACTTGGACTTTATAGATATTCCCTTTGAGTTGGTCTCTTGTCCTATTTCATTCTGAAGGTGAATACAGGCCCTATCTTGAGGCTTGTTGAAGCTGACCAGACCCTGCAGTAGGTAATGTGGAGAGCAGTTAATAAGTCATGAAGGAGAGATGTCATGTTGCTTACCAAAAACATGCATGACATTCTACGCATGTGGGGTCCCCAACAGGGGAAATGCCATGTGTCCTGCCTGAGAGGTGTAGAGGTGCCACTGGCATCACAAAATCATTTAGACTGTAGCTGAAACCCATTGCAGCATTGTAACAGCCAAGGCTCTCACCCATGCTCGTGGCTTTTGGAACAATAAATGACATTTGAGATTTGGAGTTTGTTTTGCAGCAGAGCCATCGTCACGGTGACAGCCAGCCCCAAACAGCAGCACAAACCTGTCACAGCAGCAGAGCCTGGACAGGCTCAGTTTTGGATGCCTGAAGGGGAGTGCTTCCCAGGGGTTACTTGCAAGACATTCTCCATTCCATTATCAGCCAGTGCCCCAGTGTGGATCTAGGGTACTACACTGACATTAAATTACTGAATTTCCAGCTTCAGCTGAATAAATAACTATTTATCTTCTGTGGAAGGTCGCTATCAGTATATGGTCCCTGTATTCAGCACTGCTTTATAGAAGTACTGCTTCACAAAAGAGGCAGCTAAGTTCTGTATGATCCATAAAACTATTCTTAATTTTTCTTAGTGAAAGGTATTATAAAATACAAATGATGAATCATTTCTCCACATATATCTGGATTTTTTTTTTTATTTTAAGCAGGTGGCTAAATACTTAGACTGTAAAATCAGTAGGTCAAATCATAGTGAATTGCTAGACTAACAGCTCTAGCAACTAAGAAGTGTTGCATTCTTTAAAATGTTGCGTATATACTTTGTATGTGAAATAGGTGCTTTTCAAAGTAACAAAAGTTCCTATTTTAATTGCAATAGGAAAAAAGAGCTTTATTACACCTTTTATTAAAATATTGCATAATAGAAGTTTCTTTAATAAAAATTACACAATTTTTGAAATAATCAGTTTAGGTGGATTTTGAGCTCAGAAAAGCACACCAGTGCTGAGAAACAGATTAAATTACAAAGTTGTATTGGAATAGAACCAGTATGGTAAAATATTAATAAGAATTGTTTTAATCTACTGTGCATTGCCAAGAACGGATAGCTTGAGAGAAATGTGTCACAACGATGTGATGTAGCACAAGCAGAGGATGGAATTGAGAGTGCTAAACAAAAATCTATGCACACCAGAACTGAAATGACAATACTACAATGGTATCTGTGTGTGTGAAACCCAGACTGAAGGTTATGGATGAGCTTCAGAACAACCGATCTGAGACTGGCGTAATTGTTGTGCTGAGCTATTATTGTAAACTCTTCATTCAGCTGAGCCTTCCAGGGTACCACATGTAATGAAGTTTCGAGGCTCTTAATTTAAAGCTGCTCATAGAGGTCGATTCCTCTTGGCAATGCTGCCAAGTCTTGTCGAATCTTAAACGGAGAAGCAGGCTTTAGGCTTGAGGTGTTAAATGTGGGTAATTTCAGTGGATTCCAATGGATTTAGAGGTGTTTTGGACATGTAGAAGGAAGGTGGAATGACAGTGTCTCATGATACCTGGGGTGTGAGCAAATGAGGTGCACACAGCCCTCAGCTGTGCAGGGAAATCTGAATGTTTTTGCATCCTCTGACAGCACCTGACCAAGATGCAGCTGTGCAATGTCCCTCTGTTGCTGCTTGGATTCAGTGCTCCACTCTAATTCCCTTGGTACCTAGCATGGACTTCAGAGCATTTGATAAATTGGGGATATTTGGCCCTTCTATGATTCTTGTACTATTAAAACTTGACAGACACTGGATGAAACTTCACTCTGTTCCATTCCAGTGTCTCCATTATCACATTATACATTTGCTTTATGATAATTCCTAAATTTGTCAATGGATTTTAAGGCCGTCCCACTCAGGAGACTGCATTTCTGCCCAGATACTCAGCTTGCAGAGTTGGGCTGTGTTTTAATGATATAATAAATCCCAATTTAGCACTGCCTCTTAGTACTGAAAAATTGCTATGGGCACATGGCAAAAATGCTGACTCTGCATAAAACCTGTGCATGTTCTGGTAAGTTTTTAAATTATTGACAAGTTAACATTGTACCAGTCCACTTATGCTGAACAGGTATTATTTGTCTTTTGTAGCCAGAGTAATGTTCCATAAAAGTGTAAGGCAGCCTGAACTTCAGAATTGCTTCTTTGGCTAACTTGGGAAATGCACTTGTATGGATCCAGGTTCAGGCCCACAGGCTTTGGCATAATGGCAGTGACTGTGAGAGAACACTTCCAGCACCATGTGTGGCAAGGGCTGTAAACAAGGCTCTGAGCAATGGATACATTGGAAGCTGAAATGGCTGTCTCATAATTTTATGACAATAATTATTGACATATTTTTATGTAAAAACTATTGTCATGAAGTTTTGACATAATTTTATAAGCTGCTGTTTGCCCCTCAAGTAGTATGTGAAATGACAGAACTAATTTTAAAATGTTTTGGAGCAGAAACACCAAAATAGTGTTTCTGTTGAGAGGGGGAAAAAAAATTAGGAATGGTTGGAAAAGGAAAGATCAGGAGTGCACATTAGTTTAAAATACCTTGCTCTTTCTGAGCACAAGGAGGAGTGGCGTTGGGACTAGAGTTTGCAAAGGGTCTTGGTTTACCTTTGAAATTTGTATTGGTGCAGCTGGCTGGAAATTGGCTTGCTTTGTGTGTCCACATGCTTTTAAATGATAGACAGGAAAACAATTTGGGCTATTCATTTTTAGGCTGCTGTGAAATATTGATGCTTATGGCAGACAGTAACTTCTACAGGTGTATTTTCCTCAGTAGTAATGGACTTCTATAAACCTTGCACCTTGAAGGACGGTCCAGCTCTAGTTGCCCTTCTCACATTTTCTTCCCTGGTATAATTCTGCTGTGTAGCCCAGCTGCAGTACTAGGGCTTCTGGTTTTTTTCTATTTCAAGTAGAAGTGTGAATGTCCTCCAAAAAGGTGACCACGTGTGACTCGCTTGCAGGAAAAAGGCCTGGTTACATTCATGTTGTTTGGAGGAAGAAGTAATCTGGGAAAACAAAGTCTTTCTAAAGTAAGATCTTGGAAAACAAGACAGAGCAAACTGTTGGACTTCATGTGTTGCTACAGTGATGTAAGAGAACTCTGCAGGGCAGAGGAAGTTCAGATATTGCTGCCTCCAGCTCCTCCTAATTGCTAAATTCCCTTATGTTCATCAGAATTCGCTGGTGGTGAGAGGCTGCCAGTTTTGATTGAAATAACCAGAAGTGAAGGGTGAGAAGACCGTAACATGGAGTTATTGTAATGACTAATGAAATCAGCGTGCATGCTGAATGACATTGACTCCTGTGTGATAAGCACTAGAGGGTCAAAATCCGAGCACTGCTGCACCCTAGGAGAATGTAGTTATATTTAGGAGAAAAGCAAAAAAACGCCTGAAACATTCCTGTCAAGTCACATTTCTCTTACTTATGTTTACTCTTTCACTGTTGTCTCTTCAGCTTTTTCTTTTCTATGCCTTTCCTTCTAAGCCTTGACAAGATAGGCAATTTTGTTACATTGACACATTAGAATAAGAAATGTGGGGAAGCATTACGTGCAAATGGTTGTCAGTACAGCTTTTCTGGTGTTCTTCTAGACTTTTAGTTAAAATATTAGGTACTGGGAGCTCCTTTCTATCTCTTACCTCATAATTACCAGTTTACCCTCTGGGCCACTGCACCGGTTTTCTCTCATTTCCTGACTTCTCTTTCACACTTGGACACTCTCATGAAAGAAATATCAGCAGTGCTGCTCTGGCCATAAGGGGCTGTCCTGGATTGTTCTGCAGGTGTCTGTCTTTGATGGCACGTGCTGATGCACAGGGGGCACACAGGGGATGCGTGGGGGATACACACGGGGCTGCAGAATGAATAAGTGGAATTGACACAAGTTCCTTCTTCATGCCACTGCCTGCTCTTGTGCTCAGTTTTAGGAAAAGCCATCTATTCATAGTGGCATTCAAGCACATATTTCAGTACTTTACTGAGAGTTTCAGTGATCTGGTTTTTTTTTTTTTTTTTTAATTATACAAAATTATATAAATTACTCACACATGGCCTTGGAACATAAGCCACCTTTTTATGATGTTAGCCTTGTTAAATAAACAAGACAAAATCCCAGAGGGAAGAAAACCCACAGTCGTTTTCTACATTTTAAGCACAGGATTCTAGTGCAGCCAAACCTTCCTCTTCCAATAAAAACCCTGCAGTGAGTTCAAGTATGTATATATTTCATTTTTCTCTAATACCATCTTGGTGATTTGAAGGACTTGGAATTCACACTCGTCATCTCATTGGAAAACTTTTAAAGCTTGTGGTGGAATGGCACGGGGCTGCAGGCCAGGAGACCAGAACACATCTCTTTCGCCTCTTGTACGCCCAGGAAGTGTATTTTCACATCAGGCTTTTTATACAGGATGGAAGTGGATTTGAAGTGGATTTGGATTCTTGGAATTTCCTCTCCTTGCAGCAGACTCTGGAGGCTCTGTGCGTGCCTGGGTTGCACTGCAGCCATGAGCACAACCCTCGGTGTTTCACTGGAGAGGTCTGGGAGTAAGCACACACTTACACTGAACAGTGCTTACTCACTTTGCAGTGTTGCCAGTCAAGGATCATCCCATCCCAATACTTGCCTTTTATGCTAAAAATTACTACAAAACAGTTCTACTTCTCTGGCTGACTTTTCCCCAGTAACCAAAATGAATACTTTAAAATCCATATCAATATAATGAATCTCATTCTCATATAGACCAGGCTTTTATTAGAAAACTGTAGTCATATGTCTTTTCTTACTCAAGGCTGATGGTTCTGCAAGTACAGACAAGATGAATGTGCTTCATTCTCCCTGGGATTCTGCGTGTTCCTTATTTCTCACAGCTCCTTTGCTTTTAGGATGGACATTGGTTTAATCAAAGCAGTCCTGCCAGCCATGCTTAGTTATTTTTGGACACATAACCTTGGCTAGTAATTACTTACGCTCTGAATTTGTTGCTGAATTCAGGTTCAAGACATATTAATGTATATTCTTATATCACATAGTGTACCTATACCCTAGTCAAACATACATGATTGTCTCTAGTAGTCTGATATTCTTGGAAGAATTCTTTGAAAATTTAAGGTTAGGATCCCTGTCAGCTGCTGGACTAATGGCAAATTATCTGAGAGAACTGCTCAGCAGCTCATAGTGACGTTTTCTGTGTTCTTTATCCTCAAATTGCTACCTATCGCATAAGGTAAATATTCTTCTCATCTTTTGGAAAAGAAAACTGAGGAACAGCAACAATCCCATTTGCGAAAAAAGGAGCACCCTTCTGGCTATTTCATGCCAGGAAGTCACACTTAGTCCTTGTTTCCCCTGTATTTGGTGGAGGAATCCACTGTGCTAACTGGTACATTGCTGCAAAGGAGCAGCTCTAAAACTGTCCTTGTTTTCTGCCCACCATCTAGTCAGGGAGTTACCAGCCTGGCAGGAGCTGCCTTCTTTCTAACTCCAAGCAGACTGCAGCCTTCACAGGAGAGTTTAATGCCTTGTTATTCTTCTGTGGGAGTTTATCTCCATTTCCAACCTATGAATATCAACATTAGTTCGGAAAATGAAAGATTTTCTTATTGATAAGCCATGAAATTAAGCTCTTCTTTGATCTTTGCTGGAAACCATCACATACATAGGTTTCTCTGTTCAGAGAAAATGGAGGATTAATTGCATTAAAAATCTAGAAAATAAAACAAAAGCCATGACTATTTTTTCTAGGAAATAATGGTGTCACATTATAGTTAATCAGTATAAATTAGGTATGCATTATGTAGAAAATAAATACTTTTATAGGATCTTGTGAGGAATCATTCAATAGATGAAAAGTGGCATTATTGAAAGCAATCAAGAGAGATTTTTGTCAGTTGTGGCCTGATCCAAAAGCTGTTGAAGTCAAGGGAAGGCCTTACAGTGATTTAAGCTGGCTTTCACATCACCCCATAGGATCATGTGTTGCTGCAAGGAGGCTGCTGAACTGGTTTCCTCTACCATGTCATAGGGCAGGTAAATATTTGTTAGCTAGAGCAAGAATCAAAGAACTTTATAAACCGTCTCACTATCAGCTACGGCTTAGGTTTTGAACGTATTTAGGTGCCTAAAGACCAGCTAAAGAACCTACTGGGCTTTTCCAAATCATGCAATTGCTTCCCTGCATGATCCAGTGGGCTGCAGGTCTGTGCACTGAACGCTGACTGTACATTCAAAATTGGGCTCATACAAAAGTGCCAGTTTGGTTTTAAAAAGGATATTTAGTCCTTAAAATCACGGAGGTGCCATTGCAAATGCCTCCCTGGAAAGCAACTTCTCATACTAGAATATCTCTCGGATTGTCAGTAACAGCAATATGCAAATTTCACTCAGCCCAGGACCCTGCCTCAGTTATGAGTGGTCAACAATGACTCTGGAACATATGACTAGAAAATAATATGACTTATAAGATTTCCCAAACAGAAATTGCTTCTTCTATTCTGTTAAATATAATTATTATGCTGAATGCATTAGGTTTCAAGAAAAAGATTAAATACTTTAAAAAGTCTTGGAAAAAGACTGCAAAAAGTGTTAACGAGGAAGATGCTAGTGCCATGAGAAAACCGAAAACTTGCTACTTGATACTTGAAGCAGAATAAATTGTTTTGCTTCACAATAGTTTTGACTCAAGATACTGATGGTAGTGGAAACATATCTACAAAGTAAGTGCAACTTAGAAGTTATGTAAATTCAAATTTTTACTTGTCTTGGAAAACGTCCTGGGAAAAGTCTAAATCATGAAAGTCTGAATTAAGAAGCAAGCAAAAAAGATAATATTTCTGAAGTGGTATTTGAAGGTTTTCAGAAGTGCTTTTAGCCAAGAGCTGAAAATTTAGAATCTGTGAAGCCAGAGTGTGCAATACAGTGCTTCCATTTGTGGGAACTCAGTTTCTGTGTTATCAGATATTCTCAAAACACTTCTGGCTATAAAGTTTAAAGTTAAATAGAGAGTCAATGTAAAAGCAATTTTATGTTTAAAACAGTGGAATAAGGAGCAAAAGCTGTCAAATGGCCAAGACAAAAGCAGGACCCTTCTCATAGGCATTTTCAGGCATATTCTAAGACTTTTGGATACTGTCTTAAACCCACAGTTTATGAGACGCAGTCCAGTTGTCCTTATCTTTCATTCTGGACCTATGCAACTAGAAGATCTTTGCTCCTAGTCAGTGTGTGGAATTTACTACTCAAATGAATGACTCAAGAAACTTGAAAGACTCACTAGAATTAAAATGCTGTGTACACCAAGAACACTATTATTAGTAAGTAAAGGTATGTATTGAAGCTTTCTGAAATTACTTTATTCTCAAGAGAAACTGTTTTACAATGGAAGCCTTTTTCCAGTAACTGAGTATAACTGTGTGTATTTAGTAAATTTAGCATAATTAATGCAATGTAGCTTACAAAGATGATGCACTAATACAGTGTCAAGCATATGGTGGAGACATGAAGTTATACACTCATTTTATTGTTCTCAGATGTTGCTGAAAGTACAGTCATTCACTGGAAAAGCTGATCCATGAAGCAGAGGCTCTCTTGCCACTATCTCAAATATATCATCTTAAAAGAAGCAAGCACTAGGAACAGCATTGCAACCCCCAGCTACCCATAAAGTGGCAGCTTGTCTGCTTGAAAGGCCAGTTAAAAGGTCGAGTTCTGTACAGTCTTGATGTTACCTGTTAGCATTCATGAGCAGTAACTGTGTCTAAACACAGCACAGTGACTGGAAAAGTGAGTACAAATCACCTCTGCTAGAGAAGACTTGTGTTTGGAGCTCAGAGGTAAGGAATGGAACTAATTTATGCTCATTTCTCTTTTATCTTTTTTCTTTCCTTTGAGGAAGGGAAAATGAAAGAAGACCACATTCAGTAAATGTGGAACTAAATAAGCAGTGACTGTTTTGCTGTAAAATTAAAATCAACTCTAGTCTCACCCTGACTGTCTGTACAAGATGTTTTACTGTCAGCAGTATAAATAACTATATGGTCAAGTTCATTAAAAATAAACCTCACATAAACTTTCTGTTTCTCCCATGCAGAATCCTAAATTAATCATAAAGGATCCTGCTGAAATCTTGGTCATTTATTTCTTAGCAACTTAATAGCCATTGACTGGTGGCTGGAAGCTCTGTGATGAACAGTAAGTGGCTTGGATTAAGAACTGGCTAAAACATTGCAAGGTATAGGGAAACATCCAAGTCTTTCTTAACATCAAAGGAAACTGTGGAGAGAGCCCAGAGACAGCTGTGGAGGTTGCCAGAGCCCCATATAGGTACCAGTAACCTCTGTGGGCTTTTCTGCTTGAGGGATGGTAGAGTGGTGGAAAGTTAGCCATAATTTGAGAGTATTTTGCCTGTAAAAACGAAGGGTTTTACTCACACAGAGTCTAAGCACCAAATCTGTAATTTAATCTGACATGCAACTGATTTTCATCCATAATCAAGCAGTAGAAATGCATGTGTCTTTTGCCTTTCTGTATCCATTATCCATGAGGAAACTGAGGAGGGCCAATCTGACTGTGGAGATTGACTTGTAATTAAAGTGTGGTGATCTCCACTGTCACTTACTCAACCCAGGCCAGAGGATACAGCTCCTCTAATGCAACACACTGCTATCTAGGGCACAAGAACAAACACAATATTTATCTCTAGCAGTGGCTGGCAGCATTGCAGCTTGTGCCTGCACTGCAGTTATCTTTAGACTTTGTTGCAGAAATGACCTACCTAATATCCCAGACATCCTTTCCTTGAGGGTAGGGCAGAACTGGATGTCTCTGAAGTAAAAAAATCACGTGTATTATCTAATTCTGCAGGCAGCTGAAGCGAGTAAATTTGTACCTTCCAAAATGTTCTTCTCTATGTAAATTGAACTATGTTGACTGAACCACTAAAAGCTACAACATGATGCAGTTATTGCTTAGCTGTGTGAAGTAACATCACAAAATGCTTTACAACAGGAAGCGAAATACTCAGTTAAGATTTTGGAAGAAACGCTTACTTCAAATATAATGTACTTAGAGACTTAGCTAAACTTTGCTTTTTCATTGTAAAAAATGCTCCAAAATCTTTAATAACTTCAAAGGTTGAGGGCTTCAGTTTTACAGTAGCAAAGTGCTGACTGAGTCTCTCCTCAGAACAAGTTCAAAAGCAAGAGCACAACTTGCTTTGATCAGAGACATCTCCTTAATTATATTATGGTTCTAGTGAAGTCTGCATTGCCTTGATAACTGCAACTGGCAAGTTTCACCCTTCTGTTCTTCCATCATACTATACAAAATAGTCACTTTCCACATATAACTCAGGAGTCAATAAATCATCTCCTATTTTGCATGGCCTGGCCTCTGATTTCTGATTAGAAGATCAAGGTTTTCAGTATGCTGTTGGAAAGCCCTCCATTCCTACACATTCTTGCAGAAACTGCCCTTCCTAGGTGGTGTGCACCTGGGTCAACCACTTCAAATTCCTGAATCCTGCAAACTATAGAATACTGTTGTTTTGTTTAATAACTAACAGCTGTGCTCAAGTCTAGCAGGTCATGGTCATATTCACCACCAAAGGGTTACATTGGTACAAGGTGGGAGAAACTGAACCCTGCTGAGAAAAAGAGAACAGGGGAGTGCAATTATGCAATTTAATGCCCTTTTCTGGGACTAAATACCTGCCAAGGGGCTGCCTGCTTCTATAATCCTTAAAACCCCACAAAATGCTCCACCTTTTATGATTGTGAGTTGAACAAAAGGAGGTACTGATGAACTACTGATCTCTTCCTTGCTGCAGGTCTTCTCCAGGTGAGACTGAGCACACTGGAAGGCTGTAGACAAAGCAGACTGGATCTGCCAGACGAGAAAGGACGCGAAGCATCACAGATCTTCACACAAATATTGGGGATCCAAAAATTTGCATGTGTTAGCACATGTCCATCTGGGGTATCATCTGTTCTGAGACAGCAGCCTGAACTGTCCAAAGGACCCTTGCCAGCATCTTTTCTGCCCTATCCTGTTAGTGTGTTTGTACCTATCCTGTCTCTACACCATTTCCCACTTACTTTCATTCCTTCTCTTCTAAATTGTATCCTTTTTATTTTCTTCAGTCTTTCTTACAAAACTCTTTTTTCTTCTCCCTGTCACTGTCAAGTCTTTGTAACTTGTCTTTCCCAAATTCTCCCAGCTCTTTTCTTCTGACTTACACAGCTCACTCTTGTCTTCAGTGCCAAACCTACAAAAACATAGGGGGAGTTTCCCTTTTCTTGTTTCTCAAGCATGGTGTTAAATTAACCATGGCAATCGTGCAATTACAGAAAAAAACTTTCTTTAAATCAGGCCAGAAATTGCGTATTCAAAGCATTTTACTGTCAGGCTGTACCAAAAGTCTCAACTGTTCACGAGGGAAATGGAATTTTGGAAACTTATAGTTTAAAAACATTTCAGAGGATTTTCACACCATGACACCACAATAATATTTTCCCTCTGCCAAATTTCAATTTCTTACTCTCTGGAGGTATAAAGATTTTAAAATGAAATGTTCTTTTCTTTTTTTTTTTTCCTATTTTTTGAATGTAGATCATTATTCAGTTGCATCTTTCTTGAAATTGGCTCATTTGTTTAAGCTGACGCTTTCCAAAACCTTTCAGCTTGAGGCAAGCACCCAGCGGCACAGGAAATTCCTCAGAATGGTCAACACTGGCAAAGTCATAAACAACTAAAAATAGGCCTTATCATGCAAGGCTTTGAATGTGCTGACTGTAAGAGGTACTGTCAGCTCCACATGTAAGAGACGGAACAGAGAGCCTGGCTTTCTTTAGAGGTGCTTTGGCAAAGACCTGCTCATCTCCTGAGGCAGTTCACATACACTGTTTCTGGGCGTGTTTCCAGACAGACAGTGGAGTAAATGCTACTCCACAAGCCAGGACAGGATTGAAAAACTTGCTCTGTAGTCCCTGGACTCTCAGAGGAATAAGCAAAAATGTTAGGGCGAGACTGTGGTTTGCATCCTCCTTACAGATCCCAGAGATTACTGTCTCCAGCTGCTCATCACCACCTCCTTTGGAGTTCATAATCTCTGTTGGTTTGCCGGTGGCAGGTACAAGTGCTTGGTTAGATCAGAGGGTTCCCTCATATCAAATATGAAGGCAAAAAAAAAATCCATCAAAAAGCTGGAGAAAGTTTGTTTTTTCTAGGACAATGGCATAGTTACTATACTGTGGTGCAAAGGCCAATTTACTACTAGTTTGCTTTAAAGAATTTATTCTTATAGAAATGTTAATGTTATTCAGTTCATCTTCAAGTGCCAATAGATCAAGCACTGTGGTGTTCTTAACCTCAGGTCTGCAGCACGAGATCAATATGAGCCAATGGTTTTCTGATTAGCCCTATATTGATTGACCTTAATCTAAGTGTCATGTTTCTCCCTAGTAACAGTAATCCCGCAGGAATGCCATGGCTTACTTGATGATAGATGACATAATAATCTTCATTACCTTATTTTCATTGTTGTTTTTGAGCTGTTTCTCTATGCAGAACATGCCTTATCCTTATTGCTTCACTTTGAACTTTGTGGCATCATTATTAATATTAGTTAAATAATTTGTAAAACTTTCTATGCAGATACCTGTAAATATTACTTCTGTGACATGATCAGTTTTCAGTTTTTTAATAGTCTTGATCTCAATAAATGTGGTTTACAGAAAGAGAATGTGGTATGGCATTGTGGACAGGGGATGACTGGATAAGAGTATAATTTTGCGTTCTAGAAGTAGCCAAAACTTCTCTCAAGCCTAAATGAAACCTGCTTAAGCTAGGTCTGTAAAGGTGTCAATGACTCAAGAAGACTTTATCTATTGTCACAGAGTTTTATCAACTGTGCTCTGCTTATGTATAAAAAACTTTCTTTAATCTCTGTTAGCTCTGTAAACCTCACCTAAGATATGAAAGCCAAAGCGGACACTTTCCTTTCCAACTCCACTGCTGTTCACCAAGAGCACCACAGGCTAAATGATGCCATCATTAAAATTTTTTTTGTCCCCATTTATTTCTTTCTTAAAAGACAACTTTGAATAAACTTGTCCAAATCTATCAGCTTTCAGCAGGATTTGCAGAGGTGTAACCGAGGACAGTCTGGCCTGCAGCAGTTTATGCTCTGCAGGTGACAGCACATGACAACACACATAACCAACACAGGACCCGAACATCTCTGTCTTTTGCCATTCCTTTTAAGCATCACAAAATGATACTTGCTACTGCTTCAATACAACTGCACTGTTTTAATATAAATGGAATAAATATTAATCCACTGTAGCCAGAAAGATTCTCTTCCTCTTCTAGATCAATTCCCTGCAAGTAGAAAATTGCTATGTACCAACTTTGGTGTTTTGGCTAGTGTAGTTTTAAATTCTCCAAGCAACGGGGGATTCATTGTCTATTTAAGCACTATTTCATTTTAATAGCTTCTACTAGGGGAAATTTGCGACTTCCCTATTTTTAAACTTTACATTAGCAAAACCTGTTCTTGTCATAGGGAGTAATGAACTAAAGAAACTTCATTCTCTGTTCTCAGCTCAAATTACTGTTAAAGCACAGCAGTTTGGTGTTCCTGGGTGCTCGCAGGAATCAGATGTCTTGAAGAGGTACAGAACACCTACAAACTCTGTTTGTCTGTGTTTTACTCCCTGTAATCCCATTTAGCGTATTCACTTAGAGCACACCTGGCTGAGAAACTGACTTTTGATCCAAGACTGGTTTAACAACTTTCGGGACTGCCTAATCAGACAGTCTGGGATGTGTTCAGAGTTACTCCAAGTGATGCAATTATGCTATAGATGATTGAATTTATACTTGGGAAATTTGAAAAACTGTTCCAAATACAGTTGCTATTTGAGGGCTGCAGGTTTTGATGGGAGAAGAAGATGGTGGTAATTTGTGCTTGCAGAATCAGCTGTGCTAGAGGAGGGGTTAACACCTTTGTGAGTGTGGCAGCTGTGTAGCTGATTGCTGTGAGTTTTTGGTTGGTTTGTTTTTTTTTTTTTTTTTTTTGGTGATCAAGTAGGTTTAAATTCAGCCTGCCTTGTTAAGACATTCTACTAGGTAGCTGCCTAGAAGGAGTGTACTTATGCCTTGTCCTAGCTCTATTTTTCTTTAGTTGTTTAGGAGTAATATATTAGATAAATCAGAATACAGAGCTGCAGGTAAGTCCAAGAATGATTTTTGTCTTTTGTTATTGTGAGAGGTGATACATATATTGCATATTTAATGTTTTGGGGTGAAATCCCTGGAGCTATAACTAATTGGAAGAAAGTACTGAAAAACCTGTGGGTCTGGGCCTCCCCAGCTCTTAGCTGGTGCCTGCCTGGGTCTCTCTCCCATTTGTTTGGGGTAGGAAAATATGTTGGTCACTGTCTTGTCTTCTGGGCACTACCTAGTTGAACAGTCCTGATAGTAACTCAGAGATATTGCCTAAACCTTGGCAGAGCAAGTGGGGTCACCCGGGGGCCTAACTGGTTTTGTCTGGGCTGTGTGTGGCTTTTGCTGGTGTTGGTGTGGGGAAGTGTTGTGGGTGTGTTCTGCTGCTGTGGCTTTCTTGGTGTGTCGGCAGGGAGGCTGAGATGGAGCTTAACCCTAGTGCTGAGGTGAATCTTATTACTGAGGTCTACATTAATCTCTCTGACAAGTGTGCTGTACACCTTAGTGCGTTTCTACTGGATCCAAATGAATTATTTTTCCTATGGACAGTAATCTGCTTTAAATATAGCAAATACCTACACAGCACATGACGATACAAGCAGGAACTTATGCCAGCATGCTTCAGCTATATATTAGTGGGACAGCTCTTACCAAAAGAGCTAGCTCAGCAAATAGGAAAGAAATGATATTTTGTCAATCCTGTGCTGGATCTGTCTACCCTTATTGTATGTGTAAGGTTGCGTAAATAATAAATCAGGAGCGAGTAAATCGTAAGAGGACGGAAAGCCAGTCAATCATTTCTAATAATCACATTATGCTTGACAATATCTTTAGAAACTGCTTTTGTTATGATGGGGATGAAGGGAAACTTCCTAGCACAGTAGTTAGCAGCTGCTGTGCTTTTAGAGATCTAATAAGATGATGCTAGATTTGAAAGACAAACATCTACTTTTTCTACTTCTGTTTTTAAGGGGAACAAGTAAATCTGACAAACATGCTAGTTGGTTTGAGAGTGATTTGGGAACAAAGCATATGATAGAAACCATTTGTTAGGCTCCACAGAAGCAGAAAATCAATTTGCCTCCTGCAAGGGTGGTTGTTATCTCTGGTGTGCATACTTACTGCCCATGTCAGCCCATCATTTCTGTGGCCTCTTGGTTAAAGATACTATCATCTTTAATGAAATTTAGTTCATTTCCCCAAATGATCTCAAAGTCAATTACTATTTAAAATGTACACTAAATGCAGTTCTGTTTTATGTTAAAGAAGATTGATCTCATTCCACCACTGTAAAAGGTCTACTAGGGAGAATATTTTATGGGCTGTGTAGAAAAACATGGATCAGTAAATCCAAAAGGCATATGTTCCTTTTGCCTTTCCTTTCTACTTCTCCCGTCTGCTGATTTCTTGCAGTGACCCTCCCCTTTCGAATAATATCCTTCTTAATTTGGTCTGTCTCGCTTTTCTACATCAATAAGTTCTGTCAGAGCTACAAATGTTTCCTGTCTTAATATCAATATACTTTTTCCAAAATATTTTTTTCACTAATCTTCTGGTTCATTGCCTGAGGTTAGTTATGCAATTTTACTTTTAGTGAAAACATAATAAAATTTTTTTTTACACAATATGAAAAAGGGGAATTTCTCTTCCTGCTGAAATGAGGTGGCTATAAGGAATAGACTACAACAACTGTTTATTAGAGCTCAGCAGTACTAAAAATCTGTAGACCAGATCAGTGTAAACTGGGAAAGAGGCTTAAATTGATGCAGTGAAATTTCAGAAGCTTGTATTTGACTAGAAAATGATTGAACATTCCTATTATTAAGATCAATAGCACTGGACATTAACCATAGAAGTCTAAATAAGATAGTTGAAATTGTAGTGTCTTTGAAGCTTGACTGCTCTATTCTTAGTGGTTTGCTACTGTTGGGGTCTCATCCAGCTCTTATAGCATTGACCTCAGGGGTGGTGGAGAGGTGCTTCCGACTGGGTTATTGAGATTTATGGTCATCAGATAGTGGGTTCAGTTGTAGGACTGGGGCCCTTAGGACTCAAATTCTCCAGCAGTGAGTTTCTATATGGTTTTCCTTTCTCAGATCTGATTTTGGCTAGTTACAGTTCTGCCTGTGCTCCCTGTATGTTGGTGGTTCAACTGGATGGACACACTGGGTATGGAGCTACCTATAAGTTAAACTATGAGATATATAAGGAAAATTTGGTCTGTGTAAAGAGCTTTTCTTCATATTGCAGGGATTGTGTACTTTTGCATGAGACTGAGGTCAAATCATAGTGCCATATGAATATAGAATTTTTAATATTAAAAGAGAAAGTTATCTCTTTTTCCAAGTTAATAATAATAAATATTTCAGTTACATTGTCATACTGAATTTGTTGCTGTATTCTGCCTTGCCTATTGATTTTACTGAAATAAGCTACACATTTTCCTATTAGTCCACCTTCCTTTCAAAAATATGCCTAATGAAGCTTACAGGAATCCCGTGGGATGCTTTATTGGAGAACACAATACACCTGTTTTGTTTCAGTCTTCTGGTTTGTTTTGTATCAGATACCAAGTTTCTGGTTTATTTTAGGTAACACAAAATTGAAGCAGGAAATAAGGAAATGGCCCTCCTGCATATCAAACTATCTTAAAGTATGACAGAGTAAATATGTATTTAAATACTTTGGTGATTGACTCTCTTTATAATCTGTGACAGCTTAATCTCACAAACTAATTGTGCAATGACTTTGCTAGTTTCTAGATTGGCAAATTACCCTGAAGACACATAACTTAAAAATTGCAGTAAGAGCTGAGTCAGCAGCTGCCTGGCTTGAAAGGCAGAGTGAACAGTTCAGCATAATTTTATCAACATAAACAAACTCTGAAGGAACACATCATGATCTTCTGAGAGTTATTTATTTGTCCAAATCAATTAGCCCTTGTTGCCTTGCTCTTTTCTCTGCCGCACCTCTTAGCACAGATGTGTTGTGGAGACTGGCACCATGTGCCAGCTCCATGTCTGTGCTGGTATAGCTCTGTACCAGTGAGGGATGCTCCTTGACATCATTCCAATTAAAAAAAAAAAGTACTGGCAGTTATATAAACAGTCAGATTCTGGAGATTGCTGGTGAGTTTTCCAGTACTAACTTGGGCTTCTCAGAATTTGATAAGTCACTGGCTGAGAAGGAAAAATGAATATTGCAGGAAATCCTTGGTTTAGCATATGTTTGTGTAAAACCTTGTTCCTGCATCCATTTGATTGTCAGTCACCTCTTGGAACAAGTATTTTCGAAGCAAGGTGGCTGTTTATAGAGCTTGGTCTGTATCTTCTGGGCCTATCCCTAAATGGTACCACTTGTTTTCTCTATACCAGCGCTCACACTATGCTGTTGTCAACACTTAGCGTGTTCTGACTGCTAAAGCCTTGTTTTCACACCCTTCTCCTCTTCTTATCTGTATCTGGTTTTGTTTTTACTGTGTTTGTCCTTGGAATCCTGCTGTGCCCCCTCACCCTGCTGAGCCAGGCCCTGGGCTGTGGTGGTGCCATGCTTCCCTTGCCCCACGAGAGTCCAGTTCTGGCACACACGGGCATTGTGGTGAGAGCATCACATGAAAGCACAGAGAACTAAACCTGGTGGTCTGAGGGGTGACATGGCTGGGAGAAGGTGGGAAGGGAGAGGGGAATGAACATGAGCATCCTGCTGGCGCTTGGCAGCCCTTTCACACTTGAGTGTCTCATCTGGAGAGCCCCAGGGAGGGGCCGTACTCTGCCCTCCCCTGTGGGCTGTGTAAGATGCTGTTGCTGTGGAAACTGTCCGTGTGTTCCACCGTGTCTGTGACATTTGTGAGGGCGAGCAGAGCACGATCTGGCAGCACGGCTCTGAGGGGACAAGTGCTGGGAGCTTTGATGGAGGGCACGTCTCCTGAGCAGTGTCCTCCTTGTCACTGCCTGACAGCCACGGCTGAGGAGGGCGACGGGCTGAACTCTGAGAGAGCTGGTGGTGTAAGTTTATCCTGGCTCCCTTGGAGATGTCCTTCACGTAGAACTTGAGGTTTGTTTCTGTGTAAGTGTGCAGAACAGACACCCTGGGTAGGTGACAGCAGCACTGAAATCCAAACCTCCCTGCCCTCACCCACAGGCACAGCCATGGGAGTCCTGGGGTGAGGCACAAACCATCCGAGTACCTCCTTGGGGTAGCTGTTCTTTTCAACTAAAAACCTTGCAATTTTCAAGTTTTTGTCTATAATCTTTCTGAAAAACAAAAAAGTCATCCTAAAAACACACACTGGAAGCAATGCAAAAGTATATGGTGAAGTGGTGCTTCAGTTTAAGCTCATGAATGCTTCATCATCAGGGTATTCAGTGCACAGCTTGGCTGCCTAAGCAGCTGTCAGAAAACAAAAGTACTCTGGAGAGTAATACATTCTTCAGGCATCATTTCAGATTATGTAGATAATTTAAGTTTAACCCTTCAAAGCTTTAAAAAGATTCAGGTTTTTTACATTTTATCACAACATGAAGGTACCTTTCTGAGTGATACCAAAGGCAAGATGCCTTTTATTATTAGTTTTATTCCCTGCTCATGTATACCTGTAATGTTTCTAGTCTGGGTTTTGTTTGCAACCTTGTCTCTCTTTTTTTTTTTAATATCAGAACCTAGAGTGTGTTGAATCAGGGTACATGAAATTACTGTTTGTACCAGGTAAAACTGTTTAAGAGATTTTATTTGTTTGGATGTAACTGCATGACCTAAAAAGTTAGGACCCCTATCAAATATAACCAGGTAAAATAAGAGATACTTAATTATTTTCTGCCTGAATGGTACTGCTGGCATCACTAGAGAGATAATGACTTTTATCACTTTGTTAACTCCAGCCACCTTATTGTCCTTTTATTTTGGCTGTGGTTGCTGGTTTGCAAACAAGATACTTTTTGTACTTCATATCCTGGGAATGTCTTGTTAGTAATCTATCTAGACTTTAGTCTTAGATTTTTGTTGCTTTTTCCTAAGGCAGTCTTGGACAGGATTTGTCCAAAGAATATTGATGAAGCCACAAAACTCTGTCCTTCTACTGAAAAATATAGATTTCTCAGCAGCCAAAACACAAATGGTAGTCTTCTCCTGTGGAAATCTGTGAAGCCATGCTGCCATAATTGAAGGTGTCTTTATTATTACAGGCTGATAATCTTGTCTGTACAGTTAGGAGGAATCTTACTTGCTGACCTCAAATAATATGTGGGAATATTTCACAGGTAGCTCCAGTATCATGCCCACTAGCTAAAATGATTGCTGATCTTTAATCTTCAGTTTTTTATTTGAGACATGATGAGTGCTGGAAGCCTGCCGCATACCTTGATAAGCTGCTATAAACGTTAACTACATATTATTTTACTTTTTTGAAAATCTGTTTCATTTTCTGGTCTGAGATTTTCAGCTGCTGTCACAATGGGGCATATTCCTGTACAAAACATGTTCCAGTGGGAACATTTATGGGGCCAGAGTTCAATATATTAATGCCTTTCCTCTGGGGTGAAGTCAGGCAGGAAATATGTGAGAGACTTGCAGTAGGCGAAGTCAGTCTGACAAGAAAGGCCACAAGAAGCTGAGACTCCAAGACTGGAGGTGAGGAGGGAGAATAAAAGGCTAGATTGAGGATGAGCCCTTTTTAGGATATTTCTCCATTTAAATTTGATTTGAATTTCTACTGTGCCCTTCTGCAGAAACCCATTTCATCAAGAAACCCTATGCACAATCTAAGACTGGAGCTCTGTGAATTCAACAACGCTGCAGAGTGATAGGACACAACTTACTCTGCCAAATAGCACGTTATGCTGTTCACATACCCACTGGAAAAGGAGTCTCTGGTGAACAGATACAAGAAACTAGAGCTAAAAATGCAAACTTAATGGGTTTGTTCCATTAACTTAAAAGTTACTCTGAAACTGCAACTCTCATTTGAGATAGTGGCAGTTACAGTGCATGAGTGGTGCTGCCCAAACAGGCTGAATGCCTTAGGGACAACTGGGGAGTTCACCTTGGGCAGGTTAACGTGGAGTGTCCGTCATTCCTGCTGTGGCTGGTCTGCCCGGAGCCTTTGCTGCTAGTTGTGCAGGGCAGTCTCGGCCTGCCAGGAGCAGCTCGTCAGTGTGTAGCCAGAGCTTGGCTTGTGCTCAGCAGGAGCCTGCAGTTCCAGCCTGCCTGTAGGGTTGTCTGAACAAACGTTGTTTTCTACACGGCCAGGGTAAAGAGGTTCCCTCCCTAGCACTCCCCATCCTCTAAGAACACAACTGCCATGTATACAAATATTTCCATGTTTCTTTGTTTTTGCATAGGTGAGGTAGTGAACACAGTGGTATATTGGTGTAAGTCTGACAGTGATTCTGAGAGTGATACAACTCTTTTGGTGAGAAAATTCTAAACTAACATAATTGCTGAGTTGCAGCCTTTCAGATGTACACCAGATTTAAACATTGTACTTATAAAGGGGAGCAGGTTTAAAGGTTCTGCCCAGATTCATTCAAAATGCCTTTAATATATCTTTCAGGGGGATTTTTGCACTTAGATTTTTTTTTTTTACTGTTTTCAACACTGAAATAGGGATGCTGTGCGAAGGAAAGCATGGATCTGGGAAAAAGTTTATTTGTTGTACTTTTTGGTTTGAAGCTTAACTAGGAATGTGGTTGAGAGTGTGAAGCTCTTCTGTGGAGACTGCAAGCCTGCTGAAGTGTATCCCATGTTTGATGGACACCCTGAAATTATTTATTCAATAGCTAGAAAATCTTACTGTTCTGGAAAATATTTGCATAACTTGTTTTCTTCATAATGCTACATTTGCATCCAGAAGGTTTAAATGTTAAAAAAAAAAAGCAGACATTTATAGTCTATAGATAAGCTTCTGTTTTTCTCATATCTGTTTAAATAAATATTACTGCTCACTTGCTTGTGAATATATGGTTTGGATTTCTCTAAAGGAAAAATACCTAACCTCACTGAGTGGATACTAAGGTTCATGGCATTTCTTCTACATATCATAATACAGTTTGAGTTGGAAGGGAACTCAGAGGCCACCTAATTCAAACTCTTATGTGTGACTGTTCTGTAGAAATTGGCATGGAGATGGGTGCAATTCATCTGCAAGGTTATACAGAATGTATGCTACTTTTGAAATCCCTGTTAGGAAGCCAGTGCTGGTCTCCTTCATTTCAAAGAGTAGCAGAGGGTAATCATTGTAAAGAGCACAATAGTGGGATGTACTTCAACCTGTGATCTCTAATCTAACTGGACTGCAAGTGAGCACAGAGGCATCAAAACATTATCTGTGAAATGTTTGCCAAAACCTGTAGTGCTGACAGGTTTAGCTGGAATCTGGCTCCTGTTGATTGTTAGCACTTGCTGGCAGCAACAGCTACAAATGCTAGAAATTGCCAGCAAGCAGTTTTAACGCTAAAATTACAATCCTGTGAACCAAACATTTTCTCTTTAGCCCGGTGACAAGTACTGTGGGGTTCATGTTTCCAACAAAGAATGAGGACTACAGCTACTCTAAGGCAAGTCAAAGCAATGAGATGACCCTCCCTTTCTCCTCTCCAATTTTGAGGTTTCAGCATAAGTGTCCTGAATAGAAAAATCTTTACTTGCTGATACTATTTGTGAATGCCTTCAGTCTCCCATTTATTTTGAAATTGTGTTGGTACAGGAATGGACAATGGCAAAGAGTGAGAGGAATAAAAAGGAATATGTATCTTAAGAATTGCCTTAGATACTTGCATATAACTCCAGACATTACATTTCATTTTGGGAAATAAATACAGTCTCTCTCTGGTCAGAATCTTTTTTACACACAGTTCTACCTCCAGTGATTTCTAGTTGCTATAAGGAAGAAGTAATTAATTACTTGTTCAGCACAACTGTAACATACAATATTTTAATCCGTGCACAGTTCCTTGGTGCCTTAACTGTATCATGCCTGACTTTCAAGAATGTTGTGAACAGAACAGGGTAGCTATTTTTATAAAGTAGATTGTATACCTCCACATAGTTCTTTCCCTTTGACCTGCTGGTTACTCATCCCCTGTCATGATCCTCTTTCCCAACTACTTCTCCTGTTTCTTTAATTTCTGCCCCCCCCCCCCACACATTCTGATTGTTGTAGCAGTGCCTCTGGCAATATTTCTCCTGTTGTTTTGCTTTGATAACATCACAACTTCCCCGGAGCATGGTGTTGTGATTCTGACTCCTGACCAGCTCAGTGTATCAAGGTCACTCAGCCAGCCTGGCCACGCCCTGTCCTCCTCGGGGAGCTGCAGCATTGCCAAGGACTGGAAATCTGCCGCTCACTCTGGTAATTCCTGACCCAAATAGAAGTGTTTTCAGATCACTGCGTTCCGTACGTCTTCCACACTGACATCTTTTGCAGGCGTTGTTTAAGGCTGGCTCCCCAAATCCTATAGTACTCTAAGGAGGAAAGCAGATCCTATTAAGGTTTCTGAATGGTTTAGTAATTGGAATTGTCCTTCTCTCCAGAAGTTTTTCACAGGTCATGAGAACCATCAATAATATAAATTTGCTTAATCTAAGCACTGTTTTATAAGTGATTTTAGGCCCACATGGACTGCTTTTGTAACAGGATTAAGAGTTCTAATTCTTTTAGGAAGGAATTTGATTTTTGGAAGAGAGACTGAAATTCTGTTACTTAATGTTGCCTCTCTTTTTTTTGAATGAGTGTTGAATAGACAAAGATGTATAATGTTATAAGTGCTTGTACAAGTGAGTAACATTTTTGTACAGTATGCTTTTACCTTTTCATCCAGGAACTAGGGCTGTAGCCTGATCCAACAAGCACTGAAACAATGCCTAATGTTAAAAATGCACATGGCTAGTTGAGGTCTGCAGGGACTATCTCCTGTTGAAATGGTTTTCTGGATTTGGTCGGGGAGACAGACCGGAGTGGGTGTTTAACTCCTAAGAAATAAAAATGCCTCAATTGCCCTGATGTAATTCCATCCCCCCTCCCTGCCTTTGTCAATCCCTGCCATCTGTAAGTGTGGGATATGGCTTTGTAACAATAGCAGCGTGCTCCTTGTGCAGTCCTTAGCTCCCATGCACAGAAGGAGATTTAAAAATTGCTGAAGGGTTTTCATTGCAGATCTTCCATTGGAAGCCAGTTATTCAAAACTGCAGATACTGTTAGGAAGTTGACAAAATCATTTGGCTGCACTGATGATTAATTTATAAAGGGCTTAAAGGCATTAAACCAGTGACCTGGTAAAAATCATTGGTGTCAGATAAAGGGATGCCTGCATTAACAGAGCTGAGGCCTTTTAACAGCTTTTAGGGGAAAAGTATGTGTTAAAAGCATGCTAAAAACGACAGTGTTCAGAGAACAGGGCAGCCAAAGTAATTTGCAAAGAGAAATAGTGTGATATTTTTGCATACAGATTTTGATTGTTGCAAATACTAATCTAGGCCCAGAGCAGCAATGAGAGATGAAAGCTAGAGAAAAATGAATTCCCAAAATCTGTTTCTATAGAAAGAATTTTTATTTTTGTTTATTATTAAATGCTTGGGTAATAGAAAAACATTCTCATCTTGTATTTTTGGATCCTTGCATCCACCTGGAGTCTGATTTAAGATAGTCCCAGCAAAAGTGTCTGTCAGAGAACGGTGCCTTTTAATAAAGGGCCTTATTCTGAAATTTATGCATATTCCCTAAAACTATCTGGTGTTTTGATGTTGGTGGGTGTCTTGTGGCTCATATCTGTTCATGACATTTATGTGATGAATTTCTATATACTCTTCACCACTCAGTCCTGGTAGCAGTGTAAATACTTAAGTGCTTTTGATTCTTAAGTAGGCTTTTGTGTGTTAAATTCTGCAATTCTAAAGGCATCTTGAAAGGTAAACTTTTTTTTTTGAAAGTGTAACCTAATCTCTTTTGCTGAACAGTCCAAGAAACTCATATTTTTTGAAACATGTCTGCCTGAATACATCAGCATGACTTCTCAAATATTTGGTAAGCAGTATTCTGAGCTGGCTTTTTTAGGAAGAAGGTAGTCAGCTTGCATTTATTTACAGATTGACTGTGTCATGGATGGTGTTGGGTAGGGTCTGTCAGGGTTATTTGCTCGCAGGCAGCACTATATCAACGTGACAGTACTGCCTCAAATGTTGAGGCTAATGTTATCAAGCTTTGCAGACCTGTGCGTCATAGAAAGAGCCATCCCCAGCTCCTCAACACTGCCTATTCAGAATATATTGCATGGGAATTCTGCTCCTCTCCAGTGGCCATATTTTGTAACTTTCTGTCTTTTAAGATTGTGATTGTTGTAACATTACTTCTTCCTTTACATTTAAAATAGCCTGGGATAATGTAAGTTTTAAGCAGTAATTACTAGTATATTAGATAACTTGTCTGCTCCAAGGAAAGATGACACCAATTAGATTTTAATGATTATATGTAAATTTAAAGCCACTAATCTCCATATAGAAAATGCCTACTGAGATAATCAGTTATTGCAAGCAGGGTAGAAGCAGCAATTCGTTTTTGTGGTGGTTAAATGACCACATTGTTTGCCTGAACCTGTGTCCAACTTCTACTACTCAACAATGCTGTAATAGAATATCAAGTCTTGGGCAACTCCTGCAATAAAAAGAGGCAGTAATCACAGTGCTGCAGTTAATGAATGACCTTGCTGAGAGAAGCAATCATTACAATTAAACATAGGGAAGTTATTCATATGTTTGCTTTTTAAAACTGTTTCTTCTTCAAAAGAAAAGTGCCTTTGGTTTTAGGAAGGAAATAACAATCAGCTTCCAACTGAATTGTAAATGAATAAGTGCAACTCCTTTACTTTCAAACATCACTGCTGGTTTGTGTTTATTAGCAGACAATATGCATTTGCTGATGTCTTCTCTAAAGGATTTTTAGCCAGTACGTAGCTAGCAAATCTAGAGTTCATTTCCTAACAGAATCTTTCTTGGGGCACTGACACAGAAGATACATATCCAGGAGTTATTTTTCAATTGTGGTATAGGCTTAGACAGTTTTCTTCTCTGTCCTGCTTTCTCAGTTTCCATTTTTTGAGCAGTCAGCTTGGCGACAAGGGTGAAGAACTCGTTTGAGCTAAAAACAGCCACTTATTTCCTTGCTAGGAGAAAGGTTGTGTTAATCCAAAAGGCTCTGAAATGGAAGGATACTTTTGCTTAAATATGCACGTATTGCAGTAGATAATTTTGTCTTCCTACAAATGGGCATTGTCTTCCTACAAATGGGAAATGGAGTCATTATGTCCAGTGACATTGCCTAGATTGAAACACAAGATAGGCTTAGCTCCTTTTCCATTAGTTCTCCTAATTGAAACATCCGATCCCCAAAACACTGTGGAAGTGAGAAACAGTACTCCAAGGAAATATTAATTGTGTGGAGTATAGAAAAATAATTAAAGAATTATTTCAAATGTCAGTACTACAGTGTTATATTTAGTCCTCTGGATCCAAGTGAAATGGAAGAGTAGCAGAATTAGGGGATTATGTGGAACATACCTGTTTTTCATTGTGCTTGAATGGAACTACCTTTTCTAAACTCTTCATTATGTACTCTCGTACATAATGTGAGGGGTTTTTTAAAAATGAAAATGGATAAAATGTAAAAGTGTAGATTGAATAGGGATACTGTAGTCAGCAGAGATAAGAGGATTTCTGAGACAGTTTTTGCCCATGAAACACTGAAACAGGCTTTCTGTCTTCATTCAACATTATTTTTGTTGTTGAGGCTGAGTAAAGTAAAATTGTAACCAGATGCATTAATTTATGAAAAGAGGAAAACTATTTTACCATTTTACTTTTATTATGAAGGTAAAGGCTGGTGACTTTTAAATATGTGAGTCCATAAATCCCCACTGGGTAAGTTCTCTCCTCTACTATCCTGGTAAAAAGTTGTGCTGCTTACTATGTGACAGGGACCCTTAAGAGACAATAACCTGAACTCTGTGTGTTGTCTCTACATGAGGTTTTGTACACGTTCTCTCAGAGAACATTGCAATTGGGGTTTGGGTTACAGCTTGCCATGGTAATTCTTCAGAGGAACCTATTGTCAAGAGGATCTGTGGTTTATGGTTTTTTAAAACAAATGAATATTTTGAAATGTTTGTTTGCCACTGATGTGCTGAGCAAGCACTATTCTAGGTTAAGAGGGCAAAATCTGTCATGCTTTGTTCACTATGCACCATTGTCTAAACTTAGCAATTGAAATAGTACTTGGTTGCAATCTCTTCCTCTTTCTCTCTTTCTTTTTTTTTTTTAACTGTAAAAACATATTCAGGTACTTGGCTTTGGAGAGCTGAATGATTTTTGAAAAATACTTGCAGTTTGTGACAGCCACCTGCTCTCTAGGTCACAGATTAATAACACCTGACCAAGCATGAAAACATGCTGAGTCCATCTGCCTCTCCCCATGCAGGGGGCATTGCAGTGTTGTCTTATTAACTCCCCAGCACAGCATCCCCCTCAGAACCGTGTTACCAGTCCTGTGCAACCAGCTCATTTGAGAGGATGTGGGATCTGTTCACACAGGACCTTGGAAATAACCTTTTTATCAGGACTCCTTTTGCCATAGTGCTGAAAAGTCCTCTGTGTGTCCATTGTTTGAGAAGAGCTTTATTGTTAATATTCCCTAGAGATCCTTACTGAGCCTTTTTCACTGAACTGCAGGCATGCTGCCTGTGTTTGTTAGACCGTGTCTCGTAGGATGGCCTATGGATTACATGTTCTTGCTTAATTCTGAAAAGTGCTAAAACATGTGTTCAAGCACAAAAAATGGTGCTATTGATCTAAGTATTAGGATGGAGCAAAAATAATAACTAAATTAAACTTTTATTGTTATTTCAAAATAAATTTTAAAAAAGGAAGAAATAATTCCACTGAGATACCTGTAACAAGCAAAATGTATGAACAAGTGATGGATTATATATGCCTAGAAGATATTTCTTGAAATAGTAATGATAATTAGTACCTTCAGGTGCCATCAGCCTGTGCTGTACTTATATAATACCCAGCTGTATAATTAAGTGATCTTATTTTCAGCTTGATCTTGCTTTTTCCATAATTATCTGTTAAAATCTTGCACTTGTGAAGCCTGACACTTGTGTTTGCAGCGCAGTTAACCCTGGCATAAGCCACGTAGAGCAGCTTTCAGCATTAGTCCATAAGTTTAAGCTCCTTGGGCCAAAGGCCCCTACCAAAGTGCCTAGTTGTTTCCAGAGCAGACCTTGGCTGTGATAGTGTGTGCTCTAACAATGCTAATGACTGACTGGAACTCTGTGTTCCATAACATTTTTCTAAATCTGAGTAGAAGAGAAGCAAACAGATGAATTAATTTGTAGGAGCTCTTATAAATAATGAAAGATACACATAAAAGTCAGATTCCAAGGCCATTAAAGCTGAACCATAATGTTGAAAGAAGAGACCAGTTAGAAGCAAATACCTGCCCTTTTTCAGAAGACTGAAACCCCAGTCCTGCCCTGTTTTTTTTACTCATGTCTGTACTGAAATTCCTTTTTGATGAAGAGAAATACGCAACTTCTTTTGCACGAAATCAGAAATTTTGGGAATTTAGGTGGGGTTAGAAGGACATATGCTGATGTTTCTTTATTTATCCAATGTAGTTTGTAGGTACTGAGGGACTGTGAAGAGATTAATCTTTCTCACTGTGCTCCTCTGCTTTTCAAATTGTTGCTCTTTGGAACTTTTAATGTTCAAACTTGTGAACAAATGAACATCTGGACACAAGCACTGCATGTGGTTGTATCTCATGTTGACTACTTATGTCCAAAGATTTTGCTGCTGTTCTTTAACTGATGGGAAAGGAGAAAAATTACTTTTTGGGGAGAAGATCAAATATTTTACTTGACTGAAAGCAATTGATTTAAAAAAAAAATTATTTGTGGAAACAAAATTCAGAAGCGCACATTCTACTGTGATGAAGCTTTTGTGTCAGCTCTGATCAGAAAACTAATTGTACTGGTTTTGTTTGGGCTAGACTTCAAATAACCAATATCTGATAGTGCCTATAGAACAGGAAAAGTTGGTAAAGAAATGTTGGTGGCATATTCATGTGTCTACTCTTATTTACATTTTCTGCCCAGCTGCTTTTATGGTCAGTGGAGAAAGGAGACTTATAGGGAACTTCACAGTGGAAAAACAAGGTGATTGAAAGAAAAGTGCAATTGCAGGTAATATGAATCTAAGCCCATATTTAGACAAGTGCTATTGTTCAATATAGAATGCAATCTAAAAAATGAATTTTCTTCTCACTTTCACCACATCTTAAGCAAGCCTTTTGTACTGAAAATTTGCAAAATTAAATTCTTTTGACAATGGATTTCATTTAACTATAAAAAATTAAACCAGTTTCTTACAAGATTTATATTTATGCAGTGTTGCTTCTGCTAGGCACAATTGTTCCTTTGCCCTCCTAACTCTCACTTCTCCTCTTTTTTTTCTTCTACTTTATAGACTGCTCCTCCTTCATCTTAAGCAGGTGACAGCTGTGTATGACAGCAAAATACCTTTTTAGCAGTCCATGAAGTCATGTAGGCTTTCGGTTTAGCTTTCAAACTTATACTTGAATCTTTGGGTTTAGGAAAACTCTAAGTGGAAATTATAGTTTTGAGCAACCTTTAGCTGCCTTGTGACACTTGATTGTTTTATCCCCCACACAGGCTAATATATTCTCATTTGAAATAACTGTCATTATTTGGCAGATCACAAGGAAGATGCTTGCTCAGTCTTGAACTGCTCTCATTCTCTGCCTGTGAGGAGCTATTTGCCACACCTTTTTCGGGGTGGGAATTACATTTACAGCCTCCACTTTCCTAGTTGTCTCTACAAACATATACTGAATGGCCAGCTTTTGTTGTCATGATCAAACACCACAAACATTTCTTTTTATGCACATGTAGGATGCAGTGCACTATAATTCAATTCAGAGAGGTCCTTGGATTTGACTTTTACTTGGAGAATATTCTATAAATTTGACTTTCTAATTATATAAATCATCTATTATGCCCCTTTTTAAAATATTGCTTACTGAAATCAAGGTTTTTAAATTAGAAAACCATACTTGAGGAAAGCAGTTATGCCAAGGACCCTATGAAAATGTCAAGGCTTCTCTGCTTGGGGGCTTGTATTTCATAAATGGGCTCTAGTGTGTTGACATTTCAATCTAGGATCTCACTGCTGCCCTTGGGTGAGGCTCCAGGTTTTGGCATATCCCCCAAATTCATGGTCTGTCAGATCTATCAGACTTCAGCTGTTGGTCGATCTTCTTGGCCCACATGTCTTTTATCAGTGCAAACTCGCTACAGATCTTTAGCCTCTAGTCTGTTTGCTGCTTTGCAGTCTTTTCTCTCAGTACAGGAGCCTGTTTTGCAACTAGGTGAAGAGCTTACCTCCTTTTACTTTAAAATAAATGCACTTCCAGTGTAATTTCCTATGTTTCCTTGTTGCTGATCTGCAGTCTGTTGTAGCTGTAGGACAGTTCCCTGTGCAGTTTCTGATGGCAAGGCTTTTCTACGTAGAAGCTCTGCTTTGTGTTGCAGCCCGAGTTTCCGCAGACATCTGTGGAAAAATATCTCGTGTTGCCCACTGTTATGGTATGTGTGGTCTGGTCTTTGTGTTGCTCTCACTACCTGTGGCCGTTTCAAGAATGTTCTTGTTTGTATAACCAGAACTTAACCCTAACATCAGTATAGCACCTATTGTTCTCCTGTATGCAGTGTGTTAAGTGGCACAAAACCAGGTGTGCATAACAACAGTGGGGTTGATCACCTAGAGTTTGATGTAAAGAATGCTGTAATTGCTCTAGTTGGTGTAGAATGAATGTAAAAAAATTAAATCTTTGAAAGAATGAAAGATATAGGCTTACTTTAGAAATTAGATGATATTGAATTAATACTTGAATCAAGTATTGTATGAACTCTGCCTCAGGGCCAGAATCTGGTATTCCTTATAGCACTAATTATGAGCTGCCTTTAGGGAAGCTGTAGAATAAAGTACTATTTACTGTAAGGAAGAATTCTAGAATATTTCTCCAAGATAGTGAATGTAAGCAAAAATTGCACATGTATTAATCTGACAGTTACATTCTTTAAGGAAATCTGTCTATCTTGCAGTTTATAAATGGATGAGAAGTCCAGCAAAGCACTCAGACTATCTGCCATTTTCTGAATGAATGCCAATAATTATGTCCCTCTTTTTAAATGATCCACAAGTAATTCAAATTGATGAGACTGTGAGATGTGCCAAATGATTTGGCAAAATATCAGGTGTCTCTGAACATGGTGGCTCCTGCTGACCTGCTATATAAAATGACACAATGTGGTGTGACTGACACTGCATAACATAAAGCAGCATGTAGGAAATTGGAAAATGCAGTGTTTTCAAGGCCAAGGTACTGAGGAAAAATGCATTTTTGATGGATGTCTACTTAAAAAAAATCTTGCTGTTTGTGAAATGTCGTTTTGGCATTTTGCAGTATTGGAGGACAGAGAATGGATTTTATGTCTGGATATTAGCCTTGGCTCTGATCAGCTAAGTGATGGTGTTGAAGATATTGGGAAAGATGGTAAAATCTTTTATAAACGGTTCTAAATAAGGTCTGTTTTCTTAACAGGGAGGGAGAAGGAAGTGAAACTTCTCTTAGCAGACTGAATGAAAAGCTTAAAGAAAAACATCATAGCATTAGCTATTATACAAGACTGGGATTCTCTTGGAATCAGAGTTCTGTGCTTTAAATTTAAAATATAGTCTCCAAGTAGTGAGATTTAAATGTCCTCTATTTTTTACTGGTACCTTGCCCCACGCACTGCTCTCCCTGACATGAGCCCAGCTGTTCTCAGAACAAGGGGACGGAGGGCATCAGTCTGGTCTGCAGAGAGATGGATGTGCTGGCTCTAAAGTGAAGAGCATTTACCAGTTATTCATAAGCAAAGGCTTGCCTGTGAATAGAGGCGGCTGGAGATGATTTACCAGCTTGCCAAAATGTCTTAAGAAATTGTTAATTGTCTCTGTAAAATTAACAGTGAATCTTTTTCACATTTTCATTCTTGCAGTTAAATAAAAGGGGCAAGTAGAAGCTTCAAAACTAATAGGATGTTACAGACTTGGGTTCAGATTAAGAGCCTGTGGAAACAGGTGGAAATTTTGGACCTAAAACTTGTGAAGTTATCTTAAAATTTTAAGACTAACAGGCTTTTTATACAGGGAACTAAAATGATTGAGTGTAGTATTCCTATACTACAGATAATTTAATTTGTGTTTCTAATAACTTTGATTTTTCAGTAGTGAAAAGAAATACATTTTTTGGTGTGGTGGAGATTTTTCATAATTTTTATTTTGTTGGTGTGAAACACTGAGCAAGTTGCATGTAGCTCAGGAGAAATTTGGGAAACGTTAGTTGAGAAACAGCCCCAAGTATCTTTTCTACACTTGTTTAGAGTTATAGTGATTTACATGCTAGTGATGTTTCACTTCTGTGCTGATTCAGCTGCCCTTCTTGAGAAGCAAAACTGGAGCCAAGCCTCTCTCTGTGCTCACCTGGCTCTTTCAGTACTTTCATAGATATCCTGCTGAATTTTGTGTGCTACAACTTGAGGTCTGAATACAGCACCGAATGAAAGGGAAATTATACCTTGTTCTTATTCCCTAGGAAGGGAGGACAGTGTACATTTCAGTTTAGCTCAGTGAGATTAGACTACTGCAAAGAGATTTCTGAGGGGAATGGGAGTAGTTGAAAGAGTATAAATGAGATGGGAAGGGATGCTGTCATCTACATCAAAAAAATGCACTCCATTGGCAGTGAGAACAGAAGAGAACTATGTGATAGCCGTTCACTGGTGTTATCCACCTCTTATTTCTCTGATTGGATACCTGAGCTAGGAACTGTGTGATGACTCCAGTGCTGTCTGAACTGTCACACACGTGAGAACACTCAGGGTGTTAGCTAAAGACAGGTTGTTAGGGAAAGCAAAACTGAATGTACAAACAAAGCAAAATAAGGAATTAATTCACTGCTTCTTGTGGAAAGGCAGATACTTAGCCATTTTCAGTGAAGCAGCGTTTTACCATGTGTAGTAGTTACTTGGGAATACCACAGCTGTAACTCCAAATATCCCTCAGTTTCTTTTCACCACCTTGATATGCTGAGCAAGGTGCCATGAGGTATGGAGTATCCCTTTGGTCAGCTGAGGTCAGCTGTCCTGGCTTGACCCCTCCCAGCTTTTTCTGCACTCCTCAGCCTCCTTGCTTGCAGGGCAGTGTGACAAATGGAAAAGTCTCGGATGCTGTGCAGGCACGGACCAGCAACAGCTAAAATATTCCTGTCATCTTCAACACTATTTTGGTCACCTATCCAAACCATAGCAGCACACTAGGTACGATGAAGAAAATTCCCTCTATCCCAGCCAAAACCGGTACCCAGTGTTGTGCTAAACTTGTCACTCAGCAAGTGACCAATGAATCACCAATGTGATTTCTATATAACAGCAAACACTTCTCATGTCCTTGCCACATGGCTACCGTGATCTCATAGGACAACTGCTCTTGTAATAACACCTTTGTTTCTATAAACTTAAAACTTTTAAACTGCTTTACAAAAATCTAGTACTGTCAAAGATGGGAAGGTCAAAGTCATATTGAACCTTCTTTTTGCATATTTTGTGTTGCTTTGAGGCAAAGCAGCATGTGTGTGGTGGGGAATATTAAGCCAAACAAACAGGGAACAGAAATCATGTCTTATGAGCAGTCTTCAGAAATAAAATACTAATATTTGTTGAAAGCTAATCAGTATTACTGCGAGATTTTACATTGCTCTCCACTGTTACTTTTTGTTATTCAACCCTGGTTTTATCGGCAATTTGGTTTTAAACTTGCAGATTTCTACAAGCTTTCCTGTCTTTCGTCATTGACCCGAATTTAACCAAGAAGTTGTTAATAATTCTTCTGTTTTTCTAGCATGTCATTTTTAATGAATTATGGTTCCACATTTCCTAACTTAACTGGTTCCAGGACTATGTTTCTGTATTGATATTGTAACCTTTAGATCTGTAAATTTAGAAAGTATCTTTTTCTTGTGACTTTGTTTTTGGTGCAATTTGTATGCCTCTAAACCACTATTTGTTACTGTGTGTTTGTAGGGTCTTCTCAGCTGTATATAAATTAGGTGGAATATGATATTAAAGTTGATGCTGCTTATGTTGAATTCAATGGGGATAACTCTTGGATGCAGAATTATTAATCCATTTAATTTTTTGCAAGATTGAAACCCAAGATTACAGTAATTATTTTAAGCTTTTGTTTTTGTGTCAGTTAATGTTGAGTGGGCTGAAGTTATTTTTTAGGGTGAATAAGTAGTTAACTTCTAATGGCTGCAATGGGGGTCGTAAGGGGTAATTTTGTAACCCAAATGACATAAATGGACTCAGATTTTTAGAGTTTCTTTTAAGAGAAATTGAGAACTTCACTTGATAATCTTTTTTTCTTCCGGTTTAGATTTTTTAATGTGGCTGCAGTGCAGTTTTCTGTTGGACTGAAAAGAGATAACCATGTTTGGAAGCTGCTTGCCAGTCTTCACCAGGGAACTTGCTCATCAGGTTTTTTGTTCAGTCAGCATGGTTTCAAGCATCATGAGTGCCAGAAATCCTGTCAGTTCAGTCTCATTCCTGAGAAGTACAAAGTACTACAAAGCCTTTTATTTTCTGACGTGAGTAAATGCAGAAGTTCAGTTTGGTCTGCAGCCCACAGCTTTATTAAGTCATTAAGTGAGAAGGCAACAGCTCTGAGCTGCACAGTTCTAGATGGGGCAAGTAGATAGTGATGAATTACCTCTGGGGTCCTGCTTTGAGAACTTGCCTGTTTGGGCTGCCGTCACTATCGTGATGACTCTGTTGGTGCTGGTCTCCACTACCTTGAAGAGCTAGAATAATAATTGCCGCACATCAGTACTGCTGTGGGGCAGTGCCATTAACGTGGAAACCCTTGGTTCAGCATTATCATGGACCCTTCCTACTCATTCATTCAGCAACCCAGTAAAGATGTGTATAGGCTATGTGCATCCCAGCAGGGTGCTTGCAGGAGCTGGAAACATAAGTGCAGATGAAGTATGACATGCCCAAATTGTGATCATGTTAGCTTACTAAAATTAAGCAGTGATCTATGGTAATCACAGGTGTAAACAAAATTAATTTATTTTTCAGTTTGGGCAACAAGGAATTTACTACTTTTTATTGCTCAAGTTGGAACAACTCTCGGGTTAAGTTTTTCTTTTCAGTTCTCATTAGCCCATAGTAATGATGGATTCCTGCCAAATAATAAACAGTGCCCTTCCCAATTGCTTTTGGGTTTGTTGTTTGGGTTCTTTTTGTTACACTGATATAAACAGTGAAGGTAATTTTCGTTTTAATTTTGCTTCATGCTCAGTGATCTTGGCCAGCCAAAGCCTTATGTCCCATTTAATTCTGAGTCAAGACTGGGCTCAGTCATGCCTGTGAAAACTTGTCAGTTTTCCAGCCATTCATGTTCACAGCCAAGGAGTAGGAGAAACGGCTGCAGCTGAAGTCTGCTCCTCCCCCAGATCGCTTTTGTCTCTTGTTTTGAGAACTCTCCTTATGCAACGTGCTTTGGCTGTGACGTAGTGCTAACTCCAGTGAGGCTTTCTGCCTTCAAAATCATTGCTGCCTATTATATTCTTCCTGCCTCAAGAGCTGTTCTAATTATATAAAGAGAACTGGTTTTTCATATAAATAGACATAAAAATCACAGCATGCATAAACTTCCATAAGAAAAAACCCAAATTTGTCACTTGGTGTTAATTTCCACTATATGCTTTCTGTATAAAAGGGATTCATGGTTTTGGTTTCATACATCTAGATTCTTTTAGTAGCTATAGTCCTGTTTTTCCCATTCATAGGGATGGATATGATACAGTCATGCTGAAATGCCAAAATAGTCATTGCTGGTTTATAGTTGTTGCAAGATTTGTTCTTTGAATGATGCATTTTAGAGTCCTGAAGAGTTCAAGGAATGCTCTCTTTATTAAAAGATGACTACATAAAAGGAATAAATGGAAAATTTAAATTGCCACTGAATGTCTGTGGAAGAACAGGCATCTCTGAACAACATGTTGTTTTAGCTGCGATGTAGAAGGGCATTCTTTCCAGCTGGGAAGAATGTTAATGATGCCAATTACCCACTTTATGGTAATGAATGATGAAGGATGGAATGCAGGCTTCTTTTTCTGAGGATGATATGACTGCATGAGTGATGTTTCAATAACTTTCAGTAAGATCCATATTATAGGGCTGATTTTTAAACAAGGTGACTCATTCCCCTTTATCTTTGAAATGAAAGTGTTGGAAGGTCAGATAGTGTATCCATTGTCAGCAGAGGGGAGGGCATCCATAAATGAGGAGTATTCACTTAAGTGGCATGAGACAGTACTGGCAGCAAGGATATGCTGAGGAGTTGGTTTGTGGTATCAGTGGTGATACTTGCTCTCTGTAGCAGGGCTGTGCCAGACATTCCCAGCAGTGGGGACGTGCATGTTCTCCCCCAGGTGACCAAGAGGCTCTAGATGGGATGAATTGTTGCGGCATGAACTCTTCACAGACTGCAGTGTTAGTATTGCTGGGGTAACTTCTTATCTTCCTGCAACTGTACTTTGGTAAAGCAGATAAATCAAACACTAAATCATTAGGAGACTGCAGTGTCATTCCAATAATAAATTAATAGATCCCACGACTCCTTACATGTAGAAAAGCTCTGCTGAATGGTACAAAAGCTTTGCTTGTGGAAACTGATAAAGCTCCATTGCATTAAAATATATTGATTTTAAACTTAAAATATAACCTGAGTTCCACGTGAGACTATAGATTTTTTTGTAGTCTCCTGCCTACTGAGAGGGAAGTACAAACCCCCTGTCTGTAGAATGTGGCAGAGGGTTGGGGAAAGAGATCAAGGTAAAAATTGGTTTCCCATGTGGGATGAGCAGTTTGAGAGAAGCTTGAACATGAAACGTAGAGGAAGGAAGTAGTGGATGTCTCACTGCTCTCGTGGTGGTTATGCACACAACCCCGCATTTCAATTTAAGAAGAGTATGTTAGCGTGGGCTGCCCTGATCAAATTAAAATCAGAAACCATAGAAAAGTACTGTAAAAATTCTGCTCAATTAAACATTGTCTCTTATTCTGCAGCCTGCTGACTACCAGGACAGTGTGTTACAATTTGAGAGCTTGAGTGCTCCTATCCATTGTTCCTTTGCTGAAAAGCTCCCAGACAAATTCTCCCCCTGAGTGAGAGTTCACCAGCAAATTCCAGTAATGCTCCGGATAGGTTGTGTGTTGTGTAAACTTTTCTCTTAACCCTTGAACTCTGCTGTTTCTAATTTCAGCTGAACATGTGTGACAGGCCAGGGCTGTGGCTTATGAAACCAGCTGTTGTGTGCTTAACACTGCAGCTGTGCTGGGCCACCAGGCACTGGGTCTTATTCCTTTTGTAAAGAAAATATTCATTAATGTACTCTAGTCTTGAAATGACAGGATTCATGATGGAAACATGGCATGATTTATATAAGCTTTCCTTTCTTGTGTTTCTGTGTTTGTTACAAATGTATGGCACAATTTAGGGAGGTGGTTCAGTAACAATACCATGATTCACTTTAAAGCCAGTCTTCTGGCTACTGTTTATGTCTGGCTGCAGCTGAAACTTAGCTATAAAAATAGAAAAAAAGAAAAAGAGCAGAAGTGTTGATTTTTCTGTCTCAATCCTGTCAAATTACTCCAGTTTTGCAATATTTTTTTACAAATATGTGGTTTTTATTATTGACATAGTTTTGTTGTTGGATACATTTGTCTGACCTTTCTGTTTAAAGTCCAACAGAATTCCAAGGATTCCTATTATTTAGATTTGATAACTAGAAGTATTAAATTATATTTGAATATTGCAACACCAGTTCTAAAATTATTTAAATTTCATTTTATTATTGGCAAGCTATCTGTAGCTTTGCTGTTTCTATGCAAATAAAAGATAAGAAAATTGATGTTTTTTCCTGCATTTTTTTCTTGACTTCTACTGGCTTTTGGTTGAATTGAATTTAATAAGTAGCTGTATTCTTCTGCAGATAGCTTTTTTTCTTTATTCTAGCTCATGACTCAGCTGTATTTCCAAAGACTGCATTTGGTGTTCATACTCGCCCCACCTCCTGGAAGTGAAGAATATTTAGCAGGAGAGATTTCAAAATACATTTTTAGTTCAGTAGCTTTGAATGCTAAGCTTTAATTGGCATGGCCAAATTCAAGTTCATAGCATCCAAGCATACAGAAGTGACTCACTCTTAGCTAAAATTGCACTTACCAGATATGGCATGTCTAGATGCTATTTAAAATGCCACTTATTAAGCTGCTATATGCTACCCACTGTTAGTGTAACAGCCCTACTGCCCTCCCTGTTTAAATATGCTGCTTACTTATTAGTGAGAGATATTCACCTGTTTTCTACCCTGAGCATAAGTGTATTTTTTTGCATGGAGGCAGGCAGTAAGGTGGACCTCTAAATCTGGTGGGGATCTAAAGATACTTGAACATTTTGATTTTGTCTTTTGTTTGTTTCATTTTGTTTGTTTGGGGTTTCGCTGTTTTTTTAAAATTTATTTTTATGCAAAATCAGGTCATTTTGTCTTTTATTTTTATAATTGGCAGTCTTGGAGGTGAAAACTCTGACAGGCCTAGGAAGAAAATTGTCATTGGTTTCTGGCTCTAATTTCTCTCAAGCCTTTGTTTGTATGGTACACACTCTGCAGAAGAAAAACTAAACAAAACAAAGCAAAAACCGAACAAAAAGCAAACAACTAAACAGCACTGTAGAAATCAAGTACTTTCTGGTGCATATATTGTTTGTAGTCTGATTTGTGTGCTGCATGTTTTTTTGGATCTTCAGATGCCTCTTAAGGTCATATGTAGTAGGGAAAAAGGAAAAGGCTGTATTGAAGCTGTTTTAGTTTTCCTTCATGTAAGTGAGTGAAGAATAGAAACTGGACAGCAGGGCACAATGCTGAAATTAGAAAATAATGTAAAAAGGATTTCAGTGTTAGTATAAAAGAGGGAAACAGGAAAATGAAGCAGTTGTGCTGCTGTATAACAGGAATTAATGCTGACCTGCAAGAAAGGTGTGAGGATCTAAGGGCCTCAGAACCCTGACTTGCCTTTGTGGTAGAGCAGAGTTCACTGATGCTGTGGTTTTTCTCCCCACTACTTGCAAATTGGTTCCCTTTTACTTCTTACACAATCACGGGGTCTTTTTTCTTCAAGAAACTTCTCTGTTCTGCTTCCCGTATGTTCAGTCTCTGCCTCAGACGTAGAAAAGCTTAAGGCTGCACTTATTTAATCTTTTCAAATGTGCAGCATGAAACTAGGAAGTTTTCTATTTTAAAATACAAGCATCCCTTGAAAGTTTTCGTAAGGGTAGAGTGCATTCGAAACCTTATAGCAGATCGATTACCTCTTTCTTTTTCTATTTAATGGTAACTTTCTTTAAATAATATGCTGTGACATCTTTATTATCCTTTAGTGATGAGGACAGTGAGCACAATAATAATTTTAAGCCTCAGTAGGTTAATGGAGTTAGGCTTGTCACCATACATTATAAAAGCAATCAAAAGTGTTTTTAATGAGCTTCAGTTGAGTGTGAATCCCAGCTTTATACAGCTCAAGCTAGAATGACCCTTAAAACAGAGCATGTCTTACTGCTTTGGAAACCTAGCAGAGGAGGAATTTTCATCTTCTGTCACTAAACACGGGCAGTTTGTGACTGTACCAGTGAGTACTGCTTGTGTAGAGAAAAGAGAAACTGAATGGAGTGATATTTGGAGACATATTTTACTTGGTCATCTATTTCATGTCTCTGTTTGCCATGACTTAGAACTATGGCTGAAAGGAAATAAATAGAGGAACTCAAGAATTGTTTTGTTTTGCCAGGATCCAGATTCTATGTGATCAACTCAGGCCAAAGATAATCTATAAACACTGTTAAATAGTAGTGACAATAGACCCTTTCCTGCAATATTCATAATACTGTAAGAAAAGTTTTAAGTTGTGACAGTCTCCTGAATGGGCTCCTGTTAATTTTAGTTGCTTTTATATCAATCCCGTTTTGCTTTCTTAGGATACTTGTAAGTGATCCTTGAGGAATGGCACACGTCTCAATATTTAATGAATTACTTCTGCATTGCAACTACCCCAGTGCATGTGTTCATAACTTACTGCTGGGGTTGGTGGGAGAAATGCACAATCTTGCAGTGCCTAGGTGTCTACAGATTTTGAAGTTTTAATCTGGCAACTTTCCTAAGATAATGGATTTGGACCTATTTATAACCAAAGCTGGGCTCAGGCCCAAACATTCTAGATCCTTTTTCCTGCTTCAGGGTGAGGCATCTTTCTGTTTTCCTAAACTTTGTTACTGGACTTGCTAATGTCTATACCTTGTCAATTTGCCTTTCTCTGTGGGGTCTTACAATGATCCGACTTTTTTTAATCCATCTAATTTAAAATATAAAACTACTCCACCTGTGGAGAGGGAGGAGAGAGTGCTTACTGAAATAAGTTTCCTTATCTAGTGACAAGCAATGAAACTTAGGAGAATGGGTCATCATTGGGTAGATAGTGTTTGGTGCTGCTCGCCTTTGCTTTCAAGGCATTAAACCTGCTTCTTTGTGCTGTGCATGTTGTCTTTGAGGAATTTTCTGACTAATTTCATGTGTTTTGATTCTAGATTTGTAACTATAGCATTGCACTTGCGTATGGATGTGGAGGTGTTTGAATTGTCACTGCAACTACAGTAGAATAACAAAGTCATGTCTTTTCAAAGTCCTTTTCTGAGATGATTGTAACTTTCTGAATAACTTATTTGTCCTGAAAACGTGTATTACTTTTGTTTTAAAAAAATGAGATTTTAAAAATCAATCCTATCAAAGTCTTTATGCTACTTAGGATATCGTGACTCTGAAAATTTGTGCGTTGACGAAATTATTCAAAACCCCTCTTTATACTTCACTAAGATCATAATCTTTACAACAGTTCAAATTTTACATCCGTATAGTAGATTGATTTTGATGCTCGAAGTTCATGTGACTGGTGCAGAGGATGATGTATGAATTTAAAACTCAGGTCTGGACTGTGAGCTCTGGAGCTCAGCAGATTTGAAATGACTTAAAGTCAGGAGTTAGAAGAGATGGATTTCTGCATATTTAATTTCTAATTAAATTTGTGTGAACATATTTGCCTGTCAGTCAGGTCCCTGAAAAATTTTCAGATCTCACTGTTTACAGTGTTATTCTCTGTTCTGCAGATGCCCATGATCTGTTATCCATGTTCCTCCTAACAGCCTTCTCTGCTCCACGTTTTTTTTTTCTTTCTCAAATGCCAAGTACTCTTTCTCTCAAATTTTCCACCTAATTAACTTAATTAGTTTAAATCATGGTCTTGGAGGCAGTGATACTGAGGAACCTTTTCTTGGCAGTTCTTTTTCTCTTGAGCAGTTCCTGTGCTTGTTCTTCCTGCTTCCCACCACTTGTTTTCACTGATGTAGCACATTGTAACCAGATTCATGCAATTCAGAGAATCTCTCCTGCCTGTTTCAAAAGACAAAGCAATTAATTCATCTTCATCAGCAGCCCCACAAATTGTTACTTTGACACAACTGGAATGTGGCAGCAAGTGCGTGAGTGGACAGGAACTGAAGCCTAGCAGGGAAGTGGAAAAGGAAAGACCTAAGTTACCATTGCTGCTGAAAAGAAGTTTTATACATTTGAGATATGCTGCCATTTTCTCAGAACTTCTGAAGGTAGGCATCCCAAAGCTTGGTGCTTTTTCATGTGTTTTCAGATGGTTTAATGCTAAATATTCTGTTCCCCCCATCTACCAACATCCAAATAAACAAAAAAACCCCAAAATCAAACCACAAGAACCAAATCTAGCTTTACAGAGCTTGCAGAATTTTCTTTACTTTCTTCACCACCATATTCTGGTCTGAGTGGAACTGCCTTAAACATTACCGTGGAATTGTACCTTGAATTTCTCGTTGTTATGCCATACAGTCACAACAATTTACATCAGTGCCACCGTGCACTTAGAAGCATCCCCCTTCTCTGTGCTGATGGCACTGGGGAATCATCATGGCCCAGGATGATGCCTTGTTAATGTGGTAGCACGGTGAACACGTGCAGGTTAAACTCTATCAGCAGCGGCACAACTGAGGGGATAATAAGGTAGAAAGGCACTACTCAGATTGGCACTGCCACTGGAAGAAGTGCTCACAGAACTACACCTGTAGGTGCTCTTGGTGCACGTCCTCCCCAGTAATTCAATTTTTTCAGTTCTTTTCAATGAATAGCTCCATAGAATGCTTAACTTGAAATAACAAAGTTGACCTCTTTTGACTAGTGAAGTTTAGAAGTTTGACTCTCCATTGGAGTTGATTGCCGTTTGAGTTTCACTATTTCAAAAATGCTGTTTGGGAGGAGGGATATGTCCATGTTATGAGGCCAAGTCTCCATTCTTCTCCTGAGTAATAGCCCTGGCACGTGTTGCTCTGGGCAATGCTCTGGTGTGTGCCTACGTACAGCAACAGCCTTTTGAGACTTCTGTGTTTTGTTTAGAGGCTTGGATATACTATCCTGATGAGGGTTGATGAAAAGCACTCTTACTTGGAAGTAGCTGTAGGAGTTTTTAAGGAAATCAATGGGATTTGTCACCTACACAAAGGCCACAGGTACATAGGTAGCCAGTTTAATTGAGGGTTTCTTTTGTGGTGATATGTCTTCCTGGAAAGCACACCGGTGAAGTCAATGAAAATGAGACAAAAAGAGAGCAAATAGCAGTTTCGTTATGAAAGTTGTGAACAAAAACTTATGTCTACATTTTTTTCCAAGTGCTGGCTTCAGGAAGTTTATTCCAATCTCTCTAAATCCCTACAATATGGGTGGGATTGAAGTTAAAAACCATATTGCTTAACAAGATTACAGAGGTATTTATCCTCATTACCTGAGCTCTGTCAATGTGACTGGATCACCAAGTCATCAGTGTGTTTGATTATACTGCACTGAGACTAATTACACTCTGGTAGAGCAGTTGGAAGCCATTAAAAGGAGCTGTTCCTTAGAAGCTTTTAATGGTAGCCGTGCTTTGTGACTTTCTGGATGAGCTCTGATTGAGTGCACTATATGCTTGTCTGCAGATGCAAAGCCACAAATCTCTATTTAGATTTTATGTTTCATGATGGAGGTGAGAGAGCACTGGGTCTTCTTTTTTTTTTTTTTTCTTCTTTCCCTTTCGTGTCTCTAATGTGAAATTTGAAGTCACTCTAGTGTGCAAAAAAACTCCCATTTAATTCTGGAGGGCAATTTAGAAATCTAAGTATTTCTTTCAAATTCTTAAGTCTATGTTTACTTTATCTATGACCTTCATATAAATGATTTTGTCAGAAATAATGTCTTTGTCACATAATTGCACTTTAAAAACAAGGTGAAATATGGATGAGTTACTGGGGAATTTTCTCTGTAATTCCTCTCTTCCTTTGCCATATGATTAATAACCTTTTATACATAACTCTGGTCTTGGTGTAATGGAAAGATTCTGATGTCCTTGACCTCACACCTGATTTCACCAAGGCTGGATTCAAGTTTGGGTTTTGTAATTTTGGTGTTTGTTGGGAGGAAAAAAAAAATTAAAGGACTAGAATCAATAAAGGACAGCAGGCTTAGGGATGAGAGGTTAGACATGGTCCTCTCCAGCTGCCTGTCCCTCTGTCCCATGAGCTGGGGCTCAGCCAGAACACAGCTGGCAGCACACCCTGTGTCTGCAGGCAGAGCACCCCTCACTCTGGTCCCTTGCTGGCAGTGTGTGACCATGCCCGGCGCTGACTGGCCACGCGTGTGGCGGGACAGGGCTGTAACTCCTGGCAGGGAACCTACAGACACTGGTAGTTGTAATAACTACCTTAATATCACTTGGTTTTACTTTTGATGCATCCTATTTTCAAGTGCAGACTGAAAGAGGCAATGTTAAAGCAAACAAAGCTGGGACTTCCAAAGCGAGTAACAAAGAACAATTTTTTGATCTTCATGGTTTTTTACATAAATAGTGCCCAGTATTTATAATTAATTTTTTTAGTAATAATTTTTGTGCCCTGGAATTTTTCTTTCTTAAGTGAAGGATTTAGTGTAAATTTCATTGCATATGATTTTTTTTTCTTTATCAATGATGGTGATGAGTAAACACTTCTTTGTAGAAAAACACTAATTCTTTTCCTGTTTTTGTAAAGCTTTAAATAAAGTCACTTTTATCCACATCTTATTATGAATGTCATACTTCATTTTCATTGGATGCATTTTGAAAGGTTTTTCAGTCTTCACAATAATCTCCTGAGTCTCCTGTTGTTGAAGCCTTATTCTTTCTCATCTCTATCTTTGCTTTATATACACTGACATTGTAATCCTGCCAGATCAGAGAATTGTAATTTAGTTCTTGCAGAGTATTTAAGTACTAATGGCTTTATAGCAGTAGAGCTAAAGAGCTGGCACCTTTTAGTTTAGACCTGCAGAAAAAGGACTTCTGATTTGCAGAGAGGTGAAAAAATTCTTCCGGTCAAGGGATATGCAAGAGTAGTGCTGGTTTATAGTTATGGTAACCAGCAATGGATTGGTCCTTAAAAGCCTCACAGTTTGCCCTGTTATGTGGTATCATGCTTGCACTGGCAAATCTTCTCTCAGCAAACCTCAAGACTGCTCATCGCAACTGAATTTTTGTTTCTTTCCTCCTTTCCCATCTCTGTTGTCTCACAGGCAGTTGGCTCCTGGCTGGAGCTGTGTGCCTGCTCTCTGTGGGCAACGCAGTGGTGTGAAAGCTGGGTTTTAAATACTTTAATTTTGAAACCTGTGTGAGTCTTATCGCACTTTAATCACTCCAGCCATATCTATGTTCAATGAATTTTGAGGTTTTGATACAGGATTGTCCAGTCTTGATCTTGCAATGTAATTGAACTTTGTTTGTGTTACAATGTAGTGTTTCTCATGACAGTTCTAGGAATCACCTCAAAATTTGCCTACTTGCTCTCTTTATTTTTTTGTTTTTCCCCACTCTCTTTATATGCATCCTGCACTCATGCTTGTGTGAGCAGGAACTGAAATCACTAAGTGGTGTATAAAATTGTGAAATATCTTTATTAGATTAACATATTTTCCCTAACTGTTTTAAGAACTTCATTGAATCCGTTTGAAAAGGTGATGACTTGTATATATAACTAACAGAGGGCAGAGACTTCAAGGATATTTTTAATACAAATTCTCACATTTGTATAAAAGAATATATGACACTAAACATAAATACTTCATTCCAAATCATCACAGACAAATATGTGTAAATATTATTTGCTATATCGTTGTTTCTTTTGTTCATGGACTCTGAGATGAGAATTACAAATGTTTCTTCATATGGCTAATCACCTAAATCCACTGCATCTAATTGATGTGGCTGAGTATGGATTCAGCAGTCTAGTTTTAAGCATCTGCTTTTGGCTGTACTGATCTTTAGCATTCTTTTCTTATTTTAATGAGGAATTTAACCTTTTAGTTGCTACTTCAATTTGGCTTATTTCAAAAGGAAATGGTTGCACAGTTTCACGCAAACAATTCTTTCTCTTCATATTCTCACTGAAACCAAAATAATATTGCCGTGTGAATGTGTGCCTTTTTGACTTTCACCACAGGACCAGATAAAAAATAGCCAAAATCTATGTTAATGTTATTTTGTTCAGCTTTAAGTAGTTTTCCACTCTGCTTTTCACTCAGCGGAATAAACCAGACCCATCTGACCCAGAGCCAAGAACAACAGTAATGCCTCCTCTGTCTTCTCCCTTCTCTCTCTTCTCTCACAGAAAGAAAAACAATATTTTCCTTTATTATTTGGTAAACCCAAACAAGTTAAGGCCCTGCATAAAATATTTTTGAACCCTTCAACATTTCTGAAGTGTGATAACATATTTAGTGTTGACAATGTGACGAATAGTTTACTTATGTCATGCTTGTAAAAGTTTCTGTTGCCTTTATTGGTGGTTAGAAACAGTGCCAGAATGCCTGAGTAATCACTAGAACAGCTATTGGGCTGCAGATGAGGTCAATATTTGCTTGTGTTTCAAGTTGTGCTTATGTTTGTGTGGGAGCTTAAAACAATGTCAATAAATGATATGATGCCATCTTTATGTGGAACACAAGAATAAGGTGGTGTCAGAAGCACTGCATAATGATACTCTAGAAATATGCTCCTTTCTTCTAAAAACACGGTACTGAACTAAATGTGAATTTATATGATTTGCACTTTAATAGTTAATGTTAGTGAAGTCTCAGGTGTTTAAAGAGTAAAAAAATCCCCAATATGCCTATATGTTAATGCAAGAGCTAAAATTTGCTATTCTAGTTTAATAAATCTGGCCAGAAAAATCTTTCTGGTGTTATTTCAGATTCATTTTTTTATTGTTTTCTCTTATTTTTGCATTAGAATCCCAATTAAAAAAAACATGTTGGGGTGCAACAAAGGATAAACTCATGCAGCATATTTGGATTTTAGTTTATGGTCTCCTAGATTTCACTTTTGGAGGGAATGTGAGGAGTGAGGTGACTGGAAGAGTCACATGTTTAATGTTCATTCCTGCTGCTGGCAAGAGGAAAAAAAGCAGGACTTTTTGATATTTTAATTGTACATTAAAGAAGGTGGAGGGGAAGAGGTAACAGACTGATATACTGCAACACAAATTTGCATACATATGAGATCTCTAGTGGATGAACAGCAGCTTTCACAGCCATCTGTTCTTTTGTTTGGGCTGCAGCAACTTGCATCAGTTTCAAATATTCACTAAACACGTTTAATAAGCCCCCACTGGAAGCATAGGTTACAGGAAGTCAATCCTGTATTGTTCCTAGACAAATCTGGATAATTATTGTGGTGTACATCCAGTTAGCGGGCTTCTGTCCATGCTTTTTTTTATGGTTGTTTTCTGGTTGTTTTGACATGTTTATCTGTCTGTATTGGCATATTTAGAGATCAGGGAGTCATTGCAGTGAGAGGAGGAGTTCTACTGGAGCTGGGGTCAAGAGCTCTGCCCTTTTAAGTGGGCAAAAATCTAGGGTGGGAGGAGAGGTTGACAATGTGATGTGATATTTCTTTGAAAAGGAAAAATAGGTTTGAGAAGGATACAATCTAAATATCTTGCAAACTCAAGTTCCGAAACTCTGGTGGTGTCCAATAGCAGGCTTGGACTCTCCAGTCTTTACAGACTGGGCGTCTGTAATTGTCTCTCATCTAACTGCCACTCAGCCTATGGCAAGAGGGTTATGATGTGAACATCTGGATCTAGTGCTCCCTAATGCACTTTGCATCCCTTCAGGTAAAATCCATCTCTTTTGTTGTTCCTATAAATTCATATCAGGAAGGATTTAGCCCAGATCCTCTCCTATTGAATTTTACCAAGTCCCTCTAGAGAAACATCCAAACCAAAAAGATTATTGAAGTGCTTGAAGGTAACATGTTGGCTACTGATTATTCTGAGGTATGGGAAAGGATGGGCCCTTTGGCTTAATTATAATTATGCCTTTTTTTGTGTGTGTGTCTGTATTGCGTGTTGCCACCACTCCTCCTTTCAGATTCCTGTAACATCTGTCATTCTGGAAATCTAAGATATTCAGCCAGAAAACCCAAATTGAATTTTATTTTCTAGGGGAATATTGACGTTAACATATTTTGTCTTCAGACTGTCTTTACTCTGGGCTAACTTAGGAATGGGAAGTAAGATAACTTTATATTTAGTCAGTGTTGGTAACTTTCTCCCAATTTCTAATTTTCAGTAATTACCTCACAGATTTCAGAGTATCTGTCTGTAACTGTGAATGTGTTGTCAGAAGATGCTAATAGGCACTTATAAGTGTGAAAACTGAAGTATCAATATTTTTAATCAAACTCATTCCTAAATTATCAAAGGTAGTGAATGAATAAGTATCTAGTTTGCTCTTACAGTTTTTCCAATGATGTTAGAGAAAACTATGACCACCCTGTGACCCAGTGACCGAGATCTGGCTACAGCAGGTGTTTAAGTATCTAAAATACAGCAAAAAGAATGAATTGCAGAACTCAACAAGGAAAGAATGCTTCAGTGATGCATTTCAGGTTTTTCTTAAGCTTATATTTATAAATTCCTAAATACAATGTTGTCTTTTATGCCTCCTACCATAATTTCCTTAAAGGTGCTTAATCTAAGGAATATGAGGTATTGCTCCGTGACTGGTTGTCCATTTGAGACAGATCTGAAGAGGCTGTAAACATAGTTGCCTTACTTGCAGACATATCAGCCATATATGGCACCTTAAAACATGGGAAGCTCCTTACCATAGAAAAATCAGCATCTATGAAAGGACTAATAAATCCGTGATTAAATGAGAATCATTCAATCATACGCAATCAAGCCTTGTGTGACTGCTCAAAACGTATGCATGGTAAATCCAGACTACTTTGACTACTTGTCCTCTGCAGGATTCAGTTACTATATCAAAATTAATACTTTTTCAATCCAGTTTAAAAAAATAAATTTCTCCCAGTCATGAAATTATGAAGATTATATTGTGATATAATTTGGAGGAAAGTGCAACTGATGATTGCTTTTGAAGAGAGTAACTTTATCTCTGTGGCCTTTTTTCCAAGGATCTGTCAGACTAGAAGGCAGTTTCTGGACTTAAGCATAGAAGTTCATAAATTTGAATTCACTTAATTAATGCAGACTATCATAACTCAGTTATCCAGTAGCTGTATGGGCATATCCAATGTGGTGAAGATTTTCAGACAGTGTTTTGAAAGATGTTTTTGACTTATTATTGATTGCCAAAGATTATTGTACACTTGCTGTCCCCACGCAGCAGACCTCAGTGAAGTACTTTTGACTGTGTAACTCTTAGAAAATGAATAAAAAATGAAATAAATGGACTTGTTGCATTGGCAACTCATTCCATTTCATGAGGGGGTTAAAAAAGAAAGTTGGTGCTCTTGAACACCTGCCTGAAGTAGCTGGAATAAACAGTAAAATCAAAGATGTTTCAGAGGTCTTTGAAAGGGATTTGGAAGAGTATATCTTTGCAGTAAATATTTCAGTTTTAACATAGCAGCTAGTTATATAGAAAAATTACGCGTAATGTGGCTGATTTGTATTTAATCATGAAGCAAACCAAAGTCACACTAATGAACAAGCAGTGGTACATGCACAATTTAAGCCTGTAGGTCAGGAGAGCTGCAGATTTTAGGCTTTGGGATTAATCTGATTTTGTGTTCTAATTTGCATATAATGAATATGCACCATCATTTGCATATATGACATGATCCCTAACATCGGGTCTTAGCCTAACAACATACTTCCTCAGCAAGAAGCCAAATAATTGTGCTTTAATCTTACAAATGGTGGAAGCAAATGCACTAGAATTAGATAAAATCTCTGTACTGTGAGTAACTGAAGGAAAGTGACACTGCCACCTTTCAGTCTGTAAAAGCTGTTTGCAATTTCTTGAAATTATTCCCTTCCCACAGAGATAATATTTGGAGATAATATTGAAGGTTAGCACATATTTTAGGTCAATGCTCTTTTGTAACTGGACATCCTGTGTTCTCTGTAGTTGAAATCCTGGAGCAAATTGGATCAATAACTTGGTTCAGCAGTTCTCTAGATAGACTTGTGTTTAGCTCCCTTTGGGAAGAGGGTGAACCACTCCCAAGAGCTGTCATGTTATGGTATTCCTTTAAAGTGGTGACAAATCCCCCCTTCCATCCATCCTCAGTTCCACAGCCTCTGGTTTCGGAGGCCTGTGCCTGACACGAGGGGCACCAAGAGCAGGAGAGAAGGGCTGCCCGGAGATGGGATGTGATGAGGGACAACGATCTGGAGCAGTAACTGTGGGCACTCTGTGCTGTGGGGAGCCCTGTGTCTGGAGCAGCTGGGAGGCACAATCTCGCCAGTAGACTTGTAGACTTTTTTATGGGATTCATGATTTGGGAATACTGAAGAAGTAGCTGTGCCTCTCTTTATTTTTGCGTTATGTCCTCTTCCCAAAACATTGTCCTTGTTTTTATCTGTCAACATAGAACATTTTCAATTTTCACAATCATTTTAACAAAAAATTCAGTCCTGCTTCTTTCCAGTCTCTGTATGTACTGGCTTCCCTGGGCTCCTACTATTTGTTCTTCCCAATTTTTCTTGTCAGTGTTTGGCTGTAGTCTTTTGTCTGGCTTTGTCTTGAAAAAATGAAGACTAACTTCTGCTCCAGCAGGTTTTAAGAGATGCTGGATGGAAGATGAACATATCACAGACTTTCCAGGACTCAGGAACAGACTGTGCAAAGTTAAAAAGGGTCACCAGAATAGAATTATTCTGATTAATTCAGGACTTCTGTTGCATTTTAATACTGTTTCTATTTGCCTGAGATAAAAGGCCAGGCAGTGGCTTCTACTCTTCTTTGAGAAAAGCATGCAGGAGCAGTTGGAAAGGAAAAGCACATTCAAGCTTTTGGTTTAAATGATGAGAATTTTAAATGGAAATAAAGAATGTTTCTTATGTGACAGGAAGAAATGTGAGACTCAAAAAACTGATATGCAAAATGATACGAATATGACTAATATGAATATTTGTATTGTTTGGCTAGTGTGTTGCAGAAGGGTGTTTGAAAATTTTTTTTGTTTGTCTATTTTTTATTTTTGTTCATTGTGTCTGGAAGGAAGTCTGGAATGTTAATGTTTTCTGTGCGATAATGAACAGCTGCTTAAGGCTTGTTTTCTTGGCTTTCTAATGAGATTATTGTTGTGTTAGATCTTTTAGACCCTGTAGAGTTGACAAGAGGTGAAGTTTGATTGTTACAGTTTGTTTAGGAGCTCTAAACATGACCTAGGGTTCTACTTCTTAGGTATAATAACTATGGAGCAAAAGCACAGTTGCTACATCCCCCCCTGCTCGCCTCCAAATATTTTGCATGCAAATAATGCCTTCCTTCCCCCCTTCCCAAAACAGGAACTCTGGTTGTAGTTCTAGTAATTTCTGGCTGGGTTCATTGGTACAGCTATTTTCTGCACAGGAGAGTTTATGCACTATCCTGGCACAACTCTTGATAACAGAAGCTGCTGTTTCTGCTTCAGGTAATGTTCAGCTAATTTAGTCAAGTACTAAATTAATGGTGTCCAACAGATCCAAGCATTAAGGTCTGGTTTTGGTTTTCCTTCTGTTCTGAGTTTTTCTCCCACTCCCTTCATTCCCTCTTTTGGAAAGTGCTGCCCATCTCCTGGCTTTACTCAGCCACTGACAGCAAAGGAGGGATGAAGCCTTTTCAGAGCCAGCAGAACAATGTCTTGTAGTCAGATGCTTCTTACTGAAGCTTTATTTGCTGTAACAAATATATTTGGGTTCTCTCATCAAAAGATCAGGCTTTTATTTATTGGCAACCTAATCCCAACCATCAGGTCAAAAGAACCCCTCCACACCCTGGAGGACTAGGCCTGAATTTGGTGTAATTTGACCAGAAGAACGTTATTTAAGCTGCTGCAAATGTTAGGATTCTAGCACGTTAGAATTAATATATCATGTTTGTTTTAATATTTTAATGAGCCTGCACAATATAAAATATTCTCAATTATTGGCTAATAACAGGAAATCTTTACTGTTGTCAGATATGTTCCAAGAGAAACACAACATTCTTCTTAGCCTACTGAGACAAAATCTTTCCTAAGTATGTCTCTTTGCATTAGTCCTTATTTAACTGTCTGAACCAGCTGCTGAGGATTCAGCCATAAAGGGTGAAAATAGAAATGCATTACACTGAGTATTATATTTTCTTCATTATCTAAGGTGCTGAACTGTCTTTCAGTAGAATTTGTAATAATGTTCCATCAGTCTAGCCTTTCTTTGGAACCTATTGAAAGCTTATGAGTGGGATCATGCCTATTTCCCATGGCAGCAAATTGTGTTAAAATTAATGGTCACATTATACTCCAGAAAAAGATCGATACAATTTTTTTAAGGTAGCATATTCTGTTTAGACCCACATAGCATCGCGTGTAATTTAAGTAATGTGACTGCCTGGTACCTCATTAAAGACCTTTTGTACTGAGAGATGGCACAAAAATGGCAGCAAAAGTTGTTGCTTTTTACAAGCAGCATATGAAATAACATAGGCATCACTGAATAAGACAATTTCATAGAATGCTTGAAAATTGGGCTAAATGCACACTCTATATGAAGACCAAGTCTCATTGCAATGGGCTGTGTCAGAAGTAGGCTGAGTGATGGGTTCTGAACTGACAGATGTACTGAAAGATAAATATACTTATTGTTTAATCATGTGGATAGAGCAGAAGATGGAAACATTGAGAATAAGAAGATTACAGTAAGAGCTACTGCTTAATCTGAGCAATAGCCTCTGAGGCTTCTTAATCTACTAGGGGAATTGTATAGATGCACTAAGTCTGACAAGACAAATAAAAGAATAAAGGATCTTGTAAGTAAGTGAAATTCTAGATTTTAATTTCTGTTTTTCTACAAGGGATTGAGGAAAGAGAAACAGGAAGGCAAAAAATGTGCCCTACATTACTGCTATTCATGATGTTGGAAACAGATGAATGAGCCTAAGATGTGCCATTTTTTACTTTTGGAAGCATATTAATTGCAGGTTTGGGATCCCCAGCCTTGAGTGAGGAGTCAAGAGGGCTGTGCTGCTGATTGTCATAGTGTGTGGTCCAATATTGCCACAGTGTCAAAAAGCCTCAGCCTGGCCTGAGGAATACGTGGCAAATACCTGTCCCTGTCCCACAGGGCTTGTGGTTTAAAAGTTTGCAAGAAATTAAAGGATGTAGAGACCTGCCTAAGGAGTATATGGCTGCTGCCCCTAATGAAGTGTTTTGGATAGGCAGGATTGAAGCAGCTGAGTTTTAATCAATGGGAATGATGTGGGATGTGTGGGAGTGGAGTGTGAAAAAAAGCAGTAGGTCTTAACATGCCCATCTTAATTTTAAAATGTAAACACACTTATGAAACCAGATTTTTCAATGAGCATCCTTATGTGGGAGTATATCAATATTACACTTGTGGCCACAGAAGCTAGGACAAATAAATGTAAATAAATGCCAGTAATCCACAGATAGGTGAGGGACCTCAGAAAAAGAATACACTGCTTATTGTAACATATCTTTGGAAATTCATAAATTAGTATAATTTTTACAAACTAGAGAACCATATAAGCCATTTATTATTTCTAACATAAGTTGATAATGTTGGAAGCTGTGTAAAGTAAACAGACTGCTCTCCCTGACTCATCTGTCATTCAGCTGTTGAATAGCATGTTAACACTTAAACAATTCCAGCAACTTTTAAATGTTCTAGGAAACAGCTAAATTACATCAGTAGGAAAGGTATTTTAGGATATTTAATTAGATACAAAAGCATGCAGGTGCTAGCAATTTAATTGCTCAAAAAGGAGGGATTGCTAAACATTTAATAACTTTATTCTTGTTCATCAGCTTTTGCTTAATGTACACTGGTTCCATGAATGCTAAGTAGTGGAATTTTTAGCAGAAATGTTAATGACCTCTGCAATAGACAGTTAAAAAACTATAAATGCATAAAAATCTAAAGTCTATAGTAGATGTATGATGCAATAATTTAAATTCTTCATGTTTTTATGAGGATCTTGGAAAGATTTGTATCCCATCCAAGTGTAGAAAGTCTTGTGTGTTATATGATTGTCTGCAGTGTTGAAGACTGTTGTAAGTCATAAGCATTCAAAAAATATAAACTTAAAAACATCACTTCAACTACCCTTTCCGCAGTACATGTGTTAAAAATATCAACTTGGACTTCTCTTTTGCTTGTAATTCCTCTCTATCCTATGTTCCTCTCACCCCTTCATCCTCCTGTCATCTCTCACCCTGTGTTTCTGCATTTTTGAGTTCGTAACCACAAAAGCTGGCTTGGGTTGCCTCTGGAGGAAGTGGTGAAAGGAAGCGTGGCTGTATTGTCATGGGGAACCACAGAAACTTAGGAAGTTGCATCCTTCTGTGGCTGTTGAAAGAGAGGGCCTGAAATAATCTTTGCCATTACAGTAAACATTCAAAAGAATTGACAATTGAAGATAATTTTTCTCTTTTGTAGGTGTCTTCTCTGCTTGTAAAGTGAGCACCTAAGAGTTGTTGCATTGAGTGTATTGCTTTGCAGTGTGTATCCACTTCCTTACCAAGAATACCTTCAGGACTTATTCTTTAATGTCTAAAAAATTAAAATATGTCTAATTAAAGTTCACAGAGCTAATGATTTCTTTTCCCCTTTCCTTTCCTCCCTATTGTCACAAACAGTGCTGGGATATCTTCCCCAGCAGGGCTAACGCTAGTTTGTTGGTCCACTTAATGCCATCCCGACTTGCCTGAATTTGTTGCTTTCAGTAGAGATCCATTATCCCTGCCAGGGAGTGCCTCAGGAATATGGAGAAAGCAGCAGAACAGGAATATTGTTGTATTTCACAGTCAAATGCAGTAACACTCTGTTCATCCTGAGAGGAATTATTCCGAGGGCGATACTTGGACAGTCATTTTCTGACATGAAAGTGTTTCTGTGTTGAAGGATGAGGGGAAGATTACATTAATGAAAAGATGATTTCAACTAGGTTAACTCACTGCCCAAGCTTTTTGTGATTAAATGATTACTGAAAAATATTAAAAGCCATTGAAGGCACAGATCTCAGTGCAGGTGGTGCTACTGGAGTTGGTGTGTCTGAGTGGCTCTGGAGGTGTTCGTGCTTGGCCAGCTTTGCAAACACAGTTCCCTTAGAAACCCACCTATTTTCCCTAAGTGTCATCTTGATACCCAGGAGTTTCACACTAGTAGTGATCCCTCTACCATTTCCTCCTGCCTCCTGGCAATCCCATAATGTTCCAGTCACTTTTTTGGTAAAAAGTAACCTTAAGAAAATATCAGAGGAAACATTTTTAGTTTCAAAACTATGGTATGGTTGAAAAAAATTACTGATTTTCATATTTTTATTTTAGTTTGGTTATGCCTCTTTAAAATTAGAACTTAGATGAAGAATAAACTAATAAGGAATGATCAACTATTGAGTACCTATAATCCTAAACTGCTTTGCTATCTATATTAGGTTTACTACATTAAAATAGACAAAATATTTATATTTCAGGACAAATGAGATGACAGAACATTAGATAATGTGTTAAAAATGACTCAATTATTGGGATACAAGATACCGAATAATTAGTTATGCAAGCACTAACAAAATCATTCATTCTCTGATTGGTTTGATTTGTCAGTGCTTTGTATGTATACAACTAATTCAGAAAAATATACCATTCATGGGATTATGATGTTCAAAACAGGCTTTGAACCTCTAATCATGCAGGCTTTAAAAAGTTTATCTGTAAGTGGTGGGAGTAGTCAATATATTGTAGGTAAGTTTTTGGTCTGTAGTATGGGCAGAGTCACATCTTCTGTGGTTGTTAGCTTTATTACTTAAATCAGATATGAATAATCATGTGCTTAAGACTTCTGTTAGCAGGGGCAAAATGAAGCCAGATGATTTAAATTGGCTTTTCATGTGTTGAGAGGGATTGAGATCATTAGAAACTCTTTTTAAAAAATTCCCTATACATTTATATATAAAAATCTTCTTTACAAATAAATATCTATAACCTTATTTTATTTCTGTATATTATTGTTATTACCAAAAGAGATATGTAGGTAGAGGATCTGGAAAGGCAGATGTCGTTCCTGAGGCATCTATACACTTTTGCAGGTTAATTCTGTAACTGTTTTGTACAGCTGGGCATGATAAGATTTCATTGTAAAGAAACTTTTCCCACCATGTTCCTGAGGCTCTTTCCTAGTGTATTGTGACACAGAAATGAGAAATCCTTGGTCTGCTTCAATTTGTTACTGAATTCATTAAAAAACCCCCAACCAGTGAACAAGTAATTAGTGCTTGCCAGTTTTTATTCTTATCCAATCTACTTTGAATTCCTGTCCAAAAACTGATGCAATGGAGAGTGCTGTCCATCAGCTGTGCAAGAAATTTGCAGTTATAAAGTGCACCTGTTGTACACTTTCTGTTCCCTCTCCACTTGTGGGGAAAAAAATGTTGATCTGCCACTCTTCCTGGAAAACTGTACAGCTGGGAGGATCAATCTTTCCTGTCAGCGATTTAATTTTTACATCTTTGTGCCTCATAGAGTTGAAGTGTTGAGCTTGATATAACTCAAGTGCTTTTTTTGCTTGGTTTAATTTTACTGGGATTGTGTGTGTGTGGTTGTTACTTTGTTTTTGTTAGGTTTTTTTGTTTTGTTTGGAGGTTTTGTTGTTGGCTTCGGTGATACTACTGTGGAAAAGTCCAGTTTAAAACTACATATTTAAAGCTATGAAAAATCTTTTTTAAAAAGATCCTGAAAAAAATATGTCAAGCTATGTTTAAACCCAAATAAGTATCCATCAGTGGAATCTACAGTGTCTGCCTTATAAACACAAAGGCTCAGGATGGGGAAACTGGCAAAGAACTGTCATTTCCTTAGACCATAGAGAATTATCAGTGAAGATTCAGTCCATTTATGTCTTAGATAAAACCAGTGGAGTATTTCCCACATCCCACAGCTGATGTTCTGAAGAAGGGAGATGAAGAAGACATTATCAGTAGATAAGACATGATAAGCCGTAAGCAAAATGCATGTAATCAGCTCCCAGGAACATTCCAGTCATTTAGGGCCCCTAATCAGGTTTTATGGTTCAGTGAGATGAGTGTGAAGGTTACTAAAGCCATTGTGAAATAAAGAAAAATGGAGATAGTTAAAGCAGATTTGTAGTCATTTGTGATATGTAGTTTTGCAATTATCTTGTGCTGTTTTCTATTTATGATCACAAAAAATACACTGATTCTGTAATATTGATTGGCACATAGCAAATTGAATCTATTTACCTCATCTTCTTAATAGTCTCTGCATTAAATGGGGGGCAAGACAGCTGACTATAAGAAGGTAAATCAAAGCAGCTGTCTGCTTCTATTTGTGACATGTAGAACTCTAGACTGCAAGGGGTGTTTCACTGCTGGACAACTTATTTCATAGGGCAACCTAAGGAGACACTTTGAGAGAAAATCTCTTGTTCATTAGAAAACAGCTTTAAAAACACCGCCATAAAATATCCCTGAAAATCCCTGGTTGGAATAAGATGAATTAAGATTTTCATCATAGTTAAGTCTCATTAAGTTTCATGATGTTTTTTATATTCTTACTGAAGATTTATAAGAGCTATTAACTTACATGTTGTAATTCTATGAAGATGCATCCTCCTGAAAAGAAAAAGGGTTGTTTTTTGTGTCGGCTTAATGCCAATTTACATGTGGCACATGTTCAAGGCTTTTATAATTCTTTGTGCTCTAATCATGTCCCAGGTTCTATTCCTTACTGTACAGTTAAGCTGATAAAATTGTTCTTAAGACATTTCTAGCTAAGATACTTTTAGCAGATTAAAATGAATAAGCAGGATGAACATCTGTTTAAGTGTACAAAGAACAGTGTATTCAGCAGGCATCTCCTGCAGCCACCTTGGAAGAGTTCAGCTCTCTGAATTTTAACAACTCCAACGACAGAGGATGCTTGTTATCATCATTGTGTGGTTATATTAAGAGTACTAAAATCATCATCCACAGGAGTTCTCATGCATCTACATGTGCCAGAGGAAGAGGAAAAGCACATACGTGGCCTTGTACTCTAATTGCTCCAAATCAAGAAAAGCAACATGAATATTCTGGGGGATTTATCAGTATAAAGAAAAATCTGGAAGATGAAACTTTGGTAGTTATTAAAGGATCATCTGTGCCAATGATTGGAACCAAGGTGTATCCCAAAACCACATTGGGATAGAGATTTTTCCCTTGAAGGTGCACAAAGGTTTTCAGAATGCCTTGGGAACAGAGAGATGTGTGCTCACTAGCATTTAAGGATTGACTTAAGGAACATTTACTGAGCTGGATTTTTTTTTAAATTTTGTGAACAAAATATTTGGTTTTTTGCCTGTGGATGCAAAAAGCACATTTCAGAGTATTCACGAGTTAATAATTTTTTTTTCTAAGAAAGAAGCACACAATTTGAATCAAATAGTTGATGGGCTACCTGGTAGAGGAGGGTCTGTTACTTCCCACTTTGTTCCCTAACCAGTGCATTGGTCTGAGGTTTTACTTTTTAGCATGTAATAATTGACACAAGTGGTCTTTTTGTTTCACATAATTCCTAATGGAAAACTTATGTGTTAGTTATGTTTGGGAAATGGTAATACTTTCCAGAAACAGAGATCTGCTTTTTCTAGAAGTGACTAGGAATAGAGTGCTGGTGTGCAGCAGCATCCTGTATGTCCTGTACCTGAAGTATCCCAGTATTCAAAGTTGGTCAGAGTGGGTCTCATTCATTATTACCAAGGACAATACAATATCTGTTTGGAAAGACCTCAGAAAGAAAAGCTTCTATGTTAATTCATCTTCCTTTCTTCTGAAAATTATACTATTAGGACATATTTATGTAGGATTGAAGATGAGAAAGCTTGACAGATAAAGCGGGTGACCTCAGTAAAATTTCATTTAGAAACTGAAGCTGAAAACTCGGTTAAAGTAGTGGTTCCTCAGAACTGAGAAAGCTGCAATAACAACATTTGGTTTGGTGTTGTTTATGACTTTCATCTCAGAGCAGACATGAAAAAGGTCAGGATGCCCTAAGTGCTCAGCAAGGGATACTTTTGAGTGTACAGCTGTACAAGAGTTGTGAACTTTAGAGTACTGACTATTTATATTTGGGGAAGGAATATCTGAAGAGAAGAATGTTAGAAAAAAGCGTCTTCCTGTATTGCTTCTCTTTCTTTTTCCAGCTGATCAATCTCAGAACCTTTAGGAAGGTTATTTCAAGCATGAGCAAGGGATCTGTTAACATCTGGGCTGAGCAGCACTACCCTGCTGCACAAGTGACACCTGTGGTCTGCACTGGCATGTCTGAAGGAGCTGAGGAGCAGTGCAGGGCTCAGTAGAAGCTGTTGGCATGAGTGGGAAATGGCTCAGTGCTGACACCCACACCACCCTGCACCTCTGCTGGTGCTGAGAACTAGCCCATGCCAAAAGTATCTTGGCTGAGTCAACCTGAACCCTTCTAAGGTCCTGCAGCTGTACTAAAAAGACTGAGGAACAAAGAAGTGGTTAGACCTTAAAGTCAGACATGCTGTGTTGAGGATTTTACACAGGAAATAACCTCTGTGCTTCTGTCGATTCTGCTTAATTCTGGGAGAGGAGCAGCACTTCGGGCTAGTGTTAGATTGACTGTGTTAACTTCTTTGTCTGGGGTAGATTGACTGTGTTAACTTCTTTGTCTGGGGCTTTCAAGGAGGGCATGGTATGTGCTTCCTCGAGGGGGCTGCAGAAGGGAAGGGAGTGTTTTCTACACTTTTGGAAAATATTATAAATGTGCCTAATCTCTTTTAATTCTGAACTTTTTTATTCTGTCTGCTTTTAGTTAGTGGCAGTATCAATCCATGACTGATGGATTGATGGTTTCATTCTGTGGCTGATTTGCTGCTGCTTGGAAGATGTGTGGGTCTCATTCAAACCACCAAGAAGCACTTGAAGCAATGACTTCTTTACCTGATTTTGTGATGCTCTCTGGTCACAATGTAGGTGCAAGAGCAAGGAAATTGGTGATAGGGAAGCAAGGAATTTTAATGCACTCAAGTTAAGCAGATGAATAACTGTCTATGGAAAAAGCTGGCCCATGCCCAGAACATTATGCAGTATAAAAAGAAGGTCATCCTACTCAGCAGGTTTTCCAGTTACTTAGAGAAGACCTCCTCCCTGCTCCGTGCCAGTGAAAACTAGCACAACCCCTTTTAGTCGCTTGAGGCCAATCAGTCAGTGTCCAATCACTCTGTTTCCTCTTGAAACTACTTTCAGAATTTGTTTGAGGGAAGAGAACACTCTAAGAGCAGCAGTAGGAAAAATATTAAAAAAAAAATATTTCAGAATGTAAGTGAAACAAAACCATTTTGGAGAAGTCAATTAAAATTGACTGTTTCAGCAAAAATGAGACCTTAACTTTAGTTAGTTGCTTTAGATTTGGGGTTCTTTCTAACTGCATAACGCACTGACCTTTTATATTTATTAACTTTAAAATATATATATTTATACATGTATAATTTAGACCTCAGATCACTCTGGAGGATCTAGTGATCTTATTGTCATGCTATTAAGCAAACATTTTTCTGAAGTGTATGTAATTTACCTTTTAATAGAATGAAACTTGGTGATGCTTTGAAATCTAGAAAAGTTTTTATTTTGGAGATAATTTAATCTCTTGACTTCAAAGATCTTATAAGCCACACCTTTTAAATGCGTGGCTTTTGTTCATGTGACAAAAAAAGTCACAAACTGCTTCTATAAACTGGGAAACAATACATGAAAAATACAGCTCTCTGGTCAATGCTTTTCTATTTTAGCATGATTACTTATTCTGTCTACTAATTTATTCTGCATGGTGGCAAAAACCTTCACACAACTGAAAAATGTCTGAGCTGCTTTGCTGTGGTAGTTTTGTACCTGCAGAATGTGTTTATTTAAGTGGTCCCCTGGGTTTGGTATGTCCCTCAAATAATAGCATGTAGTAACTATGGCTGAGGTAGACCCGACATATGAAGTACCTGATGGCAACTTGGGAATATCCTGGTAGCACACAGCACTACAGGTGACATGAAAGAGTGCTTTGCACCATCTGGAAATAGCCTTGTTCTTCTGGAGGTGCCTGACACGGCTCTTAGCTCACAGCACAGGGTATTTATCCATTCACTGCAATGTACAAGATAATTGGAGGCAAAATTAACATGTCAGCTTGAACCAGCACAGAAATGCCTTTATTCCAAATGGGTGTAGAACTTCTCAAGTATAAATAAATATCTGCTGGTATTTAAGGTTACCCAGAGCTATATATTTGCTGGTCCCTGAATTAATAGCCATAATTTTATACAATTTTCTTTGAGGTTTAAAGAGTGAAGGTATTTTAGCTTTCAGAACTTTAGTTCCTTCTGAACTTTGCTTGGCCTCTTTTCTGACCTAGGAAAAAATTGAAGTTGATCTGAAAAATGCTAAAGTATTTGCTCAGAGTTTGCAAAAAGATAAGAGTTAAAAAAGATAATTATTTCATTTTATTGTGATTCTGCTTTTTCACACTAACCTTGAAGAACTTTTTTGGTGCAGTACATCTCTCCAAGCCCTCGCCATGGCTGACTATGCTATTAACTCCCTGCAGCTGATTAACCTGGATAACTGTGTGGTAGTTACACTTTGCAAAGTAATGCAAAAGCTGACAGGAGCACACACAACACCCCTCACACCCATGAGATAAGTGTTATCGAGAAAAAACAACCAAACTTTTTTCTGTGGGCTGGAAGCAAACATATATCAGGTGAGTTGGAAGGGAGTGGTGTGGTGAAGGAGAGGCATTTTATGTAGGTTGGTTTTAGACCAGGGAGTCCAGTTTCCTTACACTCCCCTATGGAGGAGGAGGATGATGGCAGACACTACTTCAAGAAAGCATAATCTGAATCTTAACAGGAGGTTCCTGTCTCTCTATCCATTGAGTGTACTGAAAACATAGGTCTGTTAAAATCCTTGGATTAAAGTAGTACTTTGTAAATACTGCCATGTTGCTCCTTCTGTTTCAGGAAGCATAAGGAGCACTCTACACCGTGATATGAGATCAATCAAAACTTTAGACATAAAGATAAAATGTATGGAGTTACTTACCTCTTTGGACAGTTTTAGAATAGTCCGGGTCTCATTTTCAGGGTGTGGTATAATTTGTGCAGAAAAAGAGGAAAAAAATTAATTTCACTTTTTTTTTTCTCTCTTGTAGCTAGAAAATACTGTCTTGGTGTTTTATAGACGTGCTTTGTTTTCAGCAATAACTAAATATCCAGAACCTAAATAGTCATATTTGTGTACACAAATCCAAATCAGCATTGTACGAAATAATTTTCCCCATGTCTGGATTAAGATTACTCTGTCTCACAGAGCTACTGCCTGTACAGAGCTGTACTGTGTACTACTTTTTGCAGGATCTTCATGGGACTGCACCACTGAGTATATAGTTGAAAGTTTTAAATTACAGAAACTTTTTATTAGAATATAGTCACTTTTTAATGTATAGTCATCAAAATGACTCTCGTCAACTGAAATTTCAATATTTGTGTAATTATGAAAAGTTACTTGTCCTTATTCTCTGTAAAAACTTTATGTGAGATTGTATAGGCTTTCTTTGGTGAGGCATGGGAAAAATACATCTATCTGTGTGTTTTCTACTTTGATCTTTTTTCCCCAAATGTGCTGACCTTGACTTTGCAGATCTTTTTTTAATGAGCCATACCCATAAGCCCCAGAATTTCGGTCTGTCTTTATCAATGGGATGTCTGTTATCTATGTTGACATTGTAAATTTAACCCAGTCAAACACACAGCTGTCACCTGAGCTGGTTACAGTTTAGGTGTTTTAGTATACAGGGGAAATAATTCCATCTGTACTACAATAGTCAACTGTGTAGCAGGGAATAACAATATTCTAATCAGTTTCCTGGGTTAATTATAACCTTGGTGTAATCATGAAGGGAGAAGGGAGGGGGATGACTGGGATTTTTAATTTGACATAGAGGTTTTTCTTCTAGAAAGTGGTTTGATACCACAGGGTCATTTCAGAGACTCCAAGCCAGCTGTCAGATGGTGTAACCTCTTTGGGACAAACCCTCCTGTGCTTGTGTAGCTCCTTCAGCCGTGCCTCCTAAGGAACTGCAGTGTTCTGAGTGGGCGTTGGAAGTAGACCTGTCTTGTGCCCACGACAGATCTCTTAACACTCAAGCACAAAGGTTTCTCTACCTTAGGAAGCCTTGGTCAGTATTAAGAGAACTGGAATTGGGGATTTCTAGGGCTATTTAGATATAATATCCCACATTATATCAACATGTTCTGCTTGTGTGACTGGTGCTCTCTGTCCCTCCCCTGTGAGCCTACCTTCAAATATAATTCCTGTCCCTTTCATTTATCTCTTCTCACTGTCAACAAAAGAGCCCCAGGTCTGGACATAAACATTTCCCTGTTTGAGCATTAGAAACAGCTGAACAGGCTGCCTGCTTTTGTTCACTTAAGTGTGAAGAGCAGTGCCTTCTGTCGGTATTGCTGTGTCCTAAATGCATAAAGGCAGACTAAAAATCTCTGGATAGCACCGCTATCAGTCCATCAAAACCAGGAATTATGTGCAGGGTGAGCAGGTGTGTGTTGTGGTGGTAATCACAATCATCATTATCTCTTTGCTGACACTGAGTGACCTGTGGAAATTCGCTAGCAAAATAACTTGCTGTTCTGTGAATACCTTTAGTCTGTTTGCCCATATTTTGCTCAGCTATGAGCTCTGTGGCCTGTTTGACAGTGCTGTTGCACAGCACGGAAAATTTAACCTCTCCTTTTTTTTTTCCGTTGGCATAACACTGGCTGGTGGATGGCGTAGTGAAAAGCAGATACTAAAGGGAAGCTTCAATAGTCTTGTGCACAGATCATTTGGGAAAAAAAAATCCTCTTCTGTCAAGTGTAGATGTGTGCATATAGGGAGTCATAAATTAATTTTATCATTAATTTGAATGGTGTAGAAATTGCAGAACTTAACCATAAGAACTGGTTCCGGTAACTTGCAAACTAACAAAATGAAATCATTCATTCCTTTTACTTCTGATTAATACATTATCATGCATGTAGTGGCTTGTTTCTAATTCTTCTAGGATTACTCCAGTTTCTCCAGAGACTTGCCAATGAGTAAGAATAAAGCCAGCTTGGGCAGGTTGCAGTTTGCCTCCCACACTAGTGTAACAGCTGTGACAAAAATGTGAACTGCAGGAGCATTTAGAAGTCAGTTGTCTGCTCCACCCAGCCTGACACTTGTGATGAGTTGGGCTCAGATGAGGGGTGAGGGTTTCTTAGAGTTTTGACTTCTCTTTCTGTCATTTCCCCCTTTCTGGAAGTTCATTGACAAGAAGTTCAGTAATATCAGCCACAAACGTGACTATAGAAACTTGGCAGGAGATAGTCCCCAACCCCGAGTTTCCATGGTAGGTTGCAAGCTCCAGGAGATTTTCTGTGAGCTAACCCTGGCTGACGTGCTTGCTGTTGCACAAGCAAATGCAGCTGTGGTTGTTGTCTTCCCCCGGATTTGCCTTTGATACTGAACAAACTGAAGATGAAAAATAACATGCGAACTTATTGCAGAGAAACAGAAGTCTAAACTTCTGCTGTGGAAGTGTAACAGTTATGACAGGGAAACTAAAGCATGAGTTTACAGCACATGAAGCCAAATATTCCTCTGAGATACGCTGCAGCTGTGCAGACAGTGAGGCAGCTAAGGAGAACTTAATTCTTTCATTGCACTTTGAAATTACTGTTATGGCCAGTTTGGGAATGAGAGGGGACTGGAAATCCAGTTCTTTCCTTAGGCACAGGTTGATAACTGTTTAAGATCTTTCTCTCTTTTTGAAAACAGGTCTTCTTTCTTTATCCACTACTACGTTTTCCATAAAATGAAAAGCCTCTCTTTTACAAATCATCATTAAATTGTATCTCTTGTGTAGTAACTAGCACGTTGCCTCCTACCTGAATGCCTTCCATAGTGGCCACAGATCTATAAAACATGAGAAATGTTAACTTGCATCCATAAATTCATTATTTCTTCCTCAGCTTTCATCGATGCTGCATGTAACTCACTCAAGGCAGACCCATTATCACAGTGCATTAGTCAAATGATTTTTAGCTTTTGTTTTAGTAGCTCCTGGGGTCAAAATCCTACTTTTTCTGTTGAAATGTGACACACCTGTGTTTGTGTTATGGTTATCTCCCCTTGGACAGCCTGGACTAGAACACGCTAATGGTTACCTTTATAAAATGTAGCTGCAACTGCAGTAAGTAGTAGGGGAAGGCAATTTTCTTGAGAGACTGTTTCCTCAGCCTAGATTGGTGGCTAACTAAACATACTGCTTACCCTTCTCTTACCCACAATTTCTGTCTCAAGCTGAGAGCATATTCTGTTCAAACACTCCATACATGCCACTCTTGGAGGTAGATGTGATATAGCAGCCTCTTGGTGAAGGGCATCCCATTAGCTGGAGATTTGGGTAGCAAATAGTTTGCGGAAGGAGAGTGTACTGCAGAATTTTCTTTTAATTTTTAAAAGATATTTTGCATAGGCAAAGCAAGAGAACACTTGAAAATTTGAAACAAAAGTGAAGGGCTACCAGGAGAGGAGCAGAAATAGAAGCTAAATGGAAAAACATTGGCAAGAACCGTTACACCTCAGCTAATTTGATCTAAATTTTTTTCTAGCTGGTATTCCCTGTAAAGATCTGTTAACCTGTGTAACAAATTGTATTTTTTCAACTGCTTTACTCAGTTAAGGTTTTCTGTCGCACTTTCCTCTAGTGAGTGTTTTTCTATGCTGTCCTGGGTAACTGTAGAATCCTTGCTGAGAAAGAGGAAACAGAGGAAACTGTAGCTGCTTGGTGTATTCTCCAAGTTGAACACCTGCTGTTGGAGAGATTCTCAACCCTGTGCCCTTTACCAGGCTCAGAACAAGACCAAGCAGGATTGTGGAAAGACTGGGAAATAAGGAACAGTGCCTGTTAGAGAAGTAGTCCCTCTTTGTTGGCTTAGGAAAATGATTCTTCGTATTAGCATGTGATTGAGAATTGAATTCTGGTTTCCAGGGTCTAGTCTGATTACTGGTTCACAAACTACAAGCAGTTGTCTGGTCAATCAGTTAAAGACTTTGGAAAAATCATTAGAATAATTTCCAGAATTATCACTCTAGGATCAGGCTTCAGATGTCTGTTTTATTTTGTGTGCTTGGAATCAAATAAGTGAAATTCTGTAGTGTGAAATTAAGTTTATTCCTGTGCATAAGTAATTAAGGTTTGCATCCCTAATACCTGACAAATTGGAAACTATGTTGAGATCAAAATAACAGGGAAGAAAATAAAAAAACTAGTGACTAAAATTCTACTGGTTGGATAGAGACAGCCATATATATGTGAAAGCCTGTGATTATACTGAGGCTTGTGTCTCTGTTTAATCTGCTGCCATGGCTGTCCTTGCTGTACTGCTCTCCAGGCATTCAATCCTTGTCTTAAGTGTTTGTTCTGATCTTTCTTTTCTGTTCCTGCTCTTAAGCTTTTTAAATTCTTTCCACCCTGAGGGGTCACCAGCATTCATGCTCCACAGGGACTGAAAAGAAAATATTACTATTCTAAAAAAACATAGACTGGATGGAATTATGGGTTTCCCCTGTCCTGATGTTCATTAACAAATACATAATGTACACTGCTGTGTTATGGTGTGAAGTCCCAGCACAGGGATGTGCAGAGCATGAGGGCTAGGTACCTGGAATCCTGATGTGTTACACTCAAATTTCTGGTGCACTGGCTGAGTTTTTCATACCTGAGCCATTCTGTCATCGAAAATAATTTTCATTTCTGATTCCAGAGAAAGCAGCACTAGAGAAAAGATGAAACTTTTCTATATTTGATACTTTTGTGTAGTGCAGGTTTCTTTTGTGTGGCTCAGGGGCCCCCAAAAATGTGACCATTCTTAAAGGTCTCAATGTCAGGAAGACATGAGTTTAGACTGAATAAAAATGTTACATAGGAATTGAATACCTATATAATTCTGCTTTCATTTGGTATACTTCTGGTAGTAAATAGTACTTGAAATTTGGAGAACTACTGCATTGACTTGAAGGATGAATGCGTGTATTTAAATGAAGTAATTAGCCCGCAGTTGTGCTTCCAAGGAAAAGCAAAATCATCCCACTTAGAGCAATGTTTTTTTGAATTGGCTTAATATAAGGGTCAAGCACAGAAGTTTCCATAACTCTCCTGCAAGGGCAAATATTAATGATGATTCATGAGTTGTTGTTTGTGTAATGTGCACTGGAGTTTCAACAGATCAACACAGTCTTTTATGGAGTGTTTGTGATCTCACTGTGCAATCCCTGAAGAGATACCACGTGTGAGTGATGTAGGAGTAATAGTCTGAAGAACTGCAGTAAGCCATAGGAAGAAGTTGAAATCACAGCTCTTGTGAAGGGCTGGAGGGCTGAGAACTTATTACTTCTACCTGCTCCATCTTCTGGATGGATATTATTGTGCGGTTACAGTTTTCCCCTGACTGGGTTAAGAGAATTTAAAGTTGATCTGGTTTAAGTGTGTGTACCTCACTTCAGAGCCCAGGTTTTTCTACTTTTCTACATCTTGCTGAAATTTTAAAGAAATAGTATTTGGATTTCAAACCCTTTTTCTCCCTTCTGAGAATCTTGCTTCTTATGAGGCTGCCGTTAGCACAGAGGAGCCTGGAGGAAACAGGTAGTTCTAGCAATACAAAATCTGTTTAAATATTGCTGTGTTCCTTCCAATGTTTTCTTTTTAAATGACATAAAACTATGTTTGGGAGGGTATGGCAGGCACACTGCATCTCTTCTATTTAGTTTAGTTTCCCAGTTCAATGTTTTAAAACCACACACAATTTATCATTCACTTGCAAAGAGCTGAATATTACTGTCAGAAAACACACATTTTCTCCTAAAAATATGTTCATGTGCGTCTAAATAACGTGTCTATGTGTTTGCACACTGTTTATTGTATCACGGTCAGAAACATAATGTTTAGAGTTCCCATCTGATAGGACTATTTCATATTGCTCTTGGTTCAGGCAACTTCTGGTTCAATTTAGCTCAATGTTCATGTGTCAGTTATAGAATCATCAGCTTTTGCAAACAAGGACAAGTCTGTAGTGAGGGACTTTTGCAAACTATTTTTTTCTTTACCATATAGACTTTTTTTTTTTTAGGAAAATTGTGTAAAGGAGGCTACACTCAGATGCCTAGAAATGCATTTGAAAAGTGAATTCTGTCATGAGATCTAAATTATTTAGGGTCACGCTCTTTCTCTTTTTTGCCAATACCAGTGAAACTGCTGGCACTTTCTACATTGTGAGGTAATGCTCTGCTCAAGTGCACATCATATTTGGACTCAATTATTTGAGTTTGAATAAAAGAAGAGCTACAATATCTCTACTTTTTTTAGTCTCTTGCCCTGAGCAAGATGAGGAAGAAAAAAGTTCAGCAACTGATCTGTCACCAAAGACAGATGCTGGACTCTGATAAGAAGCTTTTTTACCTCACTGTCTTCCGGGGTCCAATCTTGTGAGAACATCGAGTGCTGCTTATGGGCCTTAGGTTTTCTAAAACTTTTTCTCTCAGTAGCCAAGCCTCTTACAATTAGGATTGGTGAAATCTCTTCTTTTTCTTTCATAAAAATAAGTGTATATGGTTTAAAATGAAACAATGAGCTTTAAATTAAGCTTAATTTAAACAGAAGGATTCTTTAATATTAAGAAAAATTCCAATGGGATGCTCCAGAAAAAAAAAAAGGAACTATTTTCTGGCAGTGTCATACATGTGTTAGCATGGCTTTCAGACACTGGAAAATAACTATCAGGAATTTTCATTCTTAACATTGTCTCTGAAAGTGTTAATATTTACTTTTTTAATCATTTCTATGCAGAGGTATTGGCTTTTCTAACTCTGAAGTTTGTGAGGATGTTTATATTTTTGAAAGTACTTTGCTGGTTATCATGAATGCTTTGACCATTTTCAGGCAAAAAGAATTTCTTGGCAGAAAGTCACGAAGACATTGAATATAACTGTAAAATAGAAGTTTCTACATGATTTTCAACATTGTAAATTGAAATTGAACAATTGAATTGAAAATTGACAAATTAATTACTACTACATAATATATTCTTATTCTAGAAAAATTAGTATGGTGCAGAGGGAACACAAGGTAATTACAAGGAAAGAATTAAGGATGGGTTAAGGGAAGAGTGGGACAAATAGAGGGTTTAATAGAGTTTGATTTTAAGTTATTTCTGAAAAAATATGTTCCTCCTACCTTCCCCCTCAGTCTTTGTATTTCAGTTGAAGTTGGCTGCTTTGCAGGAAAGTGGTGCTGTCCCCTGTCTGTATCTGCCTGGCCATTGACTTGCAGTAGTGCACAGGTACATTGATGTTAATGGAATTTTCACCACAGAATAAAATAGGCAGAAGTTTAACCCTATATATCAAAATGTCTTTGGATGTGTCTTCTTGGACAGTGAGCAGACACTTTAAAACTTCAGGAACATGGTAGAAATTTACACCAATTTATGGGATTCCAAAGGACCTCCGTGGATTTATGTGTTTGTAATGAGCATTGTATGAATACGTGCAAAAATGACAAATGAATTTTGGATGAATTGCAGGGTTAGAGTATTTGTGGAATAAAAATGACTGCGAAGTTTGTAGCTGTGGACTTTAAACAAATACTAGAGAACATTTATAAAAAGCAAATTTTGGACTTGTATTCCCACACAAGTTATTTCTGAATCATGCATATACTTTTCACTTTCTATAATCTTGTGGGCTTTTTCTATGTAATTCCAACTAATATAAATTAATATAACTAAGGTATTATACTAAATGCTAATATAATTTAAAGAAATAGTCAGTATTAGAAGTAATATTAATATTATAGGATGATTCAGCTTGGAAGAAACCTCAGTCCCATCTCCATCTGAAAGCAGGGAGAGCTCTGCTGTCAATATTTTACTACCAATGTAACTATAGAAGCTCTTTTTGCTCTTGTTGATTAAATCTCAACTCCAGCTGAACTTCTGCTTTCCAAACACCATAACTTCATGCCTGGACAATGTTATGGAATTATACCCATATACCTCAATATTAAAAAAAGTAAAAGTTTTATTTTAAAAAGTGTAAAATGTCAGTAGAATTAGTTGAGGAGTCTAGAGACTGGATATAGTGGAAACATGTTATGAACACTGTGAAAAAGCAGGACCCTATTTCTTCACCAGTTCTCTTTTTAGTCCTAATATTGTTTTTTTTCTATATTTGATCCTGCAAGATTCTGAGTTTTCTGACCTAGTTTCAGTAAAAGATTATTTTGGGCATGTGAGCAGACCATAAAAGTATAATAAGCTTTTCCTCATATTTCAACTTTACGCCTGCCTGGTTTCCTGGATCATACACTGTGCTTACAATTTTCATGATGACTTCCAAATTTTGTGTTTGCATGTGATAGCTAGTCAATGTTTGGTTTTGACACAATATTTCTTTTACTCTTGTATGATGATCAGATCTAATCTAATGATTTAGATGATGAAACAAATTGCTGCATGGCTGAAAACTGTTAAACGTGTGTCTCCTGGTCAGCAACTCACTGATTCTCCAGATAAAATACTTGGGAAAACACAAAGTATTTCACCTCTATCTTACTTTTGGGGTTGCAGACAGTGTTCCTTACTTAGATTGGGATCTGACCCAGTGTCCTGTTTTCTTTTGGAGCATTGCTCACCTGTGATGTGTCACAGAAATCACAAAACGAAATAGCACAGGTCCTCTAGGTAATGCTTGAACTAGGCCTGCTTTCACTCACCTGCTTGTTTGGTTTTTTTTGCTCAGCTGCCAAACCATTGCTGAACTTCATGGCTATCAATTTTTTTGTGCTCTTTAAAATGTGTCATTTCTCCAGTCTTCCTAAGATCTTCACAGGATGCTATACAAATATGAGCATCCAAATGATTAACAGCCCAATTTTAGCACATTTCATACAGGTGCATTCAATGCTACTGTCACTGCAAAATTTCTTGCAGAAGTTTTCAATACAACAAGTAGTTATAGTCTTTTCTTTTGTTGCTGTCACAGGTGACTGCTTTCAAATTGTCTTCACCTTTGGTTTTAAATGCTTTTCAAGGGATTTAAGGATTTTCAATAACTTTGACTTCATTGTTGTGTTTCTTTTTACTTATGTACTACACCAGTAGTTTTCAGCTTGTGTTCCCACACCTGGTCCTACCTATCTAAGTGTCAGGCCTGAGTTATAGTGGAAGCAACTGGCAGTTCCTGTAACTTCCAAGTATCTGGAGAAGAATTGCCTGAGTCCCTGCAAACACTCAGCAGCCAGGTGAGAGTGGGAAGCAGATGTGTGACAAGGAGATAGCAAACCTCACCTGAAAGTCAGATTAGCTCTTTACAGTTCTGTAGGCAGCCAGGTAACCGTTTCTTCCTTTAACTGCAAATAAACAGAAGTTCTGCCCAAATAAATTAAACTCTCTGATGTCAGGAAGAGATGAGAACAGGCTGTTTCCCAAGTAATTTTGAGGTGTCTCTGATTTGCCTCCTCTTCTGGGTCTACCAAAGTTGAGGAGCTGGCCCCTGAATCAAGTAAAGCACTTTTGTCACCTTTACTCCAAAGAATAGCACTTAACACAGTGGAATTATCTGTCCTGTGTCTGATCTTCAGTTCTGCAGGTGGAATACAGGGAGTGTTCCCCGTGGTCTGAGGAATTCAGCTTTCTCTCTCCATGCACACTCTGTACATTTTCAATGGTTTGGACCTGCATATTTCTTTTTTTCTGCACAATGCCTTTGTGTTTATGCAGTTGTTTTTATTCTGATATGTTTGTTTATGGTTGTGTGGTCAAAGGACTCTGTTTGTCAGTGTGATGCTAGATGTAGCAAGGTGGCAGAAATCTGAGGATGCTAACAGATAAAGAAATATGTTTTATGCATGTGCCTTGGTGGTGTGAAGAACAGGAAATGCTGATTACTTGTGACAGGGTAGGTTGAACAGCACCGCCCTTCTGCAGTACATTTTGCATTTGAAATGTTAATTGCAGGTTACCAGTTTACTGAAAATGTAAAGGGTATGTGCACCTTAAATGTAGGTCACAGTGCTACACAGGAAAACCTCTGCCCTTGCAGCTGCAGATATGCCAGGCATTCTCTCCAGGGGCAGCAAAGACAGGGTACACTTGACCTGATCTGCATAGTTCACTGGATCCAACATCTGCGTTATGATACCAGAGTTCAGGTGTTTCATTTTTCCCTTCATTTTGTCACTTCATTGCTGCCAAAAGAGGATAGCAACTGAGTGTGAAATAAACCAATGTCTGCATGTGCCAATGATTTTTTTTTTTTACAATTGCATCTGTTAGATAGTGGAGATTTTATGGGTTTTTTTTTCCTAAGTGGTTATTCAGGAGTCACTCAGCAGCTAAAAGGAAAAACTTTTTAAATATTTAATGTCTCTGAACCGCTCTGAGACTGAAATAATCTTGTTTTTGCCATTTTGGTTTAACATAATGGACTGTGAAAGGAGGCCAATGATTATATGACCATTCAAGGGTCAAAATCATACCTAAATCAAGTATGTCATCAAACAATGACTTTTGATAAAATTCATGCTGAGAAAGATATAGTGTAAATATCATCTATACAGAAATAAATATTGAGTACATGGTTGTTTAATTGTTCATGGAATAGAACATAGCCTAACATTAAACAAATTAATATAGAGTGCTCTTTATTTTTTAGCCATAAGATTTTTTTGTTATCCTTAGTCAGCAGGACTAGCACTGTATTTTGTGAAGGTACCTGCTGAAACTGGATAGACTGCTCCTCCTGGCATGAAATGCTGCTCAGCGGGACTGCAACCACCTGAATGCTGCACTTCCCAACAAAGGATCAGCAAATTTCAGAGTAGTGCAGAGCTTACTAAGAGATGGGGAAGTTCTGATACTTTGAAAAATTATTTGAATCAAAAAGCCCCTGAAAATCTTCTGCAAACTTTCCTTATTTGTAAGGAAAAAAAATCCACCAGTTATTCTCTGCCAGTTGTGTCCAAGATACCCACTGGAAATGAGCGGCTCTGTGTTTGTGGTTTGGTTTGTTGTTTTCAGTTGTGTTCCAGACTCTGGGGAAGCAGAATGACAGGGTTTGCCAGGACCAGTCCCACGTCATTGTGAATTGTACTCTGCTGGGCTGATCCTTTGGTTGCACTTGTGCAGCTATCAAAGCCGGCAGAGTTTTGCAGACACAGCTAGAGCAGGTGAAAACAGCATGTCTTGCACTGAGATGCAGTGCAGACAGCTGAAATATGTCTGACTCAGTGAGGTAAAATATAGCATCCCTAATGGTCTGAGAAGGATCATTCCAGCCTAGAGCCTTAAGTCTAGATTCCCATTTACTCCCATATCCTCTGAAATGGTTTCAGGTAAGGCTGAGATGGGTTTCTCTGACAGATGTGTCAAGTGGATATGTCTGCTTTTTGTTTGTTTCTTTCCTTCCACAACTGAACGACGGCCACAGTGTTTCATATCTGAACTATCTTCATGTGGGTGTGAACCTACTTCCACCCAACCGTTGACCACACTGTTGAATTGCCTTTGAGTCAATATTCATTCAATAGGCTGAGGCTTTGCAGACTGGTGCTCTATTCATTATTTTTCTACTCAAGGATATGGAAAATCTGAGATAATTTCTTGACTCTTCCTGCTCGATACTATAATTGGATGTGCTGAGCAAAAGATCATAAATTGTTCTTTTGTCAGTCCTGAGCAACAGAAACGTAATTAATTTTCCCACTGTGAAGCAACAACTGGGCAACAAAGGTGAATTTACAGATACAAAATCAAACAAAAAAGCTATCAAACATCTGTCAAAATGATGTTTAAAATAATCTTCTGTTAAGTCTTATACTAATGCCTTTTATTTATTTATTTTTAAACAGACTTTTTTTTTTGTTGTTGGGGTTGGTTTGGTTTTTGGTTATTGTGATAGATTACACTCAGCTGATTCTTCACCCTGGACTGCTGGTGCTGTAACACTAAATAAACCCCACATTTTTCCTAAACTTTTTTATTCACCATTTCTACAGGACTTAATTTTTCTCAGCTGTCTATTGGACTTCAATGAACTTCCATCATATTTAATATGAGGAAAATGAGCCTGTGTCGTTGAAATTTTGATTTTAATTTAGTTTTTGATTTCTCCACGTGGACAATTCATGTTTTACAATGAGAGAAGATGGTGCAATTATGCAGGACCAAAATAAAAATTGTTCTGAGATTTTGGCAGTTAACTTGCATCAGTAGTGAAGTGACAGCAGAATATGTTCATGAATCATCACGGTTCCCCCAGACAATGAATGAGAACACTACAACTGAACAATTGCCTGCAGATTATAAAACCTCTATTTCCTTTCAAGCACTTAAATTTTCTCTTGATTAAATAATTCCATGTTTGAGTGCTGCTCACAGGTAGGACATGCTTATGTAAACTCCCTTGATTAGAGCAGCATCCTGGGGAATTTATCGCTTCATGATTTTTAGCTTCGGTGTGTTGTGGCGTACTAAAGCTTGCTAAATAGCCTGCACATCTAATCCACCAGCCTCTTTCACACTGGCTTTAGCACAGACCTCTAGCTTTAGAGCAAGGCTTCAAGTTTACAAGCTGCTAATTGCCCTGGGGTGCAGCTGTCTGGGTTAGATAGCAGCTGGGATTTACCGCTTGGATTCTGACGCACCGGGGAGCACAGCGGCCCCAGTGCTGCACCCTGTGCAGGGACCTGCAGTCTGAGACCTTCCGAGCAGAAGTCACCTGCCAGACATGGATTACCTGGGCGAGCACAGGGGAGCCACGCAGATCAACCTCAAGGCAGATTGTCAAATCACACATCAATACGCTTCAGATGGGATTATGTAAATCAGGTATCTGAAGCCTTGGCAAAGGACCACAAGATGCTGCTGGAAGAGAAACTACTGCCTGTGTACCACCGGTCATAGCATGCCTTCATTTTAAATTGTGCCCAGGTGTATGTTCAGTATTCCTAAAAATTCCATTTGCAGCAGCCAGTATTTCAAAGGAGGAAGCTTAGGAAATCTGGGAACTATGCAAAAGCATATTTTAATTGAATTTCTGAAATGTTGGACAAATATGCCAACAATACTGCAGTTTTTAAAATAGAGTAAGGGAAGCTGTAATATTTCTGTGGGTTTTTTTTTCTGAATATCTGGATGTTGAATATCTCTGAGGATATTTTGTGTTCATATTGCATATTTATCCATTGTAATGTATAAAACCCCATAAAGGTAGATTACAAAGTTTTTATTTGGTTGTTATTCATGCAGGACTCCCACAGAAGTCTATGAGGACTGTGCGTTTATTTGAAAGTAGAAGGTACACCTGTCGAAAGCATCTACATTAATTTCTTTGTGTCATTTCACACACCATACATTGTAAATACACACTGAAACCAAGGAATGTGTAGCTAAGTTCAAGTTCTAACTTTTAGAAAACTGAGGAAAGAAATGCACAGTGCAAAATGCACTGATAACCTGGGTTCTTCTGTGCAAAGCAGTGTCACCCCCCAGGCCCTGCCTCTCCTGCACTTCCTCCTAGGGTATGGAGTGGCAGAGCCAGGCACCAGTGCCGTCTTCCTATTCCCAGGGCCCTTTGGGAAGGGGTAGTAGAAAAGCATCATTTCACTTCACAAAGTATTGCCAAACTGACTTATTAAGTTTTCGTAGCGAGCCATTTTTGTGTTTGAATCCAGTCTAGTACTGCAAGAACAAGCCTAAAATGATGGGAGAGTGGATTAGTCTCCACCTAACTGTCCTGTGGTACACAGAATGGAGAGATGGGGGGCTGAATTAGTCTTTAATTTCTGTTAATGAGGAAAGCCTGCATCTGAATACTTGGCATGCTCTCGGGCAACTGTGAGACCCAAGGACTTCTATCAATAGAGAGTCAAATGGGTGTCTGTGTATAGATAAATAAATATTTATAAATATATATATATATATCTCCTTTTCCTCTTGGTACTTGAATGCATTTATGTCATTCCTTAGATATGTCCAAAGCTCTTGATTGAAACAGAGCCATACTGCCTGGGAGCCTGACCCAAGCTACAAAAACAGTGAAAATCAATGCCAGTCAGCTCCTGTGTCATAACAAACTTGGGCTGAATTTACAGCAGGAAAATGTGTATTGCTGCTGTTTGGAGGGTGTTTCTACAGATGCATTTTTTGTGGGTCTTTTGCTCAGCTGAAGCAGGTAATAAATTTTCCCAACTCTGGTTGGAGATATCTGTGTTGTGCAAAGCAAACTGCAGGGAGAGCTTCTGGTTTTACCCCCAGTAGCGTATGGGGGCAGTAACAAGACCCAGCCATCATCTGCTTCTTAGCTAAGTAAATGCACCAGTGAATCTTGTTTGTGAATTAATTAAAAGTTTAATTGATTATTTGTTTGGTGTAAAGAAATATCCTTCAAATGTAAAGGTTACTGATCCCATTTATGTAGATAGAATAAAATATAAGTGCACACTTTTAGACAGTGTTTCGCTGCTTTGCAATTCAGTGCCAAAGCAGTTTTGCAATTTATAAATCTGACCCTGCTCCCAGGGAAGTAGTCTATTACACCTCACACTGTATTGTTTCTGTGATGCTGCTTTGTCAGTGTGTGCGGTGCACAGTGTGGTGGCATCTGTGCTGTAACGGGGATCTCAGCTCTACACCATGGTAGTTTTCTAAAACCTCAGGGAAATGAATTTCTGTTCCCAGGCACTTCTCCAGTTTCTTTTTTATGTTCAATTTTGGTGCAAAACAGAGTTGCACAAGAATGCTGAAACCTAACTTATCAACCTTTGTTCCTGATGAAAGCTGTTCCTTGCCTGTTGTGTGAGTGGGAATGGCTCACACGTGTTGTACTTACCCTATTCACCCTGTTTGTTACTCTAGGTTTTCCTCACTCTTAAAGAGGCATTTCCCCCCTTTTTATGCAAAGATAAATTATGGAAATTGCTGTTTTCTTTGGGGAAAAGTATCCTTCTTCTTGTGTTTGTGTGTGATACAATTGTTGTCTTGGATGCAGACAGAGGCTGTGGAGTCAGGGTTATGGCTGCAATTGCTGGGCATGGTCTAGATTAAGGACATTCTACTTGCATAATTATAAAGCAATCTGAAGTTAATTTCACTTTTCATTTTTATATCTGATTTTAGTATGTGTTATATGTTAGTAGCAATAGGAGTTTATCTATTAAATATATGTATATAGAAAGGAATCATGTTTCAGTACTTACTAACCAGATGTAACGTGGCGTCATTGCAGGAATAATACCATCAAGTTGCAGTTTCTGTGTGTGCTATAAAACATTATTTTTTAAATTCAATTTATGACATTAGGATGGAGGGTCTTGTGGAGACTCTAGTGACAAAGCTTAATCAAAATGAGGAAGCAGAAACTGTGCAGTGCTGTTCCTGCAGGGAAGTGGTAGTGCCCATGTGCTTGTTCTCCTTCCTTAATACTTGCTGATAACAGGGCCCTCCTTTGCAAAGGGGTATCTGCCTTGTAAATTGAATAGGACAATAAATTACCTAATGGCGGTGACTGATTCATTTTGGAAGAGCACAGAAAGTTAATTTTCTATTAGTAAATAATAAAGTTTACTTGACAGGGACAGATGGGAAGCCATGCAAATAAGCCTATGCAGTCAATTATATTTTGGTTTTGATGAGCATATGGGCAATAGACAAACAGAAAAGCCCGTGCCAGAAAAATGAGTTGGCTACATTGAGAAAAACATTTACAAAGAGTTCTAAACACAATTATGACCATTAATGAACAAGATAAATTATATTAATGGCAACTCTATAATGGCTGAAATTGTTTTGTCTTTAGCAAGAAAAATTGTTGTTTGGACAACAAAGACATTTTGGGAATGTGGGGAAACTGATGTACCCAGATGAGCTTGTATGTTGCTGGTGGTGAAATGCAGAATGTTTTTGGTGGCCAGGACTGGTCACAGATGTTGCTGAAGTCCTTTTCCCATGTGTGTCACACACAAAGTCTGCATCTTGCAGCAGTGGGTGAAGCTGCCATTTATGCAAGACTGCATTTCATTTCTCCTTTGAATTCCAGACACACAAACCTACCCAATCAGATGTCACCCACCACTTGTGTCCTGGGGATACCAGTGCTGATTTTTTTTGAGATTTATAGAGAACGAATGGTGAGAAACAATAATGAATAGTTCGAAAAAATAATAAACACAGTAATTTTCTGAGGCAAAATATTTCTTAGCTTAGTAACTTTTTAATTTTTTTGGCTTTTTTTGTTATTTTGTTTGTTTTTAGTTTAGGTTCTATTAAAAGAATTTGGTGAGGATGAAAAAGTATAAATAAATCTTTTATAATGTTTCTGACGTAACTTTCCTTTGCTTCATATTTTTCTATGTAAATAACTGTAAAATTCAATTCAGCAGTGAGGGAGTTGTAAAATGCGTATATGAAAATGGAGATTAATGTTAACAGGATTTATATTAATAAGATATATACCTGTTTAAGAGGTATAAACCAGTTTTTTGTTACATCAGGTATATTTTTATCTAATAACTTGAGAACTCATTTCTTGTTGTGTTAAGATCAGTTTAACATTAACTGTGGTCTCTCTGAAGCCTATATTTAATTAACTGCAGTTTGAAACAACTATATCTTCTGCTAGGATTTTGCCTCTTTGTGTCTTATTAAATAATACCAAGTGTGATGATCACTTGCCAAAACCCCTGTGTTTTATGGCTGCTATGCTCCACTTTTTGCAAGATAAAATATTCATTTTATCTGTAGCAGAAAATGCTCTGTTTCTAGTCTATGCCTTTTGTTAAATTTGCAAATTGCTACAAATAAAAATCAATTTTTGTAATCACAAACTGGAATTTATTGTTTATATGATGTATTTAGCTGCAGAAAGCTTTTGTTTAAAATAGTCTAATCACTATAACTGCTAGAAATGCTTTTTTCATTTCCATTAAACTTCTGGTTTGGTCCATTAACATATTGTTAATTGTTGTGTGATTTAGTTTAGTTCTACATGAATGGCACTTATGAAGCAGAAATGACTTTTTCATACTTATTGTTTGTTTGGAAAGAAAATAATCTAATGTGATTGGAAAGGGAGGGAAGTATCGAATACTTGTATTATAGCTGTATATTTGATAGAAATAAACATGAATACATAAATCAATAAAAATCCAAGTGGAATGACAAAAAAAGACTCTGTAACATAAGGTTAAGGGATTTTAACTTAGAAAATTATTTTTTTCTAACTCTAGGATATGAAATTGAAAAATCAACATTTCTATTTCAATGAAGGAAGTATTTTTTAATTTTCCATTTAATTTAAGTAAAATTTTCCATTTGAAACGTTTCAGTCAGCTTTTCTTTCCCCCTGCAACACTCACTGAGCAGGGCTGGGTTCCTGACATACTGTGCTCCGTATGCCTCACAAGTCTCTTTTAACCAGGAATGTTTTGTAGTTTTTTAGCAAGGTGAAGGTAACATTGTCATGAATACCCAGAGCTGAAGAATACACATGCCCTGTTAAAGTTTACAGTTCTGATAACAAAATTTGTGGTTTTCCAAATTCTGATGAATTGTTCAGTAGTGAATTGTGCTGACCTCTGTGTTTGCTGCTTTGGCATCAGTGTGCCTGCCAAACATCTGACCTTTTAGGAAAGGTGCTTTTGTGACTGATACTACACCTGTGATAAGAGGAGCCTGGACACAGCTCTTCATAACTCTTAGAAGAAGTTGTTCTTAGGGGTTTCTTTCCCTTTTGAGGGCAGTGTTTTTTGTATATTTTCTGAAACAAACTCTTCAAATATTGCTAATTTACAGTTGTTCAACGAGAGGCGGAAATACTTTGTCTATTCTCCAGTAATTTTGATCACGTACGGTGACAAGTTTTTCCGCGTTTCTCTGGTGTTCTGTTAGTAACACAAATTATAGATTATGCACAGTAAATAGATACTTGTTCAAAAATAAGGGAAGAATACACTTGCAAATAGGAAAAAAATCTGTTGTGCGTTTATTTTTTGTTTTAATATGCTAAGCCCTTAGGCCCTATGTTATTTCATATAATTTCTTGGAGGCTGTTAGCTTAATTGTATCTTGGGAAACACACATCAAATTCAGGTCTTAGCCTGTTAGTGATCTTTGTATTGAGCAAAGTATATGGAGTACAGAGAAAGAGCAGATGAAAGAAGAAAGTGTTTAGAATTTTAGACCAAAAATATACATTTGCCTAAGCCTTTTCAAAAACCAGAGAACATGGCAGTAGAAAGACATATATTTTCAAAAAAAGTAATTTAATGTTTGAAGCCACAGAAAGCAACTTGGATGAATGCCTTTATGAGAAGCAAAAAATTCACAGTCTAAGAGGAACTGAAATATTGTAGTCTTAAACTATAACTAGCAGATGAAAGTCAAACACATCCCTTTTATTTTCAGACATAATTTTCCCCCTCCTGCACACCGGTGCGCTGTGCCCTGCCCCTGGAAGGCGGCTCAGGGGGTCCCTCCAGGGTGTGTGTGGGCACTGGGGACTGGGGCCCTCTGCACCTGCTGGGCTGGGCGTCCTCTCCCTGCCCCTGCCTTTGCTGGGTGGCAAGGGACGTTCTGCCACAGCCTGGCTGCACTTGCCTCCGATTGAACTGACTTTATTTGTAAGAAAAAAACCATTTTTTAAGCCTATTTTGTTTGCAGCAGGACTGAGCGACTTATCTAAGGCACATAGTCCTGTCATTCTTTTCGTTCTGTGGCAAGAGGATGTCCCTGACAGATCAAAGAGCCTAGTCTTCCTTTCAGTGGCTGCTTCAGCAATTTTGTCTGTCTGTGAAGGTCTCCCTCCATCTCTGATTTGAGAAAGGTCAATCTACAGTGTTAGAGCAGATCACTATATTTAAGTAAATATCTATGGTGTTTTCTGTAAAGACTTGGTTGTTTTGTGGGTCTAAAGGAAAGGACCTCAGAAAAGAAATTCTTATAGCCAAGCATGGATTTTAAGTACAAATTAATGAGGCTTAATTAAAAATAACTGTGCTCTTGAAGGGTCTGGAAAGAAATGAATTTCTTTTGGTGAGTTTAGGAGGAGATATTGGATCAGGGAACCTCACGGATAGCAGGTGGTGAGGCTGTTGCTTCATAAGCAGCCTGAGAGGCTTCTCCTGTCCAGGCTCAATTGTCCCTCCCTTTTGTAGGCATCTTTAGACAAAGAGAAATCTGATCCAGGTTTGCACAGTTGCAAACCTCAGTGCTGGTGGCACTGTTGAGTGGGTGATGAGTGAGTGAGCAGTAGAGGGAAAGGCTCAGCACCTCTTGTGCTGGCTGTGATGCTGCAGAAAACCTAACAAGAAGCTGTGCTCTGTCAGTGAGGGGCTTTGTCTGCTGGGGCTATGTTTAATGGAGTCTGCTCCTCCAAAGTGTTGGCATTTATTTGATCTAGGGGATTTGTAATCAAAATGAGCCACCCAGAAAACATGATCAACTTGCCAAGAAACCTAGGACCTCCACTACCTTCTGGGGATGCTCACTTAGAATTTACCTACAAGGGAAACTGCTTGCTTGGCTCAGTATATGAAGCATTTTCATTTCAGTATATAAATATTTACATAAGAATTCTTCAGAATAGCGCTCTCCCTTTGCAGTTACATCTTTCTTGTAAGTCAGTTCCTTGTGTAAACAGACCCTTAGAACATCACTTTCAAACGAGTAGCATTCCTTTCTTGTGAGGTGCCCAAAATCCTTGATATGCTCTTTATAAAATTATTTGGATTCAAAGCTATTTCAGCTGATTTTTAGCTCTGGCTCTGGTTAATGCAGGAAGGTATCCTAGAAGCAGATTTTTGCTGAACACATACAAGTATGTAGGATATCTAGAGCAAGGATAAATGGGATAATTTAAGTAGAAGGTATATGTGAAAATAAAAAACAATGTGAGCACTAGTAAAAAAAAAAAAAGGGAAATCACGATTGCTTTTCACAGTAGCAGAAAAATTGTGGAGTGATGCCTGAAGAATGCATTTTATTATTATATTATTAAGGTTGAGTATATTTTGTCTCTTGAGTGTTAGAGCATGGAGGTCTGGCTTAAACCTTCATGATTATCAAAGTTTGAAAGTAAATTCATATTTCATACAATTACTATTATATTTAAAGATAACTTACAGAGTTTAACCACATGGTTTAGCCACAAATACTACCATTTTTTTATACAGGCAGTTAAGAGTTAAATGCCTGGGCCATGTAAGGTGCTTGTGTGCAGTGCTTTGTACACAGGTATCTGAAAATACTTGCTAATGACATGTTCTTGCACACTGTACTGACATCTGTGAAAAATATCTACTGCTTATCTCTCAACTTTGTAAACCGTATGTGAATGTATCTTTGATGGAAAGCAAGACTAAGCCAGTGGTTTTACTGATCCTAATTTAAAGAGAGTCAATATTTATGTGTTGTAGTTAGGGTTTTAGAAAGGCTTGAAGGCTGATAACACTAAATACGTTACTCTAAAGAGAAAGGAGTGAAAACAGATACAGGAATACTAGAAACTAATGTAGGGATAGTATGGGAGAAGAAGGATCCTGGGGATATACAGAGTGCCGAAGAGTCAGGAAATGTTAGAATTCTCATGTGAATGCAGAGATTTTCTACTGTTGAAGAGCCAGAGTGATGTAAGGCACACATAAATTTAGCAAATGCAAGAATGTTTATTACCTTCACATGCAAATGAAACATCATTTATTTAACCAGTTTTTGATATTTGTAGTGGTGTGTATACTGTGTTTTATATGGTTCCTGTGTGGCCATAAATAAATTTTATTTAGAGCATTGGAGGGAGCTGTTATTAACAGAGTTACTCACAGCCAACATCAATTATCTCTGGTACTCTACAAATACTTATTTACAGTTACAATAAAATATTCTTGGGGAAGTGCAGTTCTATAAAACTACCTAGAGTACCTAGCGTGGGGACTTCATCTTCTAGAATAAAGCCACTGCTGTACATGACAAAAATATGGAGCATCAGTGAGTTGCTGAATAACCCTCAAAGTGTTTGCTCTTAGGAGGTAACATGTTCTGTCATTTGTCTTTCTTGGGGCATGGGCCTCATGTCATGAATAGAAGCTCACAAGGAGAATACCTTTGCAGGGAGAAAAAGAGATAATGATTTGGCATGTGGTATTGTAGATTTCCTTTTTAAAAACTGGATAACTAAGGTTTTTCTGCAAACTATTGATATTTCTTGTAATTAGTCTATTTTTTTCTCCACTTTTGTCATAGAGGTAATTGAGGTTTCTGGAGCAGAGAGTGTATTTTGTAATATTTTGATATATGTATACTTAGTCTTTTGCAGTTTCAAGGGCCTAATGGGTTACTTATTCTGCACTTTGAGTATTCCTTTAATACAAGGTTGCATGAAATTTTCTTCTTTTCTCTTACGACACTAGGAAGGAACATTATAGCTACCAAAAAGCTTAGTTTTACGGCTTATTTGCCACTATATATGGCATCATTCCTAATAAAAGACCCCCATGCACACTGACAAGGGTGTGCCTGTCATATAGTAGAAAAGTCTATGAATTTTCTATTATATGACAATTTCATGACTTTTGTGACAAAACGATTGGAAGATACTAGTGGCAGAACTTTCCTTCTCATCTGAAAGGGGGCTGATGTAGTCATTTGCACACAATGAGAGTTATCAGCCTGTATTAGACAAGAAAATTTATGAGCTATAGCTGGTAATTTGTAAATCACCAGAGCCCCTGAATTAGCAGAGACATGTGAAGCCGTGTAGGTGCATAGTTAGGATTTTTTTCCTTTTAAAGTATAAAGGAGTATAGATATTGAGGTGATTTCTGAGGAGCGTGTGTTGTATTAGTCACTTTATTGACAGTTACATAATTCCATTGTCATTGGATTTTTATGAAGTGTCTTAATTTATATCTTTACATTTTCTACAAGTACTGTCAGGTTATATGTGAGGCTGTGCAGGTAATAGCAATGCCCTTCTAATATGTTTATCCCAGATTCTTGGAGGTGGACCATCATCCAATTCATATTTTTCAAATCACATGCAATTTCACTGCCAGTGAAATTGGACTCCTGCAGAACTTGAGCTATGTTTCTTTTCTGTAATATGCAATATGGGAAAGTAAAGAGAGGTAGTATAGCAGCAACCCACAAAAGAGATATATATCATCAATCTTAAATGTCAAATTTTAGTCTGATCTTAAAAGAACAACTATTAAAGAAGAATTTGAGGTCATCCAGATAATCATGTGGAGCTTGCATACTTCCCCTAGGAGTGAAGGAAATTACTTTATTATTGATTTTTTTTCTTATTTTAAAATATATTAGCAGTAAGAGCAAAACATGGTGTTTTCATCACACTCTGCTCTATTTTTAAAGGCAGATCTCCAAGTAGAAGAGCCTTTCCATGTTGCTGGAGTACAGTTGTAGAATATGAATAAAGTCCATGTGGAAATGAATGTACATGGATATGTAAAACACAGCTGACTGGTCTCAGTATGACAACTAAACAGCATTGAACTTACTATGCTTTGCGTAATTTTTATTTCCTTTGAAAAATATTTCTTGCTGTTATTACTTAGACTGCCACAGATTTATCAAAGATATTTATGAGTGAGCTGGAGGTTAAACTACCTGAAATATTGTGAGTGTGAAATAGTGTGAAAGACAGGAAAGTTATTTAGCAGATATATTAATCATAGAATCACAGAAGATGCTGAGTTGGAAGAGACCTATGAGGATCATGGAGTCCAACTCCTGGCCCTGCACAGAACACCTCAATAATCCCACCATGTGTCTGAGAGCATTGCCCAAACTCTTCCTGAACTCTGTCAGGCCTGGGGCTGTGACCACTGCCCTGGGGATGCTGTTCAGTGCTGGCCATGTTTACCAACAAGTGGGAGAAGCCTGCTGTTTCTTCACACCTCAAATTCTTCCAAATTCCAACATTACTGGAAACCAAAGCAAATTGAGGAGTTAATTTTTTGCATATCTGTAATACTATTTCAATTGCATATTTTAAAGGGAATTTCGCTCTTGAGTTACTTAAGTAAATAGATCCCAATTTCCAACAACCCTTCACTGTACTGCAGTTAAAACCTCCCACACCAGAGGCAGTCTCTGCATAGTTGGTTTGTTTTGCTGTGTTCACCCCAAGAGAAAATAACCTCCCTTCTGATCACAGAGCAGCTAACAGAGGTGTAGGAGACTGCCCACAGCACAGCTTTCTGCTCATTACCCTTTTAGTAAGAACATTCTCCAGTTGATCCTTTTATCCATAATTTTGTAAAATTGACTGGGCCCATAGGAAACATATTCCTTTGTGATAATTTTTGAACTGTGAAAACTCATTTTCTGGAAAAACAAAATAACAATCAAAAAGTTGAAAAAGATGAGCAAATGCCATAAAAATAGTTGGGAACTTCGTATTTCAATGTTTTGTTTGGGTTTCTTGTTTGTGGGGTTTGAATTTTTGTGTGTTTGTTTTAATAAAATTTTGTTTATGTTCTTTGTTTTTATTTAGTGTAAAACGTTAGGGTGGGGTTTTTTATTCTGCATCAAGCATTGTTCCTGCAATACTCTGTTTATTATAGTCAGAAGCTCAAAGGACAATTCTGTTCCTATGTTGCTATCATTACGTGGAAAACATTGGCATGGCAGTGTAAAAGCTCTTCCATAGGATAAACTTGGAGATTTTAGCAAGCAAAAGGTTCATTTTTATGTGTTATGCTATGTCAGACAGACACAGGACAGGACATAATGAAAGTTCATATAGATCCTCAGGGTATTTGAAATTTAACGGAGATGCACACGTATTTTGTCCTTATGGCTTGCATATTTGCATTTGATAGCAGATTTTATTGTTAGCTCGTTAAAACCTTCATATGAATAGAAACACATACAATTACAGGTCCTCCCAGCTGAGAAGAAAGCACTAAAACACAGATGATGCTTGAACTTGGCTTGTGTAAAGCAAAATAGCAAATGTGGTGCAGAAATACTTGGTAAGAGGAACAAAGTAGGAAATTTTGCCATTAGAGACCATGGCTGATGAAGGCTTTTTCTCCAGCCTGTGAGGTAAGACAGCAGTTGTTAGTGGATTTTGCCACCAATCTCTTGCTCCTTCCCATCTCCTGAAACTTCATCCCTCTGTGGCTCTGGATGTGCCAGTGTGTGTTGGGGAGGGCAGTGCTCTGCTCCTGGCTCAGCACAAAGTCCCAGAGCACTGGAGGGCAGTGCAGTTGCCCAGGTTGTAGAGGTGCAGCAAAAATCTCTTTGTAAAAGGAAGTTAAGTTTTGCTTTATGCCACAGGCGTTTGTCCATTTTCCAGTGGCACAATTCCAAGTCTTAGGCAGTTGCTGTAACTGTTGGCAGGGAGTGGTTTGGTTAGTTATCCATCAAAAACCTAATTAGACTTTTACCTGTTAGAGCTCATCTAGTTAGTGAAAAAGATTGAAACAATTCCCTCTTCTCTCACAATTTCGAATAATTCTATGTGGAGTGCTGGTTTAAAAGGAAAGTTCTGTCATTCTGAATTTAAATGATCTATTACTAACTAATTCCCTTGAGTTGGTAACTGTTGAAAACATATGTAGCATATTCTATATTCTTTACTTAATAAGAAATGAGATTTCCTGGACTAGACCATTCTTGACTGAGAAGAGGAATGTTTAAACTTGAATTTTACTTTTATGTTCTGACCAAGTCAGAATGTTACACACTAAATGGTGGTAGTTCTCGAGTCATTTAAGCACTTAGTAGTCTTGACTGCTGTACCCAGAAGAAGCTGACAGGAGCTGAGGTTGTAATTTGTCTGTCAGAATGTATTTCCTTTGCAGGAGCCCTGTACCAATGGTAAAAATTAGTGGTTTGCCTTGGGTGTTTCAACAACTGCGGTCAATTTAAGATGCCAGATCAGAACGGATCCATAATTCTTATAGCACATTAATTAAGTCAATTAACTAATGCTTTTTTCTACTTATTCAAAGAATTGTCTTGTTAAGAACTGAGGTTGGGGTGTTTTTCAATTTTTTTTGTTGTTTTTTTTTGATAGCCAGCACAGAAAATCTGTCACTTTTACAAGGAATTTGAAAGTTATTTTAACAATCACTGAATGAGCTGTAATTGCGATAGGAATGGATGGAAATCTCTTACATCGATGGAATTCTGTTAAAGTACTTCAGTGTAAGTTACCATGTGTGTCATGATACTACGTTTTGCAGAGAAGGATCTGATAAACAGTTTAAGAAAAGATTGACTGGATTACTAGGATGCAGTGGTGTTTATTGGTGGCTATGAAGCTGTGTAGAGAGAAGGATGAAGGCCTTGATGTGTTAGACTTGCTGTGTTCTTTGAATCACCTTCATAAAGTTGTGACTTCCCGTTTACTCCATGTTGCTTCTCATGTTTAGAGCATGGACAGGAAACCCCCATGTTCCACATGTATGTTTTGCACTATTCATTGTCTTCTCGCTGCCATTTCATACCCACGCAAACAGACTTTAAATACTGGTACATTTTTGAATTTATACTTTGAATAATTGTTCTTTTTGTTTGTATGTTTTTTATTTTAAACAGACATCAACTGAGATTTTGAGTAGTCCGTGCATCTAGAACTCGTATGATGAGTGTGATGCAATATAATCTCAGTAAATTCTCTTTTCTTGGATAGAACTTGCTATAATTGTACTATAGTCCTATATTAAAAGGAGATTTAGGAATAGACATTAATTTTTTTTTAAATAATAGGCTTAGTCAAAAGCCTACAAATATTTTCATCAACTGTAATGGGCTCAGGTCAGGTGATAAGGATAATTAAATACTTTTGCAGTAATATGTAAAAGACATTAGAAGATGACAGTTGCATGTGGGGTTTTTTTAAAAAATGTAGATGAAGGATTCTTTGCTCAGAAATAATATTAGGAAAAAAGCATCCAAAATAAAAGATGAAAGAGCATCTCCCTGATGGAGTGTGGGATATTTCAGTTCTGCAGCGAAGGAAATTGCTCTTTCCTCTACACAAAAAGACTGAGGATCCAATACTGTTCTCTTACCTACATTCTACCCATTACAATTAAGGAAAGCAATTTGTATCTATAAAAAGTCCCATTAAATCAAACGGCATTCACTCAGTACATAATAGTCTCATCAAAATCAATAGGACTGTGGCTGTAACCTCTGCGTCCAAGGGGAATTGTGTGTGCTGGTGCCTACCCTGTCTTGGAAGGTCTCTGAACCTCTTTGCTCAAGCCTGTAACATAGAAGGAGCTTATTGAAAACCTTGTTTGCTGTATACTGAACTGCTTTGATTTTCCTTCCTTCCTGAGGTATTGTGAGACCCTGTGTACCACTGTCCTTGGGGTGCCTGCTATCTATTATAGCAGATATACTGCTTCATTTCTTTTTCATGTCAGTATAAAGATTTGCATCCTCTAAGAAAAATAATTACTGTGCATTCTCTTTAATGTTTTTCACTTAGGAAAAAAGAAACCCTCAGTAAGTGGTACATCTTGATGTAATTATTCAGAAGTGTAGTTTAAATCTGACTCTTCCATTTTCTGTATCTTTTCCCAGTCTGATTAACATACACAATGAAAGTATTTATCTGCGTGGTTGAAAGAACAGAGTGCAGCTCTATGCTAGCAAATCTAATGAAAGACATCTTGCTGTCTATGGAGGTTGGTTTGAATTTTCCATTCTGCCTTTTTATCCTTGAAAGAGTCCTCTCTGACTGATCATGACAGTTGAAAATGTAACAGTGGAAAACTGAAGGTAAAAAACCACAAGTCATTAGAAATGCAAATTTTTTATATTAGTATATAATTGCAGTGAGCTACAAGCTTACTGGAGTAAACATAACAATAACTTGTTTTCACAAAATCCTGTATTGCCTTACAATTTAAGGAAGCATTCACTAAGCAGGAACCAATGATTATCTAGTTGATGATGGCAATATATTAATTAATACAATCAAACAATAATGACGTTTGAAGGCATCATGCAAATCTTATATTTGCGTTATGCTTATAGGCAAATTAGGAATTCCTCAAGGGACTTATTAACTTAGTCCTTTTAAGATTTTAGCAGTAACGGTTATTTCTTTCCTTTTTCTGTAGATAATAAGTACAGAGTTTTTAAAGTCACTCTCTATCTTTCACTCTCTTTCACTATAGAATCACGCTCTTTGTTATAGAAATGTTATAAACCATTTTGTCAATTACCTGGGAGTCAGAATTTGGTGCGCTTCTAAGAATAAAAGGAGTAATTTTTTTTTTTTTAGAAGACTTTATTTCAGTCTTGTGAATAGGAATTGTCTGTGATGTCTCCCTCCCTAATAAACAGTTTAACTGCATCAGCCCTTGTGGTGATCAAGCTCCTTTCACTTCAAAGTGTTTAAACCATCTCATCAAATATACACTAAGAATAGAACTTATGAACACCCCGTCTCTCATTTTTCGGAATTTTTTTTTTTCCTCCTGCTTTCCTTTCAAGTTTTGAAATCTTTGGCCATGGGGATAATTAGGTGCCTCTTGGGATGGTGTCTTTCCTTTGGCTGTCAGTTTGCACAAGCACCTAAAGATAATTTAGCAATTGAAAGCTGATTTATGACTGAAAGAATAAGTGCAGTCAAACAAAGTAAGCAAATTTGCTGCCTATGACCTCTACCTCTTCAGAGTGCTTCTTCCATGTAATGCCAGGTGTATCATATCAGTGTTCATCATCTTTCTCCCCTACCATTTTTTAAAAAAGTTATTTTAATCGTCAACCTAAGTGAAAGATCATTTATGGTCTCCAGAGAATGTGGAGCAACTGGGAATGAGAGAAGGAATAAAAATAAATATAGCATGCTCAAGAGAGGAAGGAAGGGAAAATAGAATATCAAATCTAGAAGTAGCTCTCTCTACTGGGTTTGCTGCATTTTTGTGCCAGTGATGGCTGAAACTATTGGAAGGTCCTATGGAAATTACGTCAAGGAAGTAGAGTGGCTCTTGTCTGTTCACAGCCCCTATGCATTAGAAAACCTTTGCTTTTTCTGTTTTTTCTTGATACTTTTCACTTACTAGGAATTTTAGAATTTTTGTAAGAGGCAAATACTGATTGTGGGAAAGGTGGTTTTTTTTGTGGATTTTTTTTCTTTTTTTTAATTTGCCACACACAAAGATTAAAACAAAAAAAGAGGTGGGGCAAGATGTAGTTAAAGAACCGAAGTTAGCATGCTTATCTTTTGCGTCTGAGTGAAGAGGCCAGGCTCTCTCAACTCCATAATCTGGTGTATGGTTGCAGTCTATAAAATCATTAGCAACATGCAAGGAGTGGATGGGGACTGGTTGTTGCTGTTTTTACCAGCAATTGTAGCTGGAGGGCATTGGATGAAGCCAGGATGGGTGGGGAGCAAAACAAACAAGTTGAACAGAGGGATTAAGGGGTAGCAGGCCTGTGATCTCCTTGACAAGGAACATTGTGGGTGCCAAAAGTTCAAGTTCATCCTACGGCAAATTAGACAAATTCATTTGAAGTTTTTGCATGAAAGACTGTTTTAGTAGTAAAATGAAATCGTGGTATCTCTTAAAACCTAAAGCTTAAACTTAAAAAGCCTAAGTTCTGTCTACTTTTTCCAGTCACCATGAAAGAAAAAATTACTTAGTATTTTAGGAGAATGCTCAGATAAATGGCAAGGTGTGAGTAACTTTGCAAACAGACTTTGTCTTTTGAAGTTTGATTCAATTTTGGAAGTAGGTCCCCATACACTGATGACAAACGAGTTCGTAAGAATCTAAAACAATGCAGAATAATAATTATTAGGAATTGTAGTATGTGTAGTTTTGGTAGTGTCCTGTTAACATTTGCACAGATAGTTCTTTCGCTAGAGTTTAAAATAAATACTCTTATAAGTAAGCATCTACTTTTCTGTAACACCGATTATTTTCTCCAAGCTTCCAGTGTATTTCTTTCAGGTAAACATTACATCAACCCAAATATAGAAAGCAGTGATTGATATCTTTCCACTGTGTTTTTAATGTAGAAAAGCTCTCCATAAATAAGGTACATTTGCTCCTTAACTAGTACTAAAGCACTACATCTTGCTACATGCTTCATTTGCTTATAGCAAATTTTAGGTTAATTTGGCATACAAAACTAACCTATCATTCCAGCTTCTTTAAACTTTCCAAAAATACCTCATAAAGCAAGTAAATGGAGTTTTGCATACAATGTGTAGTGAATATGAGCTATTTCCCTCTTCATTTGCTTTCGTCTTTTTCAGTTGGTGAATGTAATATTGGGGATTCAGGTTTGGGTGGTTTCTCTTTACACAAAGATATGATTATCCTCTTAAAATGAATATGTTTTAAAGTGAAGCTTACTATCAAATAGTTTTACAGATGAAAAATCTTCAATGGATTTCTAAATTCTACAAATTTCTCATCTGTACAGTTATTGGATCAGGTAAGTGCTAAGTTCTCCATATAAAAATATAGGAATAGGAATATGACAATAGCTAGATACGCATCACTACAAACTGACTGTTTTTCTAGCCTTCAAAACACCTAAGGTTTATGGTTTAAGTCAATCTGTTCCATTGTAACACTTTATTTTTTTCTTGTATCTCCTTTTGTCATACTGGGGGGAAAAAAAAGGAAGGAAGAAATATTCTTATGGGCTTGGTTTTAAGAGAATCAAGATAATTTTTGGTGTTTCCACTGCTTTATTATGTGATAACAACTATCCAAATGTGTGTTTTTCACAGACCTCAATTCTCTGTTCTTCAGAGTGTGTTTTGGTTAGTCCCTGGCATCTCACTCCATTTTACTTTTGCACCCATAGCTGCTGTGACCTAAAGTTAGATCTGCTACTGGCTAACACACTGGTAGCCCATTTCAGACACAGAGTATTCCTGTCAACACTACTCTTAGGTGTATGTGTAAGCCGTGCAAACTTACTGTGTCTGTGTTCCTAAGTTACATTTTCCCAAGCAAACCTCACTGGGGAGCAATCTGAGCTGTAAGCACCAGTCCATAGAGTGCATGAAGAAAACCTTTTTTATAATAGCTATAACTAGATATAGTTGGTGAATGCTGGCAGGGTTACTAAACAGTTTAATCAGATATTTTACAAATGAAATTCAACTTCTTAGTAAATCTTTGTTCTGAGCCCACTGTGGAGTCAGTCAGCTGGATTTCCTTCAGAAAAACAATTTGTACATTCACTAATTACGATTCAGTGCCCTTTCCATGCACAACAGAAGATAGCTTGAGTGTGATAACTCTCTGACTCAAAACCACTGAAACTTTCTGCCTAGATCATACATGTAAAATGAAAAACATTAACCAAAACCACAGTTAGATAAAGCAGTCTTGCCTAAATAATATATTACAGTGGTCAAAAGCTGTATTAAAACGCACAGCATTGGAAAAAAACTTTATCTATGTCTGATAAAGGACAATAACAGAAATGTGTCAATGGCTAAAGGGAAAAATAATTTTTTAAGGCATTTTAGAATATAATTGTGGATGTGTCTATCTGGATGTGAGTATAGCCTTCGATACTGCCTCCCACAGCACTCTTCTGGAAGAGCTGGCAGCCCATGGCTTGGACAGGTGCAGTCTTGGGTCAGAGATGGGCTGGATGGCTGGGCCCAGAGAGTGATGGNCAGCTGGTCACTGGAGGGTTCCCCAGTGCTCAGTGGTGGGGCCGGGCCTGTCTAGTATCTCCACTGGTGATCTGGACAAGAGATCAAGTGCTATCTCAGCGAGTTCACAGGCAGCACCAAGTTGGGTGGGAATGTGAATCAGCTGCAGGGGTGGAAGGCTCTGCAGAGGGATCTGGACAGGCTGGATTGAGGGGCTGAGGCCAAGGGTATGAGGTTCAACAAGGCAAAGTGGCAGGTCCTGCCCTTGGGTCACCACCACCCCCTGCAGTGCTACAATGTGAAGTTACTCCAAATGGTGGGATGTTGCTTTCCTGTCTGCTCCTTGTTCAAGGAGTGCAGGTTAATGTCAGTCAGTCCTAATCCCCTAAATGTGCTGGGGTCCAATGCTTTCACCTTGCTTCAAAACCCTACAGAACCTGTTTCTATTAGGTTCTACTATGTCATGGTGCAATCTGTGTGTAAATACCAGATAACAAACCCAAGGAGCTTTGTAACAGTTTGGGTTTGTTCATCTACACACACAGATATTACATGAGTTAGGCTCAATTACGTACAGTATTTGTAGAGGAGAAACGGAGTAAAAACGGAGTCCCTAAAATATCTCTAAACACCCTTAAGGAATGCCAAGTTTGGGAATAGCAGCCCCTACACTAGAGCACAATTTACAACATCTGGACTTTATCATACATTTAAATTGTATATACCACCCCAGGTACATCTTTTCCCTCTCCCAGGAATCTTCTTTTTCCTGGCAGCATTAATAATATACCTGCTTCATTAAACTGCTCGGGCACATGGCTACTAGGAACTCTCCATGGAGAAGCAGCTGAAGTTTTCTGAGTGCTGCAGTAGGGTTGACACAGTAGTAATATCTACTGAGTTATGGTCTATATAATTTTTGAATTGTGTTCCGCAGCACTCAGCAATATTTGTCATATGCTCTGTATCTCTGTCACAGTTATTGCTGAGTTCTAAAGAGTAGTATTTAGGTAAGTTTCTTTGAGAAATTCAGGTGAAAAGCTCCAAAAGATTCACACTGTAGCAAAGTTTCATTTTCCACTGATGAGTCATTATTTTTTATGAAACTTTAATGAGCAGTAGCAAGCACATATAAGTCATAACTGAGTTCACAGAGAAAGGTGGTATTGTAATGTCTTTTTCTGTGCTCATCTAAAATATTGCTGACTTCTAAGGACAGGCTTTTTCTTTCTTAATTGAACTTTACAAAAATATATTTAAAAGTAGTTTTTATTATATGTTAATGTCAATGAAATTGCTTGTGAAAGCAATGATTTAAAAACTTTAAATAACAAACATGAGTAATAGTATTCAATGACCAGTTAGCTTCAAAGAGCAGAAATCAAAGATTTTCAAATAATCAGAAATTGGAAGTATAAATTATTTGCTCAAGCCACTCTTTCTTTGTGCATAAGTTCTTCAACTTTTGTATCTTTGTTAGCTGGAAATGTTCTGTTACTTGGAAAATTTTTTTCTTAGGCAGCCTTTACCTTTGTGTGCCAACCTTCCCATGTTTTTGAATGTACAGTACTTTTTTATCTTGGAGATTGAAAACAGCAGAGAATATTTGGCTTTTACCCTTAGCCACCACCTCTGCATACTCCCCAGCAGTAAAAAGCTCCTGATTTCTCTGCTATACCATTATACCTATCTGCCAGTCTTTGCAGCAAAGGACAAAATGAAAATGTAAGTCTACAGCATATTTTCAATTCAGTAGAAGCCATTTTCCTTCATCATATGTATAATATCTGGTAGATTTCTTTGAACCCATATTTACATCTCTATAGCTAGTGCTTTTTAAAACTCCCAGACAAAGTTAAAATATTCCAGAAGCTGAATGTTAAATACTATCTTAAGTGTTTGGATTACTTCATGTATACAATATTCTTTGCTGAAGGACAGGAGATTTAGAGAAAGATGCAGGGTCTAATTCTTGCTGATGTCAGAGTACCTCTGAAGGGAACAGCAAATCCTCACAGTTCTAGATACCAGCACTTTGACCTTGGCAGTGAGTTTACTTGGATTGTGCCGTCCTCCCAGAGCAAACCGAGCTCAAGTATATTGCGCATTGCAGTGCAACATAGAGAGAGCTGAGCCAGATTTAAAAATAACAGAGACTTGAAGTACAGCAGCATTAATCTTGAGGTGTAGGCTGCATTAGAGCCTAAAGTTTCCATGGGGTCTCCAAAATCAGTGGAACTGTTCTCTCACCAACAGTGGTTAGCATGTCGTGATGGTTCTGGCTGAACTGTTGAAGTATTGCTGTTGCTTCCAGCAGGGAGTCCTATACAAGCAACCACAATACACTTTTAGGATATGAGTACTGGCAAGAGTCAAAAGGTAATTACTTATCACAGTTGTGTTCTTCAGGCCTGGACATCAGTGAGTCCAGCCCTTCTCAGCTCCAGACACTTGTGATGAGTTGTTTGAGCTGGCAGAATCGGGTGCACTGTGGTCATGCAACCTTCTGCCTGGAGAAGGGATATAGGATGAATGGGCTTCATTTGCTTCTGCTGTCTCTTTGCCAGAGCAGCTTCCTTCTCCCTGAAGAACTGTCACAACCCAAATCTAGTGGAGTCTGTGTGTTTTGTTGCTCTACATTGCTGATGCACCTAGTGGTGTCTTTGAAGTGTGAGTTATTGCATTTTCTTCAATACCTCTGTCTCTAGCTTAAAAGGGTTTCAGAGCTGGTGTCAGTGCAGCTCCCAAGCTAAGAGTGCTTGTTTGTCACTGGTACAACTGGACAGGAACAGCTGTGCTGAGATATTCCAAATTTCTTACCTCTTACCCATTACCTTTTCCTTGAGCCTAAGGTGATGCAAGTACATTAATTCAAAGGTGCTCACAAAGACATTGTGCCTTTTATACTAAGAACAACGAAAGCAAACAGTGTGAATGCAGTGCTATATCGCTGTCTGTTCATACTTTGTGCCACATATTGTGCTTATCAACTCTTGTCGGGCTTGTGACAACAACCAGATCAGTGCAGTGGTGCTGTATTGAAGGAGCTGTGAGTTATTTGGGTTGTGGAAAGTTAATGCTTTTTGTAGGAGTACTGGGATTAGGAAGACTGTACCACAATGACTAATAGGAAACTAGGCCATGAGATTTTGGACAAGACCCCTTTGATCAATTTAACAGTTTTGTCCCTTCTGCTAATCATGCAAACAGCCATCCCATTCCATACTGAAACAGTGTTACAGATCTGATACTGCTTTGATATTTCTGCATGTCTCGGTGAAAATTTGAAGAAGTACCCTGTGAAGATGGAATGCCCCAAGTCTAAGAGGGAGCTCCAAAACAACTGAAAATGACTGGGGACATGCCTCAGGCTCCCAGGCCTTGTTTTTAAATGAAAAATATAGAATGAGACTCCCAGATATCCTTTTCTTTCATGTTCCATGCTTAGGGCCATAGCAACCAAAAAGCCTTGCTGCAGTGAGACTTGAGATAAGCTGAGGGAATATTAAATAAGCCAGTATGCAGAGATCACTTGGAGTAGGTAGGAGTTTGAAAGCTCCAGTTTATAAAAGTAACTAGGAAATTGTGCTGGTAGCTAAAAGATCAAACAGTCAACTTATCAAAGGTTACGTTTGAAGTTTTGGGAAACCAAATAAAGAAATTCCTTGTTCTATTTCAGTGATTTCTGTGGCATATTTTCTTTGGCCATTGTATTTTCCTTAATAACATCTGATTTCTGTGGGGGCTCTTTTAGCAATGTGGCATCATACAAGATGATTCCACAGTAAATATTCTGCAAACAGTGTGTTAAATTGATTTCTTGTCCCTAATTGAGGTTGATTAAATGTGAATTTCAGTTTCTTGATCTAGTAGTTTTTGGCTGTCTGCCTTGGCTCTGGTTAGTGTGTTTCTTCTAAAAGATACTTGAGCTAAAAGCATCCGTCTTTCTTAGTCCTCTCTATTCATGTTGAGAAAAATACTTTTCTTGTTGGAGCAAGGCAGTGCCCTTATTGAATATTTTGTCATTTGGTATATGACACCTAACAACTCTGTGCCTCAAACCAGCTTTAACTTTGTGCTGCTGATCTAGAACACAGGCTTCAAATGATTTTACAGGCAAGAACTGTAGCAGGATTAATGAAAATGAATTATACATGCTTCCTTATTTTGGCAATTGTGATTGAATGCTTTTTTTTCCATTTTGGAGAAGCATTAACTCATGTCTATAGAGAATTAGACCATTATGTGGCTTCTTGCGAAAATCATGTTTGTTTGAGAAAGAATAGATGATTTTCTTTGAAGTAGAACCAAAACCACTGAAAACTAGGGCTACTTCTACTAAGCAAAATGCCAAACATTTCCCTGTTTGTTTGTAGGTCAAGTCTGAAGGAGACATGGAATCCAGGGAATTTTTCTCTGGCCTAACCTCTAATTTGTCCAGTGGTTAACCTCCGCTTGTCTGTTGCACTGGGAATAGTCAGGTTTCACTGGGATTATTTATACCACATTAAGTTAAATCGTGAGTGAGCTTTGCAGGTCTGGGGCCTTCAGAGGCAACTGACAGATTTAAAATGCATTATTCCAAAATGCAGCGAAGAGAGCTCCATGTTATGCTAAATGGGCTTTATAGCACTAAACTAATCTGCTAGTTATAACTAATCTCTTGAAGCCTGGTTCTCTTCATCCTCATTTCAGTAAGTGCAAAGTCACTGCCTGAATCAAGTGAGGGTGTTTGGCTTTTTTATTCCTTCATCCTTAATTGTTACGTAACCTTTAATACAGGGTTTACGGAAAAGAGAGGTAGGTCCAGCATGTAAATTGGATTATTCCTCTTGGAACCTGTGGAGTTATATCTGTTTACAGTGTCTAAGAATCTGGCCCATAAACTTCACTGAAAGGCTTTCTCTAATCTGGCAGTATAATTAGACTTAAAGAGTTATTTTCAAGAGTTGTTACTACCTGAAAATGATTGCTCACTGGGGCATCGTTAGTGTAATAACAAAGTCACTTCTCAAGGATGCTGGAAATCCAAACATTCTGCGCTGTTTGCGTTGCTCAACAGGGCAGTCAATATATTGTCCCCTGTGTGACTTGTGTAGTAAAACTGCTGTGTTAACTACAACAGCATTGGTACATATTTCCTAATCAAAAAATGAAATTGGTGTCTCTGGCAATAGATAACTATACTCTTAGTAAGGCATGTTCTTGTGCCTTTTGATAGAGAGAGAAGCATTTCAATGTGCAGCATGGACTTACTTCACAAAAACTCATAAACAACAAAACAATTTATATTTGTAGATAAAAAGAAACATCCATTATACTGAGTAAGCTAGAATGAGCCGAGTGTATAGATTTTAATACACTTCATCAGCAGTACATTAAGGAGCAGACCCAAAGCCTTATGGAAATGGAAAGAGGCTGCCTGACTTCCGTAGGGCCTGGTTGATCCTGTTATCCTTAAAGTGTGCAGGTTCTCATGGCGGAAGGGAACCGTCACACACGTATTCAGATATGACTGGTGAAATACCTGCAGCCATGTGGTCTGCTTCTAAGTCTTGAGGAGAGCAAGTAGAGGGAGGAGCTCCCCGCTGTGCTCTGGGAATCCTCTCTTCCTGCCTTGCCAGTGTGGCCACAGTCTGCCAGGCACTGATGAGTGCTGCTTGCCCTGGTCAGTGGCAGTGCCAGCATTGAGCGCAGTGTAGCTGTCTCCTGCCTCCATCAGGCCCCATCATTCTGGTGGGGTAAGGTCAAGGGTAGTCCTTGAACTTAGGAGGTCTCTACACCTTTTACAAGCCTTTGAAGATGTGTGGAAACAAAGTCCTCTCCAAGGTGTTCCCTGTTGGTACAGATTTCTCATCTCTCCTTGGCAAGAAATCAGATAGTACTAGGATCTTTGGCAGTCTAGCCACTTTCTTCCTAAAAATCCTACAAAGACTTCATTATTTGTTGGTAAAGTGTTTTCTCATAACAGGTCATGTCAGTCCCTGCCAGAAGACAGACAGAATCACCATCAGCTCTTCTGTACCTGCAGTTATCAGATCTAGGCAGAACTGATGGGGCTGCTGCAGCTCAGGGCAGTCCTGCACACTCTGCTCCCACCCCTGCTCTCCCTGGGGCCTGTGCACAGACCCCCTCACCCCAGCACAGGACGGGGTGCCCTCAGACAGGGAGTGGAGACACCCCTGTGGCAGAGCAGCAGAACATCCCAGCAGCCAGCTCTGAGGTGTTCTGCTCATGTAGCACTGGGGGTGCAACACCTCTTGTCGTGCAGGCACAAAGCGCTTTATGTCTGGACTTAAAATAGGAGCTCAAGTGCAAAGACTTCTGTTTTACATCAGTTGTGCATATGAATGCAAACACTGGTCTTTAAAGGTAATTTTCACTAATGTGCTCACTATTTCAGAACTCCCTGGCTTGATGTATCATCAGGGTGATACATTCGATGCCAGTAGCACACCATGTTTCAAAGCAAATTATAATATATTGCTAGTGTGAAGCTTAAGATGTGCTTTGTTAAAAGCCAGCTTTCATCTGAAAAAAAGGGTTTTCTCTCTAACATCAGAGACTATTTATGTTGCAGAAAAATAATTCTGCCTCTGTAAGTTATCTGGCCAAATGAATACTGTCAGTTTCTAGGAAGCTGTATCAGGAAATGTTTTGTTATTTTATGTTTCTCTGTGCTAAGCTTTAATAGCCTTTTGTCCCATTTGATGTATTTATGCTTTTGCAATATTTATTTCTTGACCTCTGAGGGCTAATCTGGTGCATCATGTATAAAGTGGAAATATTTTCTTGTTATCCATTTTCATCCTAATTTGAATTCTAAAATAGCTGTTGAACTGTCTAAATGATGGTTTGTTAGTATTTATGTATTTTCTAAGTACAATTTGGAACTTTCTATTTAGAACTAACCCTAGTCTCTTAATGTAAATTTTTGTAGTATATCTAATCGTAGGTAAATTCACCCAGGAACAACAAAGAAACTCTCTTTAAGTACAGAAAAGGTATGGTACTGAGATGGATGATAGCAACAGAATTATTTTATGGAGTAAAATAATCAAAGAGAAGTTTCTGGTAAAGTACTGGTTGATACAAATTTATACAGAGCAAAAAAAATAATTCTTCACTTTTGTGACGTTAACAGAGAAGCACTTGTAAATGTGTGTTCATCTGCCTGTCTTAAAAGCTAAAACTGGAGAGGAAAAAAATGGAATATTTCAGGATGTCAAAGTGGTGAGAAGATGGGGTGAGAAGATGAGATTTTTTTCTTCATTGTTGGATAATAAAAGAGAAACTTGGCAGTCATTTGACTGGATGATAAGACATTATTAGATATAATGATTGCATATTCAGTGGATACATAAATTGTTGCTAATGCAAAAAAGATATGAAAACATGATATTCTCTTTTTTGAAATCTGGAAGAACCTTATTCTACATATTTATTTAGGAGAACAGTAATACTATCAAAAGTAGAGACCTCTGGCATTTTTAGTATCAGTAATTAATTCTTCCTGTCAGGAAGGTTCTCAAACCCAGTTTAGGAGGTCCTCTGTGACTTGCCAGCACTGTGCCTGCTGTGCAGATGTTCTAGAGTGGGCACTCATTAGTGACAGAGTTACCTTGTACTACTTTAGCAAGGGCTGCAGGTGAAAAGCAGTCTGAGGCTTCAGTTTCCTTCTTTCTACTTAGGCTGTGCAAATTAAGAACAGATATTTTGGTATAAAATATTTTAAAATTACGGTTTTTATGATTTTCTTATATGTTAATGAGAAAATGGAGGGAGGAGACAGATTTTGTAACTTTTAATGAGACTTCCTCGATATCTGTGTGCTTAATAAATTAGTCATCTTTTCAGCACTTTTTGTTCGCGTTACTTTCCTCAGGCAAGAGTGAAGGTGGTTGTTCTGATGAGGAAGTGAAATAGATGGGCTAAAGTGAACTGAGAGAAAGCCTGTTACAGATTCTGTGTGAGTGGCCCTTGAGAAGTTCTGTAACGTTGCAGAGAGCTCACAAATCTTGAGTCCTCAGGCATCTTCTCCAGAGCCTGGTAAAGAGCTGAGACCACCCTCCTGTGTGCACAGAACGTGTCTGCTGCCTCCCTTTGTCTTCCTGGGTTGCTGTAGTTACAGGTAATTACAGCTTACGTGTGAGGGGCCTCCTATGTCTTCTCAGTAGCTGCTCTCTTATCTTTTTTTTGCGAGGCATAGTGATGCCTTCCACAAACATCCACAGCCTGATATTCCTTTTCAAAGTCACAACAATCTGACAGGCTAAAAGTGCCTGGTTGGCAGTTTCCTGGTTTGGAACAGACTCCTGACTGCTTTTTGATTTTTTTAACTGCACCATAGGGAAGAGCTTGCAGCTTGACACAACCATCATACTATAGTAATATATTCTATTAAATCATTGTTTACTGCTTCTATTACCTTTCATTTTATTTTTTCCAAGAGTGGCAACAGAAACAAATGCCCTTTCTTTTTTTTTTTTTCCCCGGGGGAAAAATAAAAACAATTATATGATGGGAAGAGGGATTTTTGGGCTTGTACAAGACTTAACAAGAAGACTTGGGTACTCTTGACCCTCCAGTGAGGAACTGCAGAAAGAAAAAGTCAGGATTTTCTGTGCAGTGGGTGTTTATGTGCTTAACGGTATTCAGCTTCATAAGCTGTAACAGAAACTTCTTTTGGTAGGTCTTTCATCTCTATAAACAGCTTACTGCAGCCATCACAGTTAATTTGATTAGTGGCACTCAGACATGAACCCAGTGAAACAGCAGCTTAAGAGCACTTTTGCAACCCGCAACTATATTGGGAATTCTAATCTTTGTCAGAGATGCACAGGAGGACAGCTACTTCTCTCACATTTCTGAATGTTTTAAAACTGGTTTTGAACACTTATGTACTTCAGGGAGTGACACATAAAGGGTGAGAAAGATTATCACCTGACAAAGCTTTCTTGAATTAGGTCACTGCAGGCTGTTTCATTTAACAGTTGTTCCTTTTCCTACATGCTTAAAATCAAGCTTTCCTTCTCCACTCTTGCATAAGATAGGGCAGTGTTTTTGATGTGTGAACACAGAGGATGCATGACTCTGCTGTCAGAGGAGGAAGCACAACACTTTTCTCAAATATCCTAGGAAGGAGAAACAGGACCCATATTTTGTATAAGTGTTGGATTCTGTGTGTGTCCCAGGATTGTGCTGTGCTGCTCCCTTAAATTGCCTTCCCAAGACTATCAATGCCCATTGTAGAACATGATTCTGTTTCCTATTTCTCAAGCTGGATAGCTGGTGTATTTACTTACATAATTGAGGAAATGCACAGACTGTTTGGATCCTGCAGATTTTGAAATGGAAAATATGAAATGCAAACTATTGTGGCAGAAAAAGAAGGGAGAGAAGCTGCAGGCTTTGAAAGCTCCTTCAAGGAGTCTTTTGGTGTGCAAAGATTGGAGTAGTCTCTTTCCAGGTTTGAGATGCAGACGGCAAAGGCAAATGTTGCACCTGGGGAAGGATATACTTGCCCTCTCTCCTCTGTCGGGGAAGTACAGATCATACGTTCATTAAAAAGGCTGCACCTGATCATATCTTGGTGCTGTAAGGAAGAGCAGAATTAGCCCTTATCTTAACATCTCTGCTTGCATAAAATAATAGCATATAGTTTTGATAATGACTGGTTTGGTGTGGCTGCCAAAATGATTAATAGTGAAACAGTTAAAGTGAAGGTATTTAAGCACTGCCACTTGGTTGTACAGTTAACACCTGCTGAGATAAATTCAAGCTCCTAGCATTAGTTGCTCTAAAAAAAAAAGCAAAAAGAAATTTAATTTCTGTAAGTCTTTGACTTGACAAATTTCAGGAAATCAAAACTAAGCAGCAATTTATGTGACAGGCTAATAATGTCTTCCCTAGAAGATTTGAATTTCACGTGCTACAGCGGCTCTTGGCCCAGACAGCTTTAAGTGCTAGTATGTCTTCCAGGAACCACGTGTATCAGAACAGATACATTATAGATGACACTGCTTCTGACCAAGAATTGTAATCTGCAAGGCTTCTGCTGGGGTTATTTGTTTGTTTTTCATTTGTCTGGGTTTTTGGCAGGGTTTGTTGTTTATTTGGTTTTGGTTTTGTTACAAAGTGTTCTTTCCCTGAATACTTAAAACTGACTTAAAAAGTTATGCACTATAACTTAAAAAGTTCTCACTGTCATATGAAGGCAAATGTACTGCTCTACTTTAATTGTAATAGTTAATACACTCAAAACATATGGCAGATTTTCTTCTGATACTATGAAAACATATGGTTGTATAAAGTGGTTGTTTGAGTCGTGCTTTTACTAGTGCTATAGAGCAAGCTATGACTGCCAGCAGAAGGAGGAATATAGTGCCAGTCAGCTGTCTTTTCCTTACCAGAAATTATTTATATCAACGTATTTTATCTAAATATACTCAGGGTGCATATGAAATATGTTTTGGATAGTTTCACCTATTTATTTTAGATAAACAGCAGCTCTGAAAATTCCAGCTGTTTCACACGCAATATGCCAGCAGCAGTCAGGTGACAGGATGTCTGCAAAATTTAATAGAGTTTTTTAAACAAACTCTTCAAACTCCCAGATTGGGTAAGTCTTATCATCTGTCTCACAACCCATCAACCATCCCACCCCTCCCTGAGAAAACATGGGAAAGCAGGAGTGTCTGGAAGGATGATGAATAGAGATCTGATAAACAAAGGTGGAACAAGGCTTTCAGAACTGGCCATGCCTTTGGAGGAGTGCCCTGCTCTATTGAAGCATAGGTGGATTTACACTGCTAAATTGTATTGTAGTGAAACAAGTTGTTCAGGCCTAGAAGCAATTTGCAGGGAAACAAAGACTCTTGTATTATATTGGCCAATAATGGCTACTGTATATTTTTTGGTTTCTGCTGTTAAGCTCAGTTTCAGGAGCCTGAACAAATGACAGGAAAGTAATGTAAAATTGCATGGCTGGAAGGGCTTCTTAAAAAGATACAGAACCTCTTATCTCTAAGCAGTCTGTGTGGGTTTAATAGGGTCCAAATGTTGTGACAAACACTTATGCAGACAGCAGAGCAATGTCCTGATTTTTTTTAAAGGGCAACGTACTCCAGGCCTGCTGACATCAAGGAAGTGTGAATGTCTCAACTTCTTATAAATGACTTGGTGTGCACTGAAAAAGCTAATTTAGATCACACAGTTTTTAACTTTCAGCAGTGCAGAGCTCTCAGGTAACTTAGGAAAACAACATTCATTTTAGCTTTAAAATTCATAAGAATCCTCTTAGTACCAAAAGGATTCTTTTTCTGGAACAATTGCCTTTTTCTAAACTGCTTCATACTGTTGGCACAAATAGTTGGTTCTGCTTCTTGGGAGAAGGAGGAAATAAACATTTAAGGGTGTTTTTTGTGCTACCTATGTCATTTAGTTTTTGTGTACTATAGTGGTATCACTAGGTGCCAAAGTATTGAAATCCCAAAAAGAAAGTGTCAAAGACTCTCAAGAGGTTTCAAGTTGCATTGAATACATGTTTGTAGAGCACTTAGCTCCTTTTGGAAATCCCAAAGCTAATTTTTCTTGGTGCTTATCTTCTGCTGAGTACAGAAGGGGTTATGGTAAGGAAGGGACAGACCAAGACTTTGTATTCTTGCAGGCAGTGACTCCCTCAGAGACGATGTGAAATTTCAGAACTTGCCTTGCCTTTCTGCTAATGATGGGGGTCCCTGGGTCTCTTTTAAGTGGCAATATACAGCCTGGCCAATATCTGCACTTCACTTACCAGAAGGAGGGAAGTCATCTTTCCAGAACTCATAATCTGAGTCCCTTCATGGGTATTGACTAACACTAAAAAACTAAATACTAAAGGGAAATGAAATGCTTACCATGAACACTGTTAATAAGCTTAATTAAACACTGCTGCTGCTCAGGCGAGATTCCATCAGATGTGAGTTTTTCACAACTTCAGAAGTTCTTTCATTAAAATAAAATTGAAAAATGGCGGTATTGAAGTATACATCTCTACTTACATAATCTATCCACCTGTCATAATTACGTATTGTTGTGAAATTCAGGTTCAGCAGGTTCAGCATACAACAGGTAGATTCCTGCTAGCAAGTAAATTGTACTTGTTAAAAAAGTTAGAAGAAGAGAGAAAGAACATCATATTGAAAAGGAAGATATTTCAAGGAACTTTCCTGGGAGAGTTTGAAGAATTTAATGTTTCTTCTGTAAATGCTGCAGAGGAAATTGATCCACTTTATTAAGCTGCCTAGAAAGTGCATTTTTCAGGAAACTTTTTCTGCTTTTAAACTAAGTTTTAACATGGCACAAGCCAGCAAATTCAGGCAGCACATCTAAGAAAACAATTTTTTCTCATCACAGAAAACCTGAAGCTAATCCAACATGTATAAAAGAGTGTTTCTTCCTTCACATTTATACAATGTAAAAAGCTGTTGTACCAAGCAGACAAAAAATCTGACACCAACCTCTTGATCTCCATCTTGCAAGACAACAATGGTACCCATTCATTACTTCACCCAATATCTCTTTCTATTCTGCTCCATGGAAACTGTTCTCTGGTTGCAGTGTACTTCAATGACAATTTTTTTTAAAGCACCTGCTTCAACAATTTGCTGCTTTATATTCAAGCAGAAAGTTCCTCAAAAGTTTTGCGTGTATGTGTATATATATATATATACCATCCATACATAAATCTATGTGATATACACTGACAAATAGTATCTGTCCCCTGTGCTGCACTTCTTCTCTGACTTACTTCCCCTTTATGAATTATGAGAATTCTATGTGTGGTAGTGGCAAAGATACAAGATCTTTCCTCCTGCAGAGCTGTTTCCATGAACAGTCACTCACATTTCAGGCAGAGTTTAAAGATTGTTGGAATTTTGAAGGGCTGGAATTGCCCATTTTTTGAGCAAAACTGTAATTTCTGCCTCCCCGCCCCCCCATCTTTCTAATATCTCTTTTTAATTCTTTCTGTGTTTTCTAGAAAGTGTTTCTATGCTACTTGGTTCTCTATTTCCTAAATCATTGCACTTAGCCATATCCATGGTCATTTATCACTGTGGTGTCTGATTTGCAGGGTAAAAGCAAAGACTATGGGGCCTGTTTGGTTAAAAGTAAGCTATTTCCATACTCTTACTGGTTCAGTTTTGGAATATGGAAATTTAAGTCTAATAAGTTTAAAGAACCTCTAGAGATTCCTTCTGTATAAGGAGAAAGTTCAGTACTATGAGGTTATGGAAGTGCATGTCACCACATGCTGGCCCACAGCATTTTTTCAATGAAAAAGAAAAGCTTTTGATTTTGAATCTCAGAATGGCCCCCACAGAGCATTTCCTAGATGACAATCACACAGCAGTGTGGCTACTCAACCCTTGCATGTTACTACGTGACAGGGCAGTACAGAACAGTTGCAGAAGTGCCGGTAGACTTGCTCTGTCTTCTGCAAACTTCTGCAAATTCAACTGTGCACGTAAATGGTGTGGCAGAACCCAGCACACGCCTGGAGGCACACAGCATCAGCTGATTCTGATGGTAATCTGAGGAGTGCCCTATTTAATTTACCTGTTCAGTAGCAATAGTTAAGGAAGAGTCAAGCCCAAATAAGCCTATAATGCATTGCTTTTAATGAAAGCTGAAACAATATCCACCTGTTGTAGAGCATACCTGAGCATTTTGAGTTATTATTTCTGCTCCATTTAAGGGTATAATGCCATGATTGTGGGAATGTATTCATCATGCATACGTCAGTACTGGAATTTGGTTAGCAGCAGGTTAGTTCTTGTTCGTTGCACATGTTCTATATTACAGCAGGGAGGTCTGGGAGGGGAAATTGCAATTAACAAAGCACTTTCCTGTGCTTGCAATTGTTCTTCCTTTTTTTTTTTTTGTTTTTCCAGGTGTGTTAGTCAATGTATTATAGTGATGCAGGAGTACAGCATAACTAATGCATTTCAGAGAGATTTTCATTTCAGAAAGTTAAGAGTATAGAGCAGTAGTGAGAGCTGTTCTCTCAGCTCTGGATGAAAGGCCTTTCTGTGTCAGAGACCTCTTGGGCCACACTGAAGTCACTGTGAGGTGGCCTATGTGTAGGTGCACTGCACAAAACTGAGCTCTGTGCTTTCTTGTTTTCTCTTTTTGTTCCACTGAAACCTAAAAATGGGTAGGAATAAAAGTATTTGAAGCAATATTTTACGTACAGGCTGGATTTCCCATCAAAGTCAGTGAATGGGTAACTTCCTACAGCTGTCACTAACTCATTTCCTCTGTAATGACCCTTTTCTCTCTGAAGTTGTGCTTGTTTTTATACCCAGATTCTACAGTAATTTTTATTGTTAATTTTGTGTACAGTGAACAGAGAAGTTTTTGTTTACATAGCATGAGGCTAAGCAGCTACTGTTGTGTTTATCATCCATAACACCCATTTCACATCTCATCTGTTATATGAATGAAATGTGAAAATAATAGTGTTTTTCTAGTGTAGCAGGGATAAAATGACACACAAACAACAGGAATGGCTGGGGTTATTTTTAGTCTTCTGTGTTAGTCTAATTTACCAGACAAAGACTGCAACCACTTCCCTCTTCTCGCAGGTTTGTAGTACTAGTAAGTGCCAAAGTTACAGAGCTGCTACAGCTCAGAAACCCATTGCTGAGTTTTAAGATACCAGTCTCAGTGGCAGGAAGGTTTTTTTGTAATTATTTTACTATAGCACCCCCAGGCACACTCAGAATTTTCTGACTGCTCGTCTTGCAAATAATCACAACTGGCCAAATTCTGTAGCTCAAGCAGGTTGAGTAAAATATTGGATGGTCTGAATGACATCAGTATTGCTACTTGATGTGCTTTCTAGTCATCATGAACAACAGAACAGAGGTTGGAAGCGGATTTCTAGTGGTAAAAATATTTGATTGGAAAGAAAGTGTTTCTTTTGCTTTGCACTAGAGAAGGCAAATATTTGAAAGGGAGGGAAAAGACAAGCCTGTGCTGTCCCCTATGGAGTACAGCATCAAATTACAGTCAACAGGCTTTTTAAAGGTTCAGAAGAGAAATTAATTCATAGTACAAAAACACATAAGAAAATCAGTCCTGTCAGAGCAGAGTAGAAGATACAAAGGATGAAGTAAGACAGTGAGAAATTGCCCCAAAAATATGTGAGTTGTGCTTTGTATTGGGGCAAAGACCTAGGGGCTAAGGGATTTGGTTGTTGGTTGGGCTTTTTTTTTGGCGGGGGAGGGTTGTGTCTTTTTGAGGGCAAAATGGGTTTTAATTCTGATATGGGATCCATTGTGAACATAGTCATTATAACTCACTTGATTATAGCTCTGGAACTGATTAGTTCCTTAAGGCAATGCTTTGATGAAGTTTAGTTGGGAAAGTCTGTAAGAAATTGCATGTTTTACCTTACAGACTTCAGATTACATGTATAGTGCAAGTGTCGTAATGAACATTAGGAGAACCAATTTGGTTGCATACCCAAATACAGTTAAACAAGAGAGCTCCAGGCTTGCCTTTATGGATTTATGTATCTATTATACATCAAAGGGACATGATAGTTGTGCTCTGAACCAAGAAAATTCACAATTACAGGAAAAAAAATTAACACACGTACTCAGCAAAACCACAGTGCAACTCATTAGAAATTAATTAAGCATCTCAGTGCAAAATTCTTATAAAGATGAAACTCCCACTGGTCCAAATTCACTGCTAACCTAGAAGAATCTAGCTTCATGAAAATTGAATTTATCTCAAATGTTGGAAAACAGTTGGAGTTTCTCAGGAGAAAGGATTATAGAATAATGCACTAGACTTCAGCAGGAAACATTTTTTCTCAGGTAATCTACAGTCTTTTTCCATTTAAGGTCGAAGAAGCAATAAACAGATTCTTCCTTAAATATGGTGAAATAGGGTGCAAAAGTCATTATGCTAATAAGGACTTGGATTAATCCAGGTCTCTCTCATTATTTACAGATGATTTAGGCCACCCTAAATTCATTAGAAAGAGAAAGATCACTCTTTTCAGACTTAGGTGACTCATTCAGTGACTTGAAAGAAACATGAGCCAATGAAGCAAGGTCCAAATTCTGTTCATCCCTGTAACTGAACAACAGTCAAATTGTACTGATGAAAACACACGTGTAACTTGACTCCTGTCTATATTTGTTTTTCTAAAATATCTATATTAAGACGTGAAGATATCTGTTGTTATCTGCATGCAATTCTTCTAAGACTCACAGACTTTGTTTTCGTGGTTGACAGCAACTTATTAAATGAAAGGCTGGCCTGAAGCACATAATAGAAAAAAAAATAGGAAAAGCAGTGAGGGAGTTTTATGGAATGTGTAGGACATTCACAAATTGTTTCAGACATTCAAACTCATAACAATGTAGCTGCTCTAAGATATTTGAGACAGTCTTTCTGTTTGTCTTTGGCAGTAGTTCAAAACTATATTTTTGTACAAAATTACTCTTTGTTAAAGGAAAGTGATTGAGTAGCACAGTTCAACATGATGAGAGAATCATCACCAGGAGCCTGTTTTCACTTAGATTTGAAATTCTGCATCCTACACGTACAGAGACATTACCTTACTCTATTTGGCTGGTATGTTCAATTTAAGCTTGAAAGAAACACATTATTATGATTTTTCGTCCTACCTTTCCCTGAAGATAAGGAGATGTTTAAACAAGGAAATCCTCATAGTTTGACTTACTGATGAAGCCAAGGTGCCTTCATGTCCCGTTGCTTGTTTCGTGCAACATATTTGTTTGAGATTTGTAGGCATATGAAAAAAGCAATACGTCTGTCTGGAGTCCTAGGTAAATGACCTTATGGATTTTCAGGCAGCACAGCTGAGTTTCATCCCCATACTGAACCCTGAGGTGTATGTGTTAAATCAGATTCAGACCTGATGCACTGACCTTAGGCACCTGCACTGCAGGACAAACATGGTCACGTGAGAGAGGGATGCATCAGGTCCCGTGTCACATCACGTGACACATTTGCTGAGTCCGAGCAATATTATTAAAAAAGCTAGCTTCAATACACACTTCAGAGGGTTATTTTCAGCGACAGGGTATTATATGCTCAGGGGAAAATAGAAAAATTATTCTGTGATAGTTGTTTATCTACAATTCTATGTAGTCAGAGCAGAAAGTCTTCATAAAAGAATACTATTTCATAATTTCAAGATAGTTCTACTTTTTATGCTGCTGCTGGAGAGAGAAAAAATCCATATGTGATCCACCTTTCTCTAGCTGGTTTACACAGGACAGTATAAACAATTTTACATCTTAATTATTGCTTTTGGCTAACTGAGGTCCAGAGACCTAAATAGGTCATGAAGCAAGGTACTACAATGGATAAATTGTATTTTCAATTATGTCATTAAAAGTCTTTTGGTAATCAGTGAAGTTAAAGATGAGTTGCATGGGTGTGACTGATGGCAGGATAAGGCCTATAAAGTCTGCATTACAAGGGGAATAATCTCAATACCACTAATTAGTGTGGCTGCTGAAAGCAGAAATGGAGATTAGCTGCTGCTGTGGAGTATAAACAACATTCTAAAATGGTTTAAAATCCACCTCTCAAGAAGAAAAATACACAACGAAAGCAAATTTTTCTCCTTGACAGGAAAAAACCAACAGGTATTATGATAAAACTATAGTTTGCATTTGCAGAGAAACTGATGTTTTAGGCCCAAGCACATAAGGAAATAAATACATGTTTACTTAGAGATAGTCAAATATTGAACTCTAAAAATAGGGCCCTGTCAGCAGACAACTGGCCTCCTCTTCAGCTATAATAATGCCTCTGTGGGCAGGGAGCATAATATTCCATGCCAAAGAGGTACTGTAGATTTCAAAGCAAAACAGAGAAAATAAACCATAATACAGCTGCAATGAAAGGACTTTTTGCCTCAGTTTTAATGCACACTAAAATATAGAGCTGTCTTAGTCTCAAATAAGCCTTATAAGATTACTCTCCTGAAGAAACATTCAGTAAATAATTTTGCAATCCACAGTGTCTCTTCCAGGTGTTTTTTTTTTTAATATCAATAAGGTATTTCTATTTCATTGAATAAATTTATCTTTTAAATTAGAAATAGAAGTACATATAAACTGGAAAATAAATGGATCTTAGAGTTTCAAAATTCAATGTTTTGACATGACCACATTCAATATTCAGAGAAACACTGCAAAGAGGGCAGCTCAAGCATCATCTAAGGGAAGTCACATCTTGAGTTTCCTATTTAATTTCCATTGAACAGGCAGCAACCTTCATTTCTTTTGAGTTCTAATATCACCTGATAGATTTGAATAACTAAGTGTAACATGAGCATTGCAGATTCGTGTGTATTATTTTCACTCTTAAAACTTCAGACTTTGGTACAGTAAGAGATGGGAATTCTCAATTCTTATGAGAGTAGGTAGGAAAGGAGAAGGAAACTGCATCAGAAGTAGGATACTAAGTTCTGGATTTAAAATCACTAAGGTAAAGGGAATGCACAGAAAAATCTATTTTGATCTTATTATGGCTTGACAAGACTTTGCATCATTGAAATATAAGATGGAGTAATTGCATTAAAACAATTGCATTTGGGTTTTTTATTTTGTGGTAAAACTAATTATAAAACAGCTTTTAATGAAATATGCTGTGGCAAAGCTAATGTATTTTATATCGCTGTTGCAAAATGAATAATCTCTAGTGCTGTAGTTTTAAATTCTTAATCACACTCTTCATTTAAACTCTAGGAAGGGAATGAAGTTCTTATATATAACTGCCTCTTTGACTGGTTTTCTTTGTGAATAGTTCAGGGATGTGATGAAATACTTTCTTTAATGTAGCCTAGGTGATTATACAGAGCTTTTCCTCAACAGTGGTGCCACTGTGATGTTACTAAATATCTGCCAGTGACCTGATCTAAACTCCATGTCTGAGATCATTTTCTTACACTCCATTGAGACTTATTCTTAATTGTGTTCATCACTATTAAATCTGCAAATTGACTTATATATTTAAAGAAAGTCACCAGTTCTCAGGATAAGCTACAGTCTAAAAGATTCTTAAAAATAATCTCAGATCAATTTTTTACTGACCAAACACAAGGTAGAAAAGAGCTAAAACATATTGTCAATTTCAGCTTCAACTTCTTAGCCTGACTTGGAAAGTTATGTTGATTTAATTGCTCTAACTCCATAGCCTTTAATGGGAGCTGTATACGTAAAATCCTTCGCCATCCTTTGTAGATTAGTCAGATGATTTAAAGGCAAAAAAAGAAAAGAAAAAGAAAATATGTACATATTAATGCCATTTGGGATTTTTCCTCGCTGAAGCTAAGCTGAATGTAAGTGCCAGAGTATCCAGTCAGACTTTGTAAGGCATCTAATAGTCAGAAAATATTAGGCAGTAACTCTTCGAAAATATTTGGTGGTTGTTTTTTTCAGTCTTAAAATTAGATTTATGAAGCAATTGAGTATTTTCTGTGATTGTTTGCTCCTGTGTAACTCCAAAGATAATCCAGGTCCTGAAGGACATGCACAGCAGATGGTTTGGGCCAGAATGTTCTGTGATGACGTGCCATTGCCAACCCTGACGATAACTTCCCTTGGCAACCAGTCACACTAATTCCAGTGGAATAAGATGTTACTGCAAGTGAGGCACGTTGTCTGAACCTAGAGGAAACAATGTTCTGTAACTGAGCTGTTTTGCTCAAGTATCTTATTTTGACTGATAATTCTTGAAGGGTGTCAGTGTCTTGAAAACAATGTACAGATGCCTCTTGCTTCGGATCAGTTGTATTTGCCAGCATTGGCTCATATCTTTGTAGTGACATATAAAAAGTGGTATTTCTTGCATCACTGTGACAGTTTATTGCATATCAACTTAAAGGAGAATATCTCCAAGGACATTTTATCTGTGCATGGAAAATGCAGTGAGTCCAGCTGTGTGCAGACGTGGTTTTTTTGTAATTATTTTACTCTAGCACCAGGGAGCCATGTTCTGCAAGCCTGCCTGTGTCACCTTCCACAGGCTCCAAACACAGGGAGCGTGAGCCAAGCCTGTCCTTTCAATGCCCAGCTGAGGCATTGCCTTCCCAGCCGCTCAGGCACAGCAACAGCCTGCTGGTTTTGTTGGCTTGGTTTCTTCAGGAGTGCCTGTGAGGAGCCACCCAGATGTCTCAGAAGCTGTACTGGTGCCAGTGCCAGACTCCTCCCGGCATGGTGGACCTGTCATGCTCACCCTGTCGGGGTCAAACTGCTCACCACGCACGGGGCAAGGCAGGAATTTTTGCCAGTTGAACTCATGTATTTGCCTCAATGGCTTGGATCTTCGATCCTCTTGATATTGTAGTTTGCCTAGAAACAATCAATGGACAAATATACGGGAAAATAATTTGATATATGGGGAAATCTAAAGGAGAAACCATAAGAAAAGTCATTAAGATATAGCTAAATTATCTTATAGTGCCCTCTGACCTTATTTTAAGGTGGAGATGTGCAATAGTAGAAGAAGGTGTACATACAGTTTAAGGAATTCATCTTGCTTGTGGGAGGCTGAGCTCCTCTCCAGAGAGGAGGAGAGGTTGCTGCTGTGACAGCCAGCAGGTGAAGGCCCATTTCAGGTTGGGTATTTTGTGTGAGGAGGATGAAGAGGCAAGAATTGTGTCATGGGAGACCAGCAAAGCTGTAGGAGTGAGGGGAAAGACTGAGCAGAGTTAAAGATGGTGAGTGCTGAGGCTGTCAGGTGAGAGAGGTGGAGGAAAAGTAACACAGAACAACATAAAGTAACAGTAGTGAAACTAAAATCTAGTCCTGAAAGAACAAAGATGACTGAGAAACAAAAGGTCAGTTGTTAAAAGGTGTAGTTGGTGTGTAATACGACAAAGACACCTAACAGATCATTAATATGAGCTTTGGGGCAGGTAACACAGCAGTGTAGGAGGTAAATTGAGGCAGTGGCTGAGGAGCTCAGTGACAGCATGGCTCTGTGTCACTGCATCCCTGGGGCAGCTGTGCTGGCTCTGCAGGCAGGGGCTTGCCTGGATTTGATTTTCTTCCTGAAACCTCTTTTGTGGAATCCTCTGCTTTTCAACTCACAAAAATAATCTGAGATTACTGCTTAATAAATGGGTAAACACATTGGCTGGTGGTACAGTATAACAAATGATTAATTTCTTAAAGACACAACTAGTGCTAATTACCCAGACCTGAATGTCTAAGCATTTAAATTGCAGTTGTGTGACTCAGCCCTTACTACCAAATAGCTGAAGGTTTCACTTTGAAATATTTGCTTCATGCTTATTTTTTCTGGCAAGGCATGATCGTGAGATTTGTAAACAACCTGGTGATTGGCTTTATGGTTTTTAATGGTCTGGTTTCTGGTAGCTGTCAGTAGAAGCAAGACAGAAATCTTGTTCGGTTCTGGAATCTGCCTGGGCTATTGGCTATTCCCAGTAAGAGATGTCATTTACTGAAATCAGTTGCTCTGATTTCATCAAGCCTTGCTAGATTGAGCTTTTACTCTTTCAAACTTACTTTCATCTAGAAAGAAATAGTCATTTAGATATAAGCTAGCCATGTGTACTTATCTGTCTGCAACGTCAAAGCAAGGTCGAGTTCCTGCAGTCAAGTTTAAACAGAAAGGGGTTTATGCTCTTTGTAAAGCAGAATTTGTACAACTGCAAGTAAACAGCAGATGAAGCTCAGCCTTCGGGTACTTTGCAAGTGCCAGGTTACAAATCAGGAATAAATGTAGAGGATATGGACAGGGCTGACTCCTGTTCTGACATCAATCATCCCCGGATCAGTCAGAGCTAATCAACGCTTTTCAAGTTATGAATACTGAACACTTGTCACAATCTGCAGCCAAAAAGTTATTCACTGAAATTATGCAGTGAATTAATTGAAGTAGCACCTTGGAGAAAATTATAAGTGTTTTGCAGGCAATTTGTGAACAGGTAAAGTGAAATTAATTGAATGAATGATTTGTTATGGATTATTCTCCCAGAAGTAGGAAGGTTCTATTTTTGGTTTTTCTCATTTCACTAAGCAAAGTTTTAAATGATCATCACCCACATATCCTGCCGTAGTAACATAATCCCAGATTTGACCATTCTTCTCATTTTCTTTAGCATCTTGTCATTTTGTGAAGATCACTGACATCTTTAGCTGTTTTTATGAAGCAACTTATAGTTGGGACACTTTAACAGTTTATTTAATGATTAATATTTATTAGAAATACAAACTGTCCAACTTGTCATTTTTTTACTCAGTTTCTCCACTGTTAAACATTTACACCAGTCTCCCATATAATGCTCAAAGGTAGAATTTTGTTTACAAGTCACGTTTTTAGGCAGTAATCTAAGACAGATTTCTGCTTGATATGTGAAGTAATTCTACCTCTGAAAGATCATTAACAGTTGACAGTTTTAGAAAAGAGAAATGAAGCAGTCTCCATATTTTTTATTCTGTCTTTAGTGCTTAGCATAAATTTTCTATTTCCACAATGTGTAATGCATGATGGCTTTGCCTCAGAAAACAATTCTTCAGTCTTTATTAATGAGCATTTTATTTAGGCTTAATAAATTTGTCAAAACTGCAATGCATTCTGGTGTGAATAGATTGAAAGTGAGTGCCATGTACCTCCCAGATCAGCTCTATTCCATGATCATGGCTTTTTGCATAGGATATATGTCCAAAACGTAAAATGATGTTCTATTTTCCTATACTTCTGTAAGATATCTGTTAAGATATCAGGTACAATTATGACAGCTGCCAGCTTGTCTCTCTGCCTGTGATTTCTTGCCCCTGTGCAGTGGATAGTGATAGGTGGTTCAGGTCTCCTGCCTGGTGAGATTTTGCTCTAATGAATGCATTCCTCCATCTGGGACGGTTTCATAAACTATATAGGGTACAGGGAGCATTTTCAGAAGAAGCTGTTCATCTCTTCCTCCTGAAATCACTAGAAATTCTACTTTCCTCTCTGAGTCAGGCTACAGTGAATTCTTTTGAAAATCTCAATTTGCTTGTCTATACAGGAAAAAAAATTGTGGCCTACAAAGATAAAAGCTTTCTCAGAGAAATGCTAGCATCTTGATATCACACTTGGGAAATTCTTATTAGCACTTTATTATACGGCTTTGGAGGGCAAGACCAAGTTGCTTTGCTGTCTCTGCCAAACTATCTGAGGAATCCTTGAACAGCACAGAATAAATATCCTTAGGGCTTTTGAAAAGATCAGAGGTACTGTGACTGAGATTTGAGACAGCAGTTTCTAAAGACCTTGGTTCTTGAAACTCAGATTGTCATTATTTAAAATAAAAGCTTCCTCCTTCTGTGAGAACAGCTTTGATTTGTTGCAATAATGCTGTGGGACAGTTTATTGAGGAACAATTAAACATCCTTTTCCTCTGCCTCCTTCTCCCAGGCTCCACTGAATTTCAGTTGTAAGAAAACTTGGGTTTATCCTTCCAACACGATCTAAGGTGAGGAAAATCTTTTAACTAGATTTCCCACCAAACAGTCCAAATTCCCTTCCTCAGAGTCTAAAATACTTATCTTTATTGATATAAGCAATGGGAAACAGAAAAATACTAGCATTTGTTAAGAATTTGTTTACTTTGTCTGCTGCCTCAGACTGAATTGACATTACAATTATAACTTCCCCTGGAGACAGGAACACAGACGGAAACCAGGGATCCTGCTGTGATCAGTAGATCTTTTTTTGTGAATGGATATAATCTACTATCATGTGGTAAGAAGCAGAGTCAGGCAATGCTGAACTAGAAGTAAAATGAGTTTCTTTTCCTCCCTCACCTTGGATTTAATTTGGGAAAGTGAGGGAGGAGAATGTTGTCCTCATGTACTTTTAGGGGAGCATGCTGGGGTGACGTGTGTAGGTTAGGCAGGTAAACCAGCTGGCAGGTAATCTAGGATGGCTGAAGCAGTGTAGTGCCTGCTTTTCCGTGAGTAGCTGCTGAGATTATTCCCTGTTTGCCTAATCGTTCTAAGGGAGGAAATTTGTCATGCTGATCTGTGTGTGGGCTGGCTGCAGCCTGGTCACCTCATCCCAGTGTTCCCAGATCCACAACCTGGAGATTTGTTTCAGCTTTTCTCAGCTCTGGAGTTTCTTCAAATATGAAGAATTTTTTCATTAGTTTATTTTGTTTCAACTTGGATTGCCTTGGCAAATGCCAAAATACTTGGTTCCAAAATACTCTGAATTAAAAGTGCTTCACCAGCTTTTGTGTTCTTGCTGATTCCATCTAATTCAAGAGGGACAGGGGAGCCTTGGCACCTGGCTCTGGGACACTGCTGAGACAGGCAGGAGCTTACCTGGAGTGCACTGCCCCAAGAATCCCAGCTCCCTGCCTGTGGAGCACTCAGCCAGGTGGGTTTGCTGGGAAGCCACGGATGTCCAGTTGTGAGGCATTGCTCCATAAATACATCCCTGTAAAGAACTGGGGAGTAGGGAACTGGGGTACTATCAAAAATTCATGACTGATGAGATTTTCTTTAAGTTACTCGAGTGTACTCAATTGGTACTTTCTGCAGAGCTTTTCTACAGATAATATGTGGTAATTGGAATTCTAGTATCATTATCAGCTTTGACAATACTGTGATAGAGAATTCCAAGAAGTTTTAATTTCCTCACTGTTTTAAAATGAAATTTTCTATTTGGTAAAAACAAGGAAATCAGTGCATTTTGCTTTGTATTTTGAATTTAAACCAAATCAGGTCTAATTGTCTTGAGCTTAGTTTCATATCAATGCAATTGATACAGTATTTGTGAACTACATGATGAACAACAGAGGACCACTTGAAATAAGAAAAATATTTTCTAAGAAAAGGGGGCTTCAGAGATGCAAAGAAAAGCTGGAGATAGATAAATGCAGCTTGTTTTTTCTAAGTTCAAAAACATTTTGCTCTTTGTGATGTGCACATCATTCCAAGTACTGTTTTTGCCCCTGAGTCGGAAGACAACATTACCATGATAAGGAAAATGGATCACCAGACACTGTGTGAAAGCAGTGAGGGTTCATACTCATAAAACTATGGGTGTATCACTGAAAGGCTGATAAATCACTTGAAGGCAGTTCCACCAGCAGTGACCTTGGAACACACTGAATTGTTAATTGCCGGGACTTATTTTAAACTTCCACATTTGTTAGATGCAAAGAAAAATATGCAATCACTTCAAGTCCAAATCTGCTGTGGGATGTGATTTAAGAATATTGTGCGTGCTTAAACTCCTTCTACGGTGTTTTTTACTGACTCAGGTAGAACAAAAGAGCAAAGGCTGGATTTGCCATTATACATTATCTTTCAGCTTTGTTAAACACAGGATCCCATCTTGAGGATGTGCCAACAACTTATTCTTCCAGGTCAAGCTAATACCACAACCCCCATCAAATGCCATGTTTTACTGTTACCTGGAATAAAAACAAAAGCTAGGCTTCAGCTTTGCAGAAACACAAAATATATTTTCCTGTTTACATGCACAACAACAAGATTTATTTGTGATCCTTGAGGTATCTAGTCCTTGTGTTGTCCTGTCAATTCCTATTAAGTTAAAAGATTTCAGCATAGGTACTGTGCACTTTCAGAGTGCAGAAAACAGTGTACAAAGAGATCTGCATTGTGCTTTTCCTTTTGGTGGTAAATAAACAGCACTAGAATCTCTCTAGACATAACAGGTCTCCAGACTTGAGCTTTTCAGTTTGGTTGTTCTTCACAACTAAATAAAGATTTGGTGAACATGTTTCCCTTTATATGAAAAGCTTTGAGATGGGAATATTATCAAGTCTCTTTTTATTTTTCTTTTCATCTGTTCTCTGACATGGAGAGTAGCCAATCTTTGGTTCTCAAATTCAAACATGACCTTTAAAAATGTACTTCAAGATTTTACAAGAATACTTGTTTAGTTTTCTTGTGAAGAAACAACGCAGTCTTGTTGAAAGCAGCTTGTCTCCTGGTTGACTTGCATCATTTAGTCACCTGTGTGCTATCACAATCAAATGCAAAAATGATGGGATAATGCAATAATCATTAGCTGGAATACAGACGTGAAAAGGTACAGATTAATTTTACCATATGCAATGGAAAGGAACCAATGAACCTTTAACCTTTAAAAGCGAAACACTTTTAAAAGGGGATGGAATGCTTGGTCATGCACACCAAGTGAAGCTTGGGAGCGAGGTGGGGTGTGGTAATGCACGCTGCTGAGTGCTCAGAGGAGTTGCCACTGTTTCCCAGAAATGATCACACGCATCAAGCCATCATTGTACTAAGGCTCACTGCTTTAGACAGAGACTGTCTCTAGAGGTAGAAAAGATGAGAACAGCACACAGAGGGTTTTGTAGTTCATAAAGAAAAGTTTAAAAATCCTATTTCTCAAGATGTTAGCTTGTATCTGAAGCAAATTCTAAATTAAGTACCTGCAAAGCTCTGAGTTTATTTTGTAGTCTGTCTCAGGCTTTCAAGTCAGGCCACCCATGAAGATGCTGTGTATGGAGGGGTTTTCCTAAACTCCAAATATGTGTTTGCATGCTGAACTCAGGCTGTTCTGTATCGGAAGTCACTACTGCATAGGCCAAGAGAGTGCCATAATGGCATTAAAAAGAACATGGCTCTTGTCTCTGTGAATTTCTTTGCACATACCTAAAAGGAATAGTTATCTATTGAAACAAGCTGTGGAAGCTTGATGGATTTCATTAGATGTATTAAACGTCATATATTTTGAATGTCATGTAAAACTTAATCTCCAGTTGGATGTGTTTTCATGAGAACTTTACCTTGATTATTATTTTTTTTCAATATTTTTAACTTTAATACTGCCTCCTACTCAAACCATGTATTGTCACAGAGTTATCTAGGGTATTCAGGGCACTGAAGATCTAAAACCTGCAAATTACAAGAGAATTTTGTATTGGGTAACTTCAATTAGAGTGACTAAATGAGGTACATAATTGCTTCATTATATGCAAATATGTATTTGCGAAGTAATTAGAGTATTGCTCTGCCAGGTAAACAGTGATGAGAGGAAGAATCCATGAATTTGACTGAAGGCATAATGGAATCTCCCAGATAGAGGAAGCCCACTTTGAGTTACTTTCTATTACATCTGGGGGACATAGTGTCTGTTCATTTTGTAAATTTTCCTTTTTCCTGAATTAGTCAACAAATGGCTACAGGGAGATTGCTGAGCCACTGATTTTCTGCTTCCTTGTTATTAAAAGAATTGTTCTCTTGTCTCCTCCCTCCAAAATGCTCTGTAATTACCTACATACAGTTAATGAGAAGCCTGAATTTTGGCAGCTACAGTGTTTGAAGAACAGAAGATTTAACAATTAGTAGCAACAATTTAAAGTGTAACACCCTGTTTTTGATCCCTCTCGGCTTTATGGAAATGAATTTGTTTTGCAGTTACCTGTTCTTGTGACAGGCTTTGTCATAAGAGCTTGGGAGCATGATGAAAGCCGGATATTTTCTAGGAAGCGTTACGGTGTGCTGTTTTGTGGGAATCCTTGGCATCTTTGCTTTCTCTAAGTGGACTTCCAATTACAGGAAAAACATCTATTACTAACCTGGCATGCTGTCATGAGGGAGTACCATACCAAAGAGTGGGTTTATGAGGCTTAAGAGTTTTTGTTATCCAGATGAATAATCATTGTGGGCCCTGTGATGAGATCCATGTAATTCTGCCCAAATACAGAGCACTTTTATGGGAATTTTAAGAAAGGTTGTAGTACGGACTATCACTTCACTGTCATTCTTAGTATGGGAATTCGTTGTCCAAGACAAAGAGAGGGAGTGAGACTGTGTGGGTGAGAGACAGTGTGAGAACCCTCTCTGCTTCTTTCCACACCTCCTTTAGGACCACTGATGGGCCCTTACAAAATGTAGAGTATCACATCTTGCAGAAATATGAGAGTGCAGAAAATTATTGTACAAACAGCAGTCATTTGGAGGCACCCACTGCTCCTTTGGCCCCAAAGCCCACTGGTGGACAATGCTGCAAATTTGTTCCCCAAAAACTTTCTAAGAGTAATCTCGAGAGACACAATTTATATAAACCTCTAATTCTATGCTGCTTCTGGCAATGCCTCTTGGAGGTGTTTTCATTCCACAGAATTAATTGTTTTGTAGCCTACAAACATCTATTTAAAGAACATTTTTTTTGTGCCAAGTATTCAAGGCAGCTGGGCACGTTGACCTAGTGTTCCATGGGAGCCTTACATGGTCAACAGTTGCAGAAATACTGAATACTGGGCAGCTTTTGATGGAGAGATTCTAAAAGTCTTTTGTGTCTGTTCTAATACAGACAAAAATTATAATCAGAACACTTTTCAGAATTACCACTGAGTTTCCTACTTGGAAAAGCACTTATCTAGCAAAAGCAAATGATTTCTTTACTACTTCAAACTGCAGACCCTTTTGAAATGTAAATTAAGAAAATGGAGGTCTTGACGCTTGGAAGAGCTCTGATGATTCATTTGTTATGATGTTCCTCCCTGCTGTGCTATACTGAAAGTCATACTATGGGCTGCCTTGCATGGTTCAGCTGCATCAAACGAGGAGGTACCACACTGAAAAGGTGAAGCTACTGGGATGTGTGTGTGCTGCAGTTTATGGAAATGCCACCTACACCAGCTACAGCAATTAGCTGTTTCTCTTGCCTCTGCTTTTAAGTCACAAATTAACGAGCGTGTCAATGAACCCACTTGTTACAGCAAGAGAACCATAAGTAGTTTGGTGTTTGATGACTGTAAAAGCAGAAGCAAATGTGCAGAGAAACTTCCCAGAGTTGTGTCACAGAAGAAAGATAAAAGAAAGTGATTGTGAAAGATATCAGCCTGCTATCCTGACATCATCATTGCTGTGTAACTCTGAACATGTGGTCATATTGTGTGACTGACACCACCATTATTAATGTCTCACCATTATTAATATTAATGAGGAGATCCTGCTAAAAGCATAAACTCTACGTTTTTGAACTGTCAGCCATAGGGATTGTTATTTTCTTAGGAAAAGAGTGGTCCTTTTACGGAATCACAGAATCACAGAGTTAACTAGGCTGGAAAAGACCTCTGAGATCATCAAGTTCAACCTCTGACCTACCACCTCCTCATCAACTAAATCACGTTACTGAGTGCCACATCCAGTCTGGTTTTAAACACGTCCAGGGACGGTGACTCCACCACCTCCCTGGGCAGACGATTCCAGTGCCATATCATTCTATCAGTGAGGAATTTTTTTCTGATGTTTTAACTTCGCTTTTATAGGCACGAGTAAGTTAACAATTTTATGAAACAAAATAATGCTCTTTTCTGACACTCCTTCTGTTTAGTAGAGCTGGACTGAGTATATTCTTTCTAAATTGAAGAAAGCCTCTGCACTAAACTGGAAAGTGAAATGTCAATCTGTGAAGGTTGTGCTGAGGCTTGCAAATAGCAGCAGATGCTTTTCTACAAAGATCTATATTTGAATGCATCTCTCTCTATATTTGAATGCATCTCTCTCTATATTTGAACTGAACTATTACAATGCACAGCAGGCTGTGAGAGCAGTTTTCAGGCAGGATAAACCTACAGTCCTTCAGGCACCTCGCTGTGGATCTCACTGCAGAAGTTTGTGCTCTTGCTGTTCTCCTGCTGGTTTGGGAAAGTTTGTGCAGATTTGTGGAAATCTGTCTAATCTTGCATGACGTGGCTTTGTGATACTAGCATGTGGCAAAATACTGACTTCAAACATTTTGCCTCAGGAGGAAATGATTTCCTTGCTAACAGTGGGTGAAAGAGGCAGTTTTGGTTATGTGTCCATTAGCATTTAGATAATAAGAAGGCTTTGGTACCTTCTTTAAGATCTAATAGCTTCTTAACAGCACTCACTGTTTTGTGAAGGTATTTTTCTGTCACTCACCTCAAACCAGTGTTATCCTGGGTTGGTCAGTACGTTAAACAATCTTGCAGATTGGACCAGAAAAATTAATGGATAGAAGCTGTGGGAGTAAGTATGGATTGTTTCACACAAATTTACCTGTTCCTGCCTGCATTGATGGTATCTTGTAGGTGATCAGGCTGAAAGCAACCACTATATTGATGATGGCCAAAACTTTTGTTTCATGTTGACGTATGACATTGCTTAGGAAGGCCTGATCTGCTGGTTGTTTCACTGTACATTGTTTGCCAGTGATACAGTCTGAAGAAACTTATGAGCAGACTTTGGGTGGCTACATTTTGGTTTTTGAAGATCGTTTGTTAAAGATGCATGAGTAGAGAGGAGAAATGAGCCTTCTTTTCATTTTTACCCCTCAAGACTTGATGATACATTAGATCATTATAGAACAGGTGTTTTTAGTTTGGAGTGTGATATCAGCAAAGCACAGGATAGAGGAGACTAATGACTTTGAAATATCTATCACTATTCATTACACTGTGTGAAATGATTTTTGGAGGATTTACCATAAATCCCTTAATTTTCAAGATCGCAAAGCCCCTGAAGCAATGCTAAATCCACTAAAACCTTTTCAAATTCAGTGGGCTTGGGATAATATGGAATGGCTTACTACCTATGACTAGCCCTCTAAGCTCCCTGCTTTTGGTGCAAGGTACACAGTTCAGTTTTTATTGATATATTTTCACAAAAGAAAATGCCCAGGTGAGTTCAGTTTGTGTCATGCTCTTTGGTTCTTAGTTCTGGCTCATTAATTTTTTTCTAACTAGGTACAGTGGTTAATCATAAAAGCTGTAAGCCGCTGAGAGCAGTGCCTCTGAAAAGAGGTAAATTTCCAGTATTTCCCTACATAAAAATTTAAAAGGGCCTGTCTTTTCTTACTGCAGAGAAGAAATTGCTCCAGAGCACTCCTTGTGAGCAGACATGCCTGAGACACTGTTATTCCTGACTGGAATCTGTCCTGACAATTAACACTCAGCATGGCAGATACTGCCAGGGACAGAGCTAATGCGCTGTGTCATGATTATTGTACTCCTCCGAGCATAAATTGAATGGGGAATGGTTAGTAATTAGCTCAAGCAAAATAGACTCTACACTTGTCTTCCTTTGTCATTAACGTCCAGGCTGATAACAAAAGAATCTCTGGTAATTAGCACAAACCCATGCAAGAGGTCTGCCTGCACTTGAAGAGCTCTTTCACACACATATTTTTGTTCTAATGAAAACTTGACTTGAGAAAACAATGGGCAATGGTAAGATAATTGTACATTATTAAGCAATAATGATTTTAGAAAGAAGTTCAATTTAAAGATCCTTTCTCTTAATGGCTGAGTATAATTAATAAAACAATTATATAAAGGTCTCTGGATATGCAATGAAATACATGTGTGCATGAAGCCTTCCCCTCAAACTCTCGTGGGTAGAGCTGAACAGAGAGCTGGGTTTGAGTTTTGCTGGTATTCCGTGCTTCCAGCAATAAGATATGAGGAATCTGCATTTTATGCAGTGTTTTAGAGGAAAAGCTATCCTTTGAGTGTTGGGATTTTTTTACTTGATTTTGATTTAAAGAGTGTAGAAAACACCTAAGGAGATCAATACAATTGAATATTTGACTTTTTAAATATATTTTTGTACAAATATGTGTGTGCTGGTTATGCTGCCTGAAAGTGTTGTTATTAGGGTTGTGTTAATGGACTTATGGTTTCAGGAGCTACACATGAAATGTTTCAAACCCTGAATATTGCATAGTGTGGCTTTTTAATGAATACAATCCTAATGGTGAGATCCAGCTTCCCATCAGGATTAGAGACTTGGCTGTTGGAGGGTGTAGGTGGCTTTTTGCAAGAGTAGGTATCTGAGGTGTAGACTTCAGACTGGTGCTGGACAGAGTATGTTCTGCTCTTCAGTTTAGCTGATTTCTGTGTGATTCTGAATTGAGTCATGGCTGGGGTTGACTTTACCCAGCTGCCTCTATGCTATAGTGTGTGCTTTTGGAGTTAGAATAGAGCCCCCATTTCCTACCTATTTATTCAGTACCTGAGGGATTTCAGACTTCACCACTAATTAAACTGGAAAAAAATTACTATCGACCTGTAGATCAACACAGAAAACTTTTATAAACTTCTTTTTATTTGTTGTCCCCACCAAGACTTGTAAAAAAGAGAGACACTGATATTCTCATAAGACTTCTCGATTTCAGTTTGCTCAAACAGCAAAAAGCCTCTGATTTTCAACTGAAACAGCTCTATTTTTTTTTTTTAGGGGGGGGGAATAATTTACTGTTTTTTAACTCATATAAGAAAAATCTATTAAGATCCTTTTTGAAATAATCTGTCTATATTTCCCAGCACCGTAATGAAATTAAACATTACCCTCTTTGTGCACTATAACCACAGCATCTCAAACTTATGTAAAACGTGATGCAAATTTCAGCAGAAATATTATTCTTTCTATGCCTCAAACTATTCCAGCTTGCTTCTTCTCTCTGGTAAGTGTTTACACTACAGAGAGCAACAACCAATAGTAAAACACAGCAAGCGTGCATGTACAGGGAATGCAATGCAGCAGTTACCTCTTTTGGCAGCCCTGCTATATTCCTCTTGTTTTTTTGTTGTTTTTATTTCTGAAAGTCCTATCTAAGCACATTTTCCCAGAGAGCTCAATAGCTGCTTCATGTGTGTAAACTGATGTGTGTGGCTTACAAGAAAGATATGATAAAGGAAGATTCTGGAATTGCTGGTATAGACAAATTCATTAAGATAACAGTCTGTTTATCTAATCTTATTGATGTGTTGTAGTTATAGATCACCTGTTATTATAGCTATTCATTTCTGTTCCTATTCAGGTGATTTTTATCATTAGTTTTGTCCCTGCATAGATGACTCTAAATCACTTCTCTCAAGATTTAGAGATATTTTAGATTTAAAAGACAAAACACTTTTGTCAGCTACAATGATAAAGATGAAAATACATAGCTGGAGTCCATTGGCCAATAATGTGAGATCTTCAAGAAAAACACTAGAACAAATCAGCAGGATAAAAAAGATCTTGGGTGATCCTGTTGAAGACTAAGTCAAGGACTTTGCAGCTTCAGGGCTGCCTGTGGGATAATGGAGCTGTAGTTTCCAGCCTGCTGGCTGGTACTTGCCTCAACCCAGTAATGGTTACAAATCACTGGGATCTAGGGGCCCCCTCAGGGCTCCTGTGAGATGTGCCTGGGATGGCAATCCCCTCTGTGGAGAAGGCAGAACACTCTCTAGGGCTACTGCCTTGACTGCCTGCATTGGCTAAAGATGGCATGCCCAGATATGGGGCCAGTGCAGAGAGACCCATGGCTACTTCATGGGACTCCCCAGTGGCAGTCATGGCTTATAGAATTTGCAGAGAGCGAAGCTGAGCCTTAAAAGAAGGAATGATTTCCCTGGAGAAAGTACTTTGCCTATCCCTGAAGTATCCTTTTTCAAAGCTGCCAGTTCATTACGTGGTGTGAGAACAAAGCACCATGATTGATACTGAACTGGGGAGAGATGCCATTCATTGTATTTAATGCTCTCGTTTGCATTATATTCTTTTTAGCTCTAAATTGTATTCTGAAATTTTATTCATTGATGTTTTTGGAAAGGCAAATTGATAGAGCTCATGTAGGTATGTGGAGTCTTGTGTGCATTTTTTAATCCTGTCTTGAAAGGATTCCGTTTGCTGCCCTGTGGGTGCCACAGGAAGGGGTGGCATGGGCAGTGCCAGTGGCAGGGGAGATGGGTGTTTGGGTGGATTCTGGGCACCGGGTCCTCCACCTGTGCTCGGGCTCTGGGAAAGATCTGCTCTGTTGAAGGTGTAATTGCCTCAGTGGAAAAATTGCTTCCCTTGGGCGAAGATGCACCATAGGTAGGGAACTTCTGGCACAACATTTAAACTGTGTTAAGCTTGTTTAACCTTGCAGTATTTGGGAATTCACACTCTTAGTTGGAAGACCTTTTTCTTACTGCTTATGAAACTTATGAAAAAGTCAGGGTCTTAATTTCTATCTTGACTTTAATATTCTGTTTATACAGTAAGTGCAAAAAACAACAGCAAAATATGACAAGTGCTTCCAATGCTTTTCATGTGCAGTTAAAACCTACATTAAGAAAAATCTGTTTCTACTGCATCGCAGAGTATAACTCTTCAGCATAAATGTTTTTATAGTTATCAAGTCACTTTTCAAAATTCCCCCTCTC
>WBMZ01002716.1:58600-93266 GCA_013400975.1 Atrichornis clamosus | reverse complement strand
GCATCCAGCCGTGGTCAACCCATGACACATTCATAACTGTTGGGTCTTGAGTATTTTAGCTATATCCGTCTTAGACAGCTTCATCTCTTCAGCATGATTGTTCAGTAGCCAACATTCAGGTGCTTTGGTTACTTCACTGGCTTTTTGTTTAATTCATTTACTCAGATTTCTAGTGTAATCTCCAACTAGCATGTGGTCCAACATATTTGAGAGACTGTTTAGTTTTTCTGCAGATCAGTTTCTTAGCACAGATATTGTGACATTAATTTCTTATGGTAACTGCAGGGAAAACCTGTGATGCTACCTGTGGGGTATCTTGAATAACCTACTGTGAATAAAAATGAAACTAGCCTCCTACTCACACCTAAAATCCAGAGATTCTTTTTCAAAGATAGCATTTGACTCAAATTGTACTAGAGTATTTTCACAAAATGTTGGCTGTCAGGGAGCCATCAGCTGCCAATCCCAGAGCTCAGCCCATCATGCCTCAGCCCGTTTGCAGGGGAGCTGTGAGACCTTAGCACAGGCCTGACTCCATGTCCAACAGCCATTGCAGCGCTCTCTGCACAGATGCCTCCTGTCCGCAGAAAATGCCCAACATAACAGAGCTGGAAACCTAAAGCAGCTAAACACCATCACTCACAAGAATAATTAATCTCATAATCACCAGCTCAGCTGGCTGTAATTGTTAATATATTGTTTTATGAGCTTCCATTGGCAGGAAATGAATGATTTCTATCTCCCAAAAATGAAAAAACTCCCTGGGTACAGTACAGGGATTATTTATATAGAAAAGAATAAATCATAATGAAAGTGGCAGGAAATAAATAAAAGGGCAATTCTGCTGGCTAAGTGTCTGGAGTTGAAATTTCTATTTGAAGCAGGTTCTAGGTATTTTCTATATTACCTTATTTATTTAACCCTAGATCCAATTTTTATGGATACTGATTTCTGTTAGGTTACGATATAGTGTCAGACCATTTGTGCCTTCAGAATGTAAATATACATTTAATTTGGGAAAGAAAGGAAAAAACTCAAATAAATACATCTGTGAACTGCTATAATCTTCCAGCAAAATATAGGGTTATGAAAAAAATGTCTAGTCATTCTGACTGTCAGTTACCCATTAGCTGCACCCCTCTGCCAGGAATGCAGGTACAAAGTCAAAAGCAAAGCTAAATATGTGTCAGGAAATGATATTTATCTGCTAGTGAGTGGTATTCACTTTTAAAAAGTGAAATTATCAAGTGAATTGGCATGATGAAACAAGCTTCACAACAGGAGGAAAAATAAGGTTTGAAGCTGAAACCTCCAAGAACACTGAAGGAGAAAGCATCTGTGGAAGAGCAAAAATTTTACGATTTACTCTGCTTTCTTTTACATCTCACAGATAAAAGCAACTGCACAATCACTTTCCATATAAGCTTTTTATTTTGATATAGCATGTTTTTTAGCAGATACGGTGAAAATAGAGAACAATATGACTGGGCACAAACTTGGCATGCCAGCCTTCCGTTAACCAGCAGAACTGGCATTTGTTTTTCTTTTGACTTTCTCACATGCAAATAGACTTATTCAATATTTTGACAGGAAACCAGGAGTGTGTTTAAGTCCTCTTTTCCCTTCATTCTCTTGCCTACCAAGCTCATCCACAATCTATTTAGTGCTACAGTAACACACCAATTCCGTGTGACCTCAGAGCAATTAGAGTTTATTCTGTGATTCTGAGTCACAACAGCCATTCTATCAACACAGTGACAGCAGCTGGAGACCAAATGTCAAAAGTTTCAAGGTTTTTCTCATGAAGGAGGAAGCCTTCAGAAAGCCTTCAATCAACTTGTATGAGCTGACCGACCTCTAGATGGGCAAAGTATCCACCGGGCACCCAGAGCAACTTTGGAAGTTCTGCAGGCTTCTTCCCCTGTGCACCTACTCTTGCAGTAGGGTCCACATGGAGTTCACCAGAGGAAAGCAGACTAAAGCAAGAATTCAGTCAGCAAAAGCATTACCGCATACACTAAAAATTATTTTACTCAATCTTACTATTTTAAGCAGACTAAAGCAAGAATTCAGTCAGCAAAAGCATTACCGCATACACTAAAAATTATTTTACTCAATCTTACTATTTTAAGCAGACTAAAGCAAGAATTCAGTCAGCAAAAGCATTACCGCATACACTAAAAATTATTTTACTCAATCTTACTACTTTAAAGTGGTGAAACAAGGTTTTACTGCTAGGTAAAAACACTGTCAACAGCAAGGCAGAAACAAAAGCCAGAAACCCAAAAAACAGTTTCCTGCCCTGTTAGAGCAACTGAAAACTTTGGGTTTTCTTTTGGCCTGACTCTATGCAAATGTTAAAACTCATGTCCAGAAACACGTACTTCTAACCTACCATGCTTTCTTGAGGAGCAACCATATGATGTGGAAGTGAAAAAGCCGTCTGCACGGTGCATACTGCATAACTGTTCAGAGATAGAAGCTTTGGGTTGATGACTGATACAGCATGCCTGCTCTCCTCTGTCTTTATAATTAAAGCATTATTTTAAACTATATAGCATGAATTCATCCTCCTGTGTCCTCAGTTCCTCCTTACAGCTTTTCCCTCTTTTGAATTTAATATATATTCCCATTTTTTTTCACTTTACAGCCAAGAGCTGCAGCAATTCATTTCAATGCAATCCCTTCTCACTGCTTTCCTAATACCCATGTGCATTAAAACCTCATCCATCATTGTTTTCAAAGAGTCAGTTTTTTAATCAGATCTGTATGTATATTGGTTTGAGCATGTGGCAGTTTAATTACCCTCTTGAATATGTGAAACACATCTTTGTCATATCTACTTATATCTGAAGAGAGCCATCCTATAACACTAATTAAAGAGGGATGATGACAATTTTTCCATACTCAAATTATGTCCCATCTGTCTAGTCATCCTCCTGTTCACTATCTGGATTAATTAAGGGTGGGGAAAGGTTGTTTCCCTGGAGTTTTGCCTAATGCAGGATGAAAAGTCTGTTTTAACGAAGAAACATACAAAATTCCTTTCTTCTTATCCCAGAGTAAAACACATAGCAAGGCAGAACAGAGTCCTTTCTTTTGCTGCACTCTGATCAGCCAGTCATACACTGCACGGCATCACGAGCCCTGTTCATGCAGGTTTACTGAAGCTAGCAGTTGGTCTGAGGGGATGCACAGCAAGGTCATCAAGTCACAGCTGGATTCTGTCCCCTGATATCTGCACCCAAAGCTGAAATCAGTTTTATGTTGGTATGATTAAAGGAGGGAGTACCCTAGTACCAAAGGGGTGCAGTGTGAAGGCACAGCAGCTTTTCAGCACTGTCTCTTATCAGTATGAGTGTATTTTGCCTATAGGTATTTTCTTCAGGTATTTGAGAGATCTAGATAAAATACAAAACCTTCTGGACTTCCTTAGTCAGAACAGTTTCAAAGAATTTATTCTTATTAATGAGACTGGTTTTGCTTCTGCCTAAACCTACCTGCATAGATCCTGTTGTACATTCAATCAAACCTCCCAGATGCCTGAACCATTAATCTTCATGTAAATAGCAACCAAGAAAGCTTTTGATGCAGGGAAGGATGTAAAGCCCTGAGGAGTCAGGACTGTGTATAATCAGCAAGGAAGGGATGCTACTTGTACTAGATGCTGTAATTCTCCCACACAAGCCTGAGAGGACACATGCTAGCTGCCATCACAATCCAAAATGTGAAAAACAAGGCAGGAGAAGTGGTGTCAGTAAGGCCTGGACTTCCCTAGCCCTCATTACACAGGTGGACTGAGAGAGAGAGACATTTTGATCCATTCCCACTTCAAAAGCTGCTGCTCTCTTGGTTGGTTTGTTGGTTTGGGGTGGGTGGGTTTTTTGTTGTTTGGGATCTTTTTGTCTTTGGTTTTTGCTTTCGTTTTGGATTGTGTTTTCGTTTTTCCCTTAGCTGAGACTGATGACAGTGTCCTTCACTCAGAAGAATGCACTGCTACTGAAGCTTTTACCGGCTCAGAGAATGACAGTGCTTTTACTATCCTGATTTTCCTGTATATTGCACTGCAAATATGCTCTATGAAATTAATTTATAGAAATTACTACATGATTTTAACTTAGGGACATCAATTGCTGAGTCTAGTCTGATCCTCCACTTAGGCCAGAAGATAATAATGGCTATAAATTTGCAAAAAACAAGGCAGCTAAATATCAAAACTGCTAAAATACATTTCTTTAATAGCCATCATATTTCATTGTCATTGTTCATATACACTATATAAACCTAGTTTTAATTTCAATATTTCTTCATGCCTACTCTACATTGTTCTTTTCTTTCCCCCCCCGGCCTAACACAAAACTAAACAAGGTACTTACAAAGACTTCACTTTACAGATTATCTGCCACACACTGATCCATGTTCCAAACTACAAGATTAAAAAAAATACGGCTTGCCAGATATAAAAGATTATTTACATATCGTTTTTTTCTTGTGGAATGTTGAAGCTGATCATTTTAAAACTTTAAAATAAAACTTTCTGGGGAAGATAATAAATTCAAATCATGCTAAATTAGAGAGGCTGCCTGTGGCTAGATATTTCAGCAGTTGCTATGGCAAGAGGTTAAAGAAAGTGTTCTACAATCTCAAAATCTCATTGTGGTGAGTTTTTAACCTCAAGTTAATAACAGCATTACAAGACTATAATTACTGAGAACAGAGATAAACAAGCTTCTGTTTTACTTTTTTTTTTTTACCTTGCATATTTGTTGCTATTATATTCACACTACTGCATTACATATTTGTCTCACCATTTTCTCCTCAATTAGAGCCCAACAGTCACTGGTTCTCCCATAATCCTATTTAATGTCCTATTTTATCTTTGTGTGGTCCTGGCAATTTTTAAGAAACCCCTGCATTGTTTTCCATCTAGATCAAGCTGCCCTGGAAAGAAAATGAACTCTTTTTAAAATGAAATTACAGAGGTTGTCTCACACAAACATGCTGGCTTACTCCTGCATGAAAATACTATGCAGAGCAGGGGGAAACTACATAAAACAAACAAACAAAAAAAAATTCAGATTTTTTATTTCTGTCAGTCAAGGAATATACTCTAAATATTTGAAAAAACACCTCCAGACATTCTAAAATCTGGTACCTTTTCTGTATGCATATTGTTTTGAGCCACTTGCACAGTAACTCTTTCCTAAAGTTTGGAGTGTTGTTGTCTCCCATACAGCTCTTCAAGTAATCAGCCTAAAGTAGCACACTTAGATTCATTTTAGAATTCTATTTTACACCTGACTCATCCAATAAGCACAAATTCTTTAAGACATTTAAAAGTTCTGGCCACAAGAACTTCAGCAATAAATTGGTAGTTGAGTCCTTAGACAAATATTCTCCAAGTACGGTGAAAAAAGAAGATCATTCAATAATGGATCCTATTTCTAATATTTTTTTGTACCTCTAACCCAGCTCTACCACATGAATGGTTGGGTAGCAGAAGGGGAAATTTTAAGAGCTATGATGAATTTTTTTTTACCTTAGTCAAGTGTAATCATGAGAAAAATGGGCTAACAGAGTATTATGCAGTTTCAAGATCTGTGTATGGACAACTGGATCACGTTTTTCATTCTCCCACTACAAAAAAGTCTCAATATAATCTTCAAATATGATTGTTTCATCCTATCTGTCTGCAAAATAGAAAATCTAGTCTTGTAGAAAGATATGAAGGTATTCCATTTTCATAATATGTTACCATATTTCCTATCAGCTTGCAATTTTCATACCCAATTTCTCCCCTCTCTCCACACTGCCAAGCTGGTTAATTTGTGGTCCTTTTCTCCCTGTTTTGGACAGGGAGAAAAAGTATTATAAATTATTATAATTATAAATTATTATAAATATTGTAAATTATAAAAATATTATAAATTATGCTCACAAGTATTTTTTACAAGATTTTACCTATTAAAACAATGTTGTAGTGAAATCTCAGCCTGCACTTTAAATAATATAGCAGCATAGGCAATACTGAGAAAGAAATACAAGGAACATCTTCACTTGCAAACTCTTTTTAAACTAGTCCATCATCATAAGTATTTCCATGAATTTAATAACAGCACCAATATTCAATATTCTGAACCTAATGTAATAAATGAAGGGTGATCACATTACGCAGTTTTAAAAATTGCTTTACATAATGTAATCACTTACTTGCTCTAATTGAATTTCACTTTACATCATTTAATAAATGAATGCTGATCATTTGACATAATTGAATAAGTAGTTCAGCTCATTCTCTGTACTTCTTAGGTCAAAAATTAGGCTGCTTTTCTGTCATGTTCCAGGATGATATTGTGATACTTTAGAGTTAGGCTTCATTTCTTCTCGCGGCTTCTTTATTACTCAGTGTAATTCCAGTCTGAAGGAAGGAGCCCTGTAAGCTGAATTTTTCAAGAAAATATGTAGTATAACTCTACATCTTCTGCTGCACCGGGGCAGTGGGGGGAAGGGGGAGGGTTGAAGGAGGGAAATTAACAGACTACAGAAGTAATAATTTCAATTAAAGTGTCGCTTTAAGTGATTTAACAATATCTGAGGTAGGCAAGGACTGAGTTTTCAATCACTTTCTAGCAAAGCCCAGATCATTCTACTTTGTGTTTCTGAGACAGAATTTAATTTTAAACTGAAAAGACAATAGATTTGATGAAGAACAACTCATAATTCAGAATCTGAATCATGTTCCACTCAGAGTTAAATCAAGCCATCATTCACAATAAAGAAAAAAGGAAAAAAAAAAAAAACCCAGACTTCTAGAAAAAAAAGACAGAAAGAAGAAAAGACAGAAAGACAGTTGTAAAAGAGCTGCAATAATGTTTTTAACCTTTCACAATAATTTTACCTTTCTGCCTGTTGCCTTCTCACAAAGACATCACAGTATAATTACCAATTCACACATGGAATAAATGAAGTATATATATATTTAAACTCTACAAAAGAGTCACCACAGAATACATTTCCAGCTTCGTACTGGACATCAGTTTCTCCCCTTCAAATCCAAAGCAACACAATTTTCAGAAATGTTAACTGTAAATCATTCTGCTGCCTTCCTATACAGCTGCTCATTTTTTCAGAGTTTGAAAATTATCTGGTGATCCTTTCAAAATGAAGCATGCAAAATGCATAGAATGCAATAGTACTCAAGGATTTATATATCTTATAATTCAGAAATAAAGTGCAGTTTCTTAGAAACAGCACAATTTTTATTTCAAAAGAAGTTATTCCTGTCCAGAAGTAAGTATTCAGAATCAAACTGTCCAACACCAAGGGGTAATAAATCTATTGTTTTGTCTTGTAAATCTCTCCTAACAACCTTTTGTAACTGTAGTCCATCTGTCTCATGCCTCCTCACGCTTATTAGCAGGTTTAATGTCTGCTCTTCCACAGGGGAAGAATATGAAGGGGAAAAAATAACTACAAAAAGTCATTTCTTATATTTAATGTCTAGTTAATTAATTTCATATTTATCTTATCATTTTCTTTATACAGTAAGAATAGAAAGAATCCTGCATGACCTTAACTTTTAGCAGACTGGAGAATAGATGAGGGCATTCACATAAGGAATACTCTTTAATCACCTTGAAATTATTACTTTCCACTTAGTGATGAAAAATATGGGCATTCCCTTCTACGACACTCCAGCTCAGAAATTGTGAAGGAAGTTGTAAGGTATAAGATTTGAGAAGAAAAGTAACCCCTTTAATACAGACAGATGGCAAAAAGGTACTGCATTCACTCCACTCTACCACTTTCCTTTCTCCAATAAACTCTTCCTCCCTGGGCCAGTTGCTGTAACTGCATTTTTCACTGCATCTTTTTAATGTCATAGCAATAAAATTGCAATACAAAACATTTATGTGCCAGGGTACCACAGAGCACCTATTGTGATGTTTAACTAGACAAACTTCATTCATTGCCACACACATCCCATGTCAAGTAATGTGAAAGAAATATTTATGTTACTCAAAGACACAACTCCTTCCTTTATTTACCTTGGACCATTCCCTCTTTTTTTGAAGAATTACTGACACCTAATGAATTAGTTATTTTCCTTTACCTAAACCAATACCTTAATTATTTTAGTTGGTTTTTGTTTTGGTTGGTTTGGTGTTTTTTAATGAAGCAGCTCTGCAGTATATTTCACGTTTGATCTTCACATAGTTAATAATTACTCTGCACAAACTAACCTAAGGTCCTCTGTTATTTTTTCTTTTCACTCTTGAAAATCAGTATCTGGTGATTTAGGGTCTGAAAATTCCAGTAAATTACCTGAAATTTGACAGAAAACTTAAAGCAATAATGATTTAGTTGACTATTACTTCAAGTGCTAAGGGAGTTGCCTGGTTCTGCAGTTTTTGTGACACAGGCATTTTCCTCATTTCCAGTCCAGTAAAACCCAAAGCGGTGCAGCTGTAGGCCCTGGAGATGCCCTACATGCACTTACCAAAGGATAAAGCTGCTGGAGTTCCCCATCCCAGGTCAGGACTGAGGTTTAAGGCATTTCTCAAACAGACACATATATACAAGCACACGTTGCACAGTCCGACACAGGCAGAGCAGAGCCTTTGCCAGCTCCTCTCGAAGCACCAACAGCACTGACACAAACAAGCATATCAGTACCCCACATGCTAACTTTGTCACTTTCAGCACATGCAGGCTGGAGTGAGACCAACAGAAAATGGGTGAAAAGAGACGGGCAGGCATACCTTAAGAAAAACAAGTCTATTGCTGTTGTAATTCAAGCACACATGTGACCCTAACATTACTTTTCTGGCAAAAATAATTGACTCATTCCTTGCTCTGTCATGAAATAAATTAATAAATACAGACAGACTTTCTTCCTCTGTAATTTGGGAATTGCTCCTGTACAACTCCCAAGACTGCTGTACCTCCTGCAGCATGTCATCTTATTAGTTACTCTGTTGCTGTCAAACCTATTTAGATTGTACCCTCATGCCACTTCAAAAACTGACATGTATTTTTCACTGAAGTATAAGTTAGTTCTTAAACCAGCATTTGAGGGAGAAAAACAAATATTAAACTCTACCCAAAGGGCTTCTTAGAGAAAACCAAAGCATTAAACACAAGTTTGCATGTGGAAGAATCTGCACATCAATTACTTCCCAAGATTCTACTACAGTTAAGCTTCAGTCCTAAAGTTCAGACCACAACCTCAAAACAAGTTTCCCTGAATCAGATATTCCTTTTCTTACTGCTTCCCCTGCACCCATATATAGTAGTTTTGTGCTGATGACCCATCCCCAGAAGTTTTTCAGATACAGGATTCTTACTGAAAAAAGAACTGTGGGAGAACTGATCTAATACAATTACATTAAAGAAAAATAAAATACAGCAGTGTTCAGTTACTTTGATTTACATGCAAACATTTATTTTTAAAGAAAGGATTTTCTTCCAATGCAACCACAAAGTAGTACAAAACCAAGGAAACATGCACCAGGTTCAGCAAAACAGCCAGTGCCTACAGTCCTATGAGAAGGTAGATGAGTCCAGAAAATGGAGGTCATGGAATAGACGATGTCTCAAGAGGATGCCACTGCTGACACCAGCCAACAGTTCCAAGATGCTTAGCACAGAACAACACCAAAACATGTACAACATGGCAAGACACAACTTGTCTTCCATCTTCTTTAGACAACCTTCCTGAGAAAGCTGCTCCAGGTGGCCTAAGCCTCCCCTGCAGTGCAAATGCTTCTCCTTACAGCAGCTTTCAGGGACACAAGCTGGAAGATGCCAAGAAGAAGCTGATGCCTTTAGCCAGTCTGTGTAGCTGTGGACCCCACAACACTGCAGCTTCCTCTGCATTGCATCCACAGCACTGCTTCCAGGATCCTGGGAGCACGTCCAGTTGTGCTGATAGACAAGGGAATTCATAGCACTTTCCAGCTGAGACACTGTCCTAATATGGTAGGAATGTGCAAGAGCTGCTGAAGACATTTCTAGGCAAAGAAGGAGCAGTAGCAAGTACATAAGAGTCCCTTGCTGATTTCGGGAATATTTAACAGAAATAGAGACAGCCAAAGCTCCAGTAGGTAGCAAGATAAGTGCAGCTGCAAGAGCCAGACACCCAGGGAGGAATAAGTAAGAGTCCTGAAATAAATAACTGTAGTTCTTGAACATCAGGATCACCAAAACTCCACCAAAGGCCTGAGCTGCAGCACCGCCCCAGAAGATGAAGCCCAGCAACTTCAGCAGAGACTGAGCAAAGGACCTGAGGCAGGAATCCTCATAGCACCAAAGAGATAGCAGAGCCCCCCTAACCCTCCCCATTTTGCTCACTCCTACTAGTCCTAACCCTCATCACCACCTTTTAAGAGGCTTCTACCTCACTTATCCAGGTGCAGCAGACAATCTCCACCTAAAACCAATTTGCAATGGAGCAGCTCTGAGATTCCTTCAGGACAAAGACTGTGCTCTGCATCAACTTAACCACATGCTGCTGCTGCAGCTTGTTCAGCATAACCTGCAGGAACAAGGAGAGTATGTGCAGAGGAATAGCCAGAGTGGTAGCCAGCACTGCTAGTTCAGATCACTTAGACTGCCCAATTCTCCAGCAGCAGCCAGGATGCCAAAAAATGTGCCAGTCAGAGCTATCAACAAATGAATGGTTTAAGCAGAGCTCTTCAATCAGGAATCCCCACAGGTGACACTCACCTAGACTCATTAGCCTCCTCAGCACCTTTAGCATTCATTCAGTTTTTTAAGGGCCATAACGATGTTAATAATATTTTGCCACTTTTTACTCAGCAAGATTTCTCTGTAGACAGACTCAATTACCCAAGACACTTGGATGAGAAATCCCTGTCATTTCACACTTATATCCCTCAGCTTGTATTGCCAGTGATTTGACTGCTGTAATGACTGAATACAAGCTACAGTAAGTACTGTATTAACTTTTCCTTGTGTGTAAAGTAACTGAATTACACACTGTCTAAATCACTTCACAACAATCCCAAAGGGAATTAATGCCACTTATCAGTATTATCAGAAGAGTATTATTACTTTAACTTGTGATATACATAAGCCATGCAGGATGGGAAACTTGCATAAATCTTGCCATAGGTGCCAGGAAGGCAGATCCCAAGTTCTACAGTGATTCCCTAATAATCCTGATGAAGTCCCTTAACATCTCTTCAGTCAGTTTCTCGAGACACAGAGCAGGACTAATGCAACATATGTACATGAGGGAGACTAGAGAGAGATGATCCTCATTTTCAGAAACATGAGCACCTGCAAGCTTGGCAGAAAATCAGAATAATTTGGTGCTCAGATCCCTGGAACCCTGTAAAAGTCTCAGCAAAGCTGATGATCCTGCATCTGTCAGACATTTTACAGGATCCTATTGCTACTATATACACTACACATACACAGATGTTGGGCGGATTCCTATCAAAATCTCTTTGTATGTGCTGTACAAACAAGCTATTAAGGCTAATTATTTTGGAATGAGATAAATTGCTTTTATTATTTTTAATCTTTTCATTAACAGTAATTAGCATGCAGTGATTACTTGTTAAATCTTAACTAAATGCTTCTTTCAAAGCTGTTCTAGAATGTATGTCTTCCTTCTCTGAAGTCTGTGTCTGCCCTCTCTCCTGTTCAGCCTGCTGCTAACCCCCAGCCCTCCTGCTGTGTTGGTTTTGCTGCCATTCACTTATTCTCTTGAATGCTTTTTTCTCTGATTTCTCTCTTCCGCATTAGAGAGAGGGAGGAGGGGGGCAACAGAACTTCCCTCACATCTGTACATACAGGGAAGCTGCACTGACTTAACATTTTCATAATGCAGAAGAAAAATTATCAGAAAAGAGTGATGAAACATATCAGAAAAACATCAGAAAATACTGTGAAGGGTACCAACTGCTATTTTTTATCCTGCAAGCTTCATGAAAAAAGACACATGAGCCTGCCTCTTTTCCACTCTGACCTCCCCCCATGCTCATAAAGCTAAATGAGATATTAAAAAATGACTAACAACATTGTTTACTTTTAGCTTATTCCACATCTCTGCTCATGGCAGAACAAATGGACAAGAGGTCACGCCTGACTGCGCGTTCAGCCCAGAAATCAGAAGCACCAACGCTAAACATTGACTGGCAGCCAGTCCCCAGGTCAGAGCTCTCACTGCCTTCTGGGGGGATAGAGCACACTCAGCACCATGAAAGAGGAAATTGCAGCTGAGGGGATTAATATTGGCAGGCTTATCTAAAACCCCTCACCCACTTTGTGCAATGCAATGCATAGGCACTCAGGAAAAGAAAGACCCTGCTCAAAATATAAGATGAAGGACAAGAAAAACAGAATTGGTCCCTGAAGTACCCAAAAGACCTAACTGGCACCCTCAATAGCACTGCCTTTGTGCTAAATAATTTTACCTGTGTCTGTGGACAAAAGCTTGGAAAAAGCAATGAGGAGAACTACCTGTCAAGAGACTGTAATGTGACAAAGAGAGTATAGGTGTGACAGAATAGGAATGCTCCTTTGGTTTTTTTCCACTGTTAAACAGCATAACATGATAAATGCTGTCCCTGTATTCTCTGAAGTTGTTCCTGTTTATGGACTGATGAGTATTGAAATTTAAATGTGGGTGTAACAGATAAAACACCATAGATAAACTATTTTCTGGAATGTTGTTGTAAGTATAATCCTTCAAGTTAATAAAATGCCAAGTGTATAATTTTTTGCATTCACTGCTATAGAAGGCTGTGACTGACATTGAACAGTTCTGATGTGCCCAGAAGGTCAAAGAGGTTCAGTCCATCTGGCTGCAGGAGTGGGACCAGAGAGCCATCAAAATTGTGTCAGTGCAATGTAGGCAGATGACTAAACTCATTTTGGATGGCACAAGTTGTCATACAGACAGGCTGTCATACGGATTGATCAAGGAGCACAACTGAGCTGTAATGGGCAACAATTCAAATCAAAATGGCCAGCTAGTCTGTTCAGACTTGTGTGAACAAGACAAAGCCTAGACGTGACCATGGCCTCCAGGTACAATGACACAAGCCCATTTTAGTATTATAGAATCAGAGTCACATAATGGTTTGGGCTGCAAGGGACCTTATAGATTGTCTAGTTCTAGCCTCACTGTCACAGGCAAGGAACCTTCCACTAGACCAGACTAGACAATCTTCTAAGTTTCATACACACCTCCTATAAAAAGAGACAAGATCTCAAAGCCATACCCTCAGGCACTGCTCTTATTGTCCCAGTTGCACAGACAAACCCTAAAGCTGCCTCAGTAAAACAGCTGGTATTTCCTCCGTAACCCGTGTACACATGAAACTGGAGCCTGACCTTGCAGGTGAAGTTAGAGCTCTCTGAAAGAGGTTTGTCTTGAGAGTTTAGAATATTTTTAGAGGACTTTTTAGATTAAAGTACACTTATAGCGTAAGATATGACTTTAAAACCTTTCTAAAACACAAAGGTTTTTTTCAGCTTCATCTACTCCACTTTTACATTGTTTCCTCACCACTATCCACCTTCCTGACACCTTCACTGGGTGAAAGCCTGGTGTGTGACCCAGTTGGGCTGGCAAATCCAGAAAAAGTCTAAATGGGTATCATTGACATCACTCCTCCTTTCACTGGTCTGAACGCTGTGTGCTCACCCGGGCCGTACATCTTTCCCAAGCCAAAGAGAATTCACACACAGTTTTTCCAGTTTCCAAGAAAAGTCCTGGCTGCATATGAAGAGTCAACAGTTAAATAGTAATAACTGGGGGGAAGGGAGAAAAAAAACCAAAACCAAACCAGATCATTCAAGCCATAATAGGTACTCAAAATACCACACAACAGAAAGACTGGGTACCACTTGGAAAGCTATTTCTAAAAAACTGTAATCTGCTAAGTATATTGGCTCTCCGAGAATAAAGAACATTGTTTTATGAAACACATAATATTACAAGATCACTCAGCCAACTGAAATGAAAAAAGATCAACAAACCTGGCTGGACCCAGAGCCTAGAGTTGCAGCCATGCACAACGGGTGTAGCCACAGCAACCAAGGTGAGATGATATTGCCTTCCATGAGACTAATACCTCCCATAGAAAGCTTGATGCAAACAGAGGACATATGACTACCATCTCCAATTCATGGAGAAAATTTACTCCACTCTAGAACTAATTTACCATCATGGAGGGGTTCAACTTCAAGTCAGTCTGTTGGTTACTCCTGGTTCCATTTGCCAGACCAAAAGTGGCCTTTTTTGTGACTGAAGAAGCACATCAAAAGCTTTCAGGAGTTTTATTTAGTTTTGCTTTTAATATTCCAGGTTTTCACTGGTGTTGAAAATATTCAAAATGAAACATCAAAAGTTTGATGTTTTCATGTATTTCCCTCTTTCTTTCCTTTTACGAATTGAACATAAAAAAACAGACTAAAAGCATTTTCTTTTTTTTCTTGTTAAATTTTATTTTTCCCTTCCTATTTTTGTTTGCCAGTCTGGAATTGCTATGAAATATCTTGTGACTGCGATGAATACAGACTATCAAAGTAAGAGAAAAAGAGGAGGAAAAAAACATCACTTTCTGTATTTCTGTCACTTTGGAATTTGGAGAAGATTTTAAAAGACACAGAATGGCAAAAGAAAAAAAGAAATTAACATGAAAAGGGAACTTCTGTTCTTTTGATAGTCTTTATTGCAGTTGGTAATAAAAACAATTTTGAAGAAAAGGTACTTTGTAAAACCTTCAAAAAATTAAGGAAGGACAGAACACTGGAATTCAAGTCAACTTGACATTTAAAGTATTTGAGGACATTTTTTTTCATTATTTTCAACCATCACTAGCTACAATATTTTTCATGTGAATGCAGTACTCTTATCTGTCTTTGAAACCATATACAAGGCTTCTAGGCATTTTCTGAAGGTATAAAAAGACTTTTATATGAAATAGAGGCCTATAGTGGTGGTAGATGTTGCCGCAGCCATGCCCAAGAAGCAGCTGGCCCCAAAAAGGCTTAAGGTCCAGCGGTGGTGCGCTGCCAAAGCTTAAGGACCTCTGATGGTCTCGTCCCAGAAATTGTCTCCCCCTTCCTGTGTTTAAAGACACGGTTTTTCCCTAAGTTGTGAACACCCCTATATGTTAATTCACCCTGTCTGTCATATTACCTACCCTGCCCCTTCTGGAAAGTCCCCTGAAATGTCCCTTCTTACTCGACGCCCTGTTGGCTCCTGCTCCCTCTCCCCTCCCCTCTCCCTCCTCGATTGGGTCTCCCCAATCACCCCCCTTTTTGTACCACCCATGGACCCTCTCCCCATTGGGCCCCGCTGTTCTCTCCCCCCTCTTTTTACCCCCATATAAAACACAGTGTAAGGCTCTGTTGCAGCATTCTTTGTCTCTGGACCCCTTCGGGTATGGGCTCCCATTAAACCTCGGAACTCCAAGCAGAGAACCCCTCCTGGCCTCTTTGCCTCCATCCTTTTTCTATGCCTGCTGTAATCTGGAGTGTGTGTGTGCGTGCTGGCACTCACCCAGTCAGGGGTGATCGGTGTGTGTGCTGGTGTCGGCAAACACCCCAGAGAGCAGCTCTGCCAGTGATGCTCCCTGGAAGGTTGCAGAGCACCGTGAGCTCGTCCCCCCTCGCTCTGATCTGGCCAGAACAACCGTGCGAAGTGGCAGAGGCCCTTTAACCATTAACTCATCAAAATATCTAACATATTTCTCTTCAGGGAGGAAGTCATGAGTGTCTGAATACATTATCTGTTATTCAAGTTATTCAAGACCTGACAAGACACACTTGTCAGAACTTCCCATTAGTAAAGTTTCTTCTCTGTTGTGTCTCTCCAAAAAATGAATCCTTGTAGTATGCCTTTTCCTCAAGAGAAAGCTTTCCAGCAACATCAGGCTGGAGCCTTTCTGGACCAGCTTTCTCCACAGTATTGCCTGTGAAAAGTCAGGCAGATCTTGGCAATTTCTAGCTTTCTACTTGTGACCCTTTTGCCCAACAAGTTAATGAATCTAGCTGCACAGCCATAATGCAGCAAGTTGTGAATAAAAATTTGGAAATCTTTATTTCATATTGATACCATAAAGTCTGTATATAGCGCCTGGGACAGGTCTTTCAAATTAATTTTCTCATAAATCTTAAAATCAGTCAGTCTCAGCATCCTAAATTACAGATAACCATTTGCAAATGTTGCCTTTGGATACTCTGTTTACCACAGGATGTAGGCCTTGTAATTCTCTTTGAGCTCCAGAACTTTCAGTGTAAAGTTTTCAGGGTTTATTACAATATGGAAACTTGGATCCCAATATTTCTCTTAAAAGGTAAATCTAGACTTAGTATCCATTTGTTCGTGAGAGCATTTCAGTAGCCATGTATTTGTTCTGATTTTATTGGTTTCTACAACTACTCAAAACTAGTCTGAAGAGGAGAGGTTCAGCACGATCACATGCGAAAAATTCTTGATTACATGTTCACTTGAGCAGCAACTTAGGAGGAAAAAAGACCCCATTGTAGCAGTAATGATGTGATGAGTGTGGGACTACTTCTGAAATACTTATTCTGTCCAAAGACAGACACACATCGTTCTTTAGCGATGAGAGCATTGCATTATCTTGGTGTGAGCAGCTTGTAAGACCTCTTTAGACCTGTAATGGGTGCTCACCCAAAAGAATAAAATTCATGCAGCTCATGTTTTGTGAACTCATTGGTAAAGATGAAGTCTGGCAGGGTGTAAGTTCTTCTGGTGAATAACTGAATCCTTCTTCAGCTCATTGACTGGGGAAAAAAATCAATGGAAATATTCATTTTGGGTTAATCTGACAAATGATTAAAAGGTCAGCTTTTCCACGAAGAAAGATATTAACAAAGAATGTTTTCAGCCTACAAGGCAGCTGAATATTTAGCCAAGTGAAAGTAAAAGGAGTATTTGATAGAGTCCTTGTCTTTTTTCCTGGCATAGTAGTAAGTATATCTGTATCAAATGTAATGTTCATCTCATACCAGGTTTTAGACTGACTTTACAAGAGAGAATTTATTTTTATTACCTTTTGCAAGTCATGATATGAGCATATAAAATGTCAGCTTTGTCAGAATTAGTCTTACAACACATTTCAAAGAAGTGGAGCCAATTTTAATGGGATTTTTATGCATCTCCATTCAGATGAAATACAGGTTTTAGACGGAAAAAATTCAAAACCAAAGATATATGCAATTTATTTCTGTGCTCTATTTCTATCTCTAATCTCTCCACCAAACAATTGCCTTCAAGAGGTATTCTGTTTTTAAATGGAGATACTGTCACTGACATGGAAAGAATCTATTAGATCTAAAATCATACAAGCATCTAAATACAAAACAAAAGCAAACAAATGAAAATGTATTTGAACATGGATTGTAACAACATATTTAAGGAAGAAAATGTGAATGTATTCCAGTACCAGGAATGGTGTCTCTGCTAACTTCCAATGACAAGCAGACCAACTTGGCATTGCCTTGATAGGAGACCAAGGAGACACTTAATTTTATATCAGAGTTTAATGTAGTCATCAAAACTTTATTTTTGAGGCCAACTGCGGAGAATCAGGGGCTTTTTCACAGGTTCCCATAATGCTGAAATCCAACTAGGCTACCAAAAATATTCCAGTACTCCAGAATCATCTTTCCTTTTCCACAGAATCTTGACTGGTATGGTTATTGTAACCCAAACACTTTCTTCAGCACCTTCCAGCAGAACTGGACTTTGGGATACACTCTGCATGAGAATGCTCAGGAGAGACTTCCTTCTTGCCTACAGCACAGTTTGGAACACTTTTTCTCATTACAGGTAATGGTCCTGAGTGAGTACTTAATCCAGCGTGAAAATCCATGCCAAGACACATGAGTATTCTCATTTTCAACAGCAGATAAAAATCAGAGACTCAGTGTAAAGTGAGGTGAAAAGAGAGAAAAGGATTTGGAGGAAAAACAATGTGACTAGGTTTAGAAAAATTCTATTAAATGTTGCTACCAATGAAACAGACAGTGATGAAGAGCATAGTTGCTGAATCAGGATAAATGTTACCAAAAATACTCAAAAGAGAAGAAGTATTAACTGGACTTTTCTCCTTTAATCCACTTCCAAAATTTGTTTGGGCACTGTCTGTAACAAAACAAGATAATTTCTATTTTTCTGATTGGCACTGAATAGAAAATAGCTCCATAATCCCTGTGGTAACTGTGGTCTTCCTTTTGCAGAGAATACAACACCAGTTTACTCAGGGCTACCCTGAGCTTTCATCGGAAATAAAGCAATTAAGAATTACCTAAGCACTCATTGCCCACCATCACCCACTCACTGAACACAACGTGATGCAGTGACCAGGCAAGGAGGGGCACCTGTATTTCATGCTGACAGGAGGGTAACCTTGCAACTGCTTGTACACATTTCTCCTCCCCCAATATTCATTCACAGGTGGAGCTCTGGAAAAATATCGGACTGGTACAAGCATAAGAAGCAGTAGAAGTAGAAATCCATTACTTTAGGGAATTGGATAGCCATTTTGGATAATTGATCAGGCACAATAAATAGTTAGACAAAATAGGTAGTTAGGCAAAAAAGTTTCATATGAATTCCAGTTGTGGAGAATTTCAGCAGTAGTGTGAAATTTGAGGCAAAGAATCTTACACAGGTGTCTGGTCTGGTCTGGTCTGAAATCCTCAGTGTGTGGGCCAGGGCATTCAAAGGGAGGTGAACACTGGAATTTCGCTTCACTGGAAGTCGGGTGGGCCTTCCCACACACAAATGCAAATGCTCAGGAACCCCATCTAACAGCAGTCCCCAGATGCATGGAGGGAGGCAGAACCTCAGGAGCAAGACAAATGCTCTACCCATGCCCTCAGGGCTACACCAATGGTGGAGGTCACCAGATCAGCATCATTTTCTCCACGTCATGCTGACATATTTCACCAGCACTATCTTCACTATAGAAACAAAGTTATATTTACAGACCTGTCAATGAGTAGAATGCATAAGAAATTTACTGCAGACACCTATTTAAGAGCTCCAGCTTCCAGAAAACATGGAATTCAAAGGGAGTGGAGCTTACTGAAGCTTCTGAAAAGACTTTTTGCAGAGGAGGGAAGGGGAAACAGCTGAGACCGTGGACCTTCCTAGATCAGCTTTGGCACAGAGTGTGCTCTCAGCACCTTCCCTTTCCCTGTGTAAAGACAGAGGCTATGCAAAATACTTTCCTCCTGTGCAAAGTGCCAGAAGGAAGATAGAATATACTGCGGAGGTAAGTGAAACTGAATTCCTCTGTGTTCATTACACTCCTAACAGGAACAAGTCATCACTTATTCAAATATTCAAGACTTTCTCTGCTCTGGCTGTTTGCATGGGTTTTGCCAAGTGGCAGCCCTATTCATTTTAACATAAAAATGTAGTGTTGCTCAACTTGCCTTTAACAAGTGCCACTTTGACAAATGCTTTTGATAAATTTTAAAAATACTGAAATATCACGTGGAATGATGACAGAGTCCTGATCGGCATGGTAACAAATATTGCTAAAAATCAGTGTTTCTTCAGATTTATAAACACTGGAACAAACGTCAAACCTCCTAAATACACGTTATCTAGGTTTGTATCTGTTTGGTCACGATAGTTAACTGCCTTATTTGTAACGGATGCTTATACCAGCAAGGAGTGTCTTCTCTTTAATTAAAGCACGAGTCGACTTCCAGGAGAGTGACAACTGTGGTTTTGGGTTCACAAGTGTCGATATTATTCGTTAAAGCAGTAATGATGAAATGTTTGCTAGTGGCTAGTAGTAAATTTTTTTATAAAAATACATTGTCCTTGCGAATAAGTAGATCTCAGATACCATAATTCACGCCTCTGTTTCACATTGCTCCTCGGGACAAACTTGCAGGTAGAAGTAAAAAGTAGAACTCAATCGAACAAAACTTTCAGGTGCCATAGAGATGAAAGCAGTAGAAACAGAAGGTAATAAAATGGGCTTTGATAAAGGAAAAAGCCTGCACTCAGAGAGAAATACGAACAAGCACCTGACGACACAGAGATAGCCCAGCAGCCAAAATCAGTGCATTAAAACAGACTTCCTCTTTTTCTCAGTCATGTCCTCTTACAAGTGCTTCTAAGAAGGCAGATTGCTGAGAAAGATACAGGTGAAAAGTCAAAGTAAACTGGAACCCTACCAGAGACTTTAGAGCTGGCAGAAAGGATCCTTTTTAAGATTCCTTGCCCTATAGAAGAAATTCTTTATGGAAAATAAAATTTGAAAATGATCAGTTAATAAACTTAATAAATATTAAGAATTCTCCTAGCCTAAGGAGTAAATATTTTCATGAATTTAAACTAGGACTTGAAATCATAGCCTGGAATTTCCAAATTTCAGGGGAGAAAAAAAATCAGAACATTTTATCATATTTTTTTTCTTTTTTTCAAGATTTTTTTAAACATTTCAGGGAAACTCCAGAGATACCAAAAAAGTTTACTTTGCACTTATTTTACTGACAGGCTGTCATTCAAAAGTGACCTTTGATTTCAAGTATATTTTGTAAAGTACTCTTTGTATTATGATAGAACTCAGATGTTTAAGGGACTAGAACAGTTTTCTGCAACAGTATCTCCCTGGAGAATTTCAAGGTATCTTGCTTAACTTTTTTTTTTTCCCTGAACCAAAAAGAAATCAGATTTTCCAAAAAAACAGAGTGGAGAGTACAGTGGCAGAGAAAAAGGATATTAAAGTCTCCATAATTTTAACAGGGGAAAAGGAGATTCTGTGTATGTTTCCCTCTTGTGATCCAGATATCCTGCCTCAACTTCTGCAAAACCTCTTACACGCTTTAAGAATGGAGAAATTTGTTCCAGCACTAGGATGAATCACTTATTTTCGAGGTAAATGAATCTGAAAATTTTGAACCTGTTCTGATCTCTCTTAGACAGAAACATGTATCTTAAACAGATGTGTACAAACAAAGTCAGAAACCTTCCCTACAGACTAGGTGAATAAAAGAACTAGCTGTTACCCACATGAATTTTAACACTTTTCATACACAGTAATCTTGCCATGTGAACCTTTATAAAAGAAGGTCTCTTCCCAGTGGTCTTTTATGTAAGGAAGAGAAAACCCTAAAAATCAATAAATTATCAATGCAGTTGAATGAATAACTCCACAATAAAATCTGAAGAAAAGTGAAAGACAAGTTTTCCAAGGCCCTGCTCTGTAATTAAATACTGGTTTTGAGCTTGGTTATAAAGAAACTATTCTGGAGCTGGAATGATACAAAATCCTATGAACCCAAAATAAGACCTAGCCTGTACATGTTTATTTAAATCACCTCACATCAGGCAAATTTAAACTGCTTAATCTCAGTATATATGTATTTTCATTTTAGATACTAAACTACTAAACGGTCCACACTGACAAAGTTGGAAAAAGCATGAAAGAGTGTAAAAGTCTGAACAATATGAAACCATTATTTTACCAGCAAGGATATAAGAAATGAATATTCAAGCAGTAGATAATATTTTTATGAATAGATTAACAGGTGGCGATAGGTGGTCACTTTTGAATTTAATTCTTACTCTTTCTTAAATGAAAAAATAAATCATATCAATGCAGGCTGCTTAGACTGGATTTTACCTGAATTTGAATAACTGCAAAAATTGAAGTATTAAGTAAGGTTCACCTTGTAAAATGGGTCATTGAAAATTAAAGGAACCTTTATTTTGAAATTTAACCTTTTTAAAAGTACATACAATAAAAGTAATTTAGGGCAACACCTTCCCTTAGATTGTGTGCTATTTGTCTAGGAATCTTGTTTTAGAGAATTTTTCTTTTCTACATTCCCTTCTGTTACTTGTCGAACATGAGCACACATTAAAACCAGTATAATATCAGTAATACCAATAAAATAACAAAATGCAATCAAGTAACAAAAGGTAATCCAGAGTGTCCAAGTGAAAATTTAAAAGTTTTCCTAAATTTGCAATCAACTTTTCTGTAATTTTTTAAAATTATTTTTGGATGACGGAAAAAGGAAAAGCTGCATATAAAAGAGATAGGAAATGTTATGACTTAGTCTACTCCAAGAATATTGTCATCATAGTGAATAAACAGAAAAAGGTTTCTTTTTCTGACTTCTTAAATATGTAATAAATGCATCAGGACCTGCCACATAATAAATCAAATACTTTTAAGCAGAGAGTGACTGGGTTTAAGTTAAGATAATTTTTTAATATGTAGCTGTCTCTTTAGGCAACTAATCTCAGGGAAGTACTGGCGTAAGGTGACCTGCTAATCAAGAGGAATATAAATAAGAGTTAAATAACTCTTGTAAATAAGAATTAAATATCTCACTCCTTGTAATGTCTTGCAGGGAAGGGAAATGGGATGGAACTCAGTAACCCAAACAAGAGAATGGATCCTGAAGATGTGTGAATAGCTATTAAGGGAAGATTATCAGAAAAGCCTGAGTGCAAGCACAGACTTTAGGAAGGACAAACTACAAGAAAAGCCCCTTGCAGCCATTTGAACTGCTCTGAGATTTCCATTAATAGTAATGGTAAGAACAAAGTCACTCTATTGATAATGCCCTGTATATTAAGGCAGGCAAGCAAAAGAAGGCTGATCTCTTACCATCGTTGAAATTATTCCACTTCCAAACTTTATTTGTATACCTATTAAACTGTATATATTCATGCCAGGTATTTCTTTTCAAATTGCTTGGCACTGTGTTTGATGAGTCTTGAGTTCACTTGACTTCTCAGGTGAACATCAGGTTTGTGTCTGCATCAATGTTCTGATTCTCCTTCAAAGAAAACCTAGATATGGGAGCAACAAAGGCTATGCTAACCTCACCAATAATTTGTTTGCTTTGGATAGCCAGGATAACGGCTGCAAAGAGCATCACAAATGGCACAATCACTTGGGATTTTGGTTCTGCTGTGACACAATTGAACAAATATTTCTGTGCAACTGAAATTAAAATAACCAAATTGTTTTTCAAGGAGTTTACTTTCTTTGCATGTCAGCCTCACACCAAGACATTTGTATTTTGTGCAGGATTTAGGATGAGTCACATCCTCTTCATCCATAGGTAATGTAACATTTACCCCATTGACATTTATCTGGGAAATGGCTGCACCAGTCATTAAAGAAACATTTAGTTATTGAATATTTGTGGCTATCTACTGCCATAAGAACAGGGAAGTCTCAGAAGCCCTGTTCCAAATTACGCTTGGTTTTCACTTGTAAGAGTATGCATCAGTTTTCAATGTTTATGATCTAGATATTCCATATAATATGCCACGGTAGCCTTTTCCTGATCCAATTTGTGTTTTTCAGATATTGCAACATCTAGCGGCCTTTTTTCTGGAAGAAAAAGGTGTAATTTGAAAGACAACTACTTATACCTACATGTTTTCTGTAAGTTATACACCCTACACGAAAATAGAGCCGGGGATCCTTGATTACATGCTCTTTTTTACGTTACCTGTATAGATTTTGGGGACTTTCAATTCATTCCCACTTGCACTCATCATTGCCTTCAGCAGCACTCCTGGCTTTTGAAAGCAGATGAGAGAAGTGTTATTTGCTATTAAGTATGTACTTCACTCTTCTAGCTGCATCATGAGAAGGAGCTTTGCAGTCATTATCAGTGGACATAACTGCTATAGGAAAACACTGGAACCCTGCAAGGAAGAGGCAAATTGTACTGCAAGAGTCTGATGCTAAATCTTTCTGAATTACCATGATTGCATTTACCCTTCCCACAGGTCCCACAGACACCCACCAGTCCCCTTTGGGAGAATTGACACAGCCACACACCTCCCACCAAGCTCCTCCACAAGAAGGAACAGACAATATTCTTCTCTCATAGAGATCATGTCTTGAAATTAAATCCTAGATGAAGGACAAAAAGGGGCACTAGGGTTTGAGAAAGTTAGAAATTCAGGGGACTTTGAGTAGCAAAAGCATTTTAAAAGGCCATGCCCACCTATAAATCTGGGAGTATTTTTACCTTTCAGGTTCGAAACTGTAATGAGAAGCAAATTGAGAAAGCACAAGAATAATATATGATGAAAAATTAGGTATACCACTGAGACCAGCAGGGACATTTAGAGATGAAAATACAAATCACAGTGCTAAACAGGGAATCATTTAACTCTCCTCCTCTGTACTTGTTTATTGTTTCTAAGTCCTGCACCTTATTCTCAAGCAGTATTTTGCCTTCAGTGTCTCCTACCAGACTCCTGCACAATTGACAAGCTGATCAATTAGGGCACCAGAGCACAGTTCTTGAAGCAATAGCCTGAGAGCTGCATTCCTCTCAGGCCCCCTACCTGTTTCTCCCCATATAGGACCAAATGAATCCACTGGTGCTTACAACCCCAAAATTGGTAAGCTTAGCTTTTTTTAATTATGTAAGTGGAATTAAATTTCCCACTGGAGAGGGAAGAGACATCTCCAATTTTATCTTGTGAAAGGAGAAAGTGAGATAGACCCAGTCAGCGTATCTGAGATTATTTTGGACTTCAAGTTCCCACCTTTCACCCATGATCACCCTTCAGTACCGAAGATCTTGCAGGGAAAATCTCCAGAGATATTTTTAAGAGTTAGCTATGAACCTTCTGATGACAATCTACTGATGAGAGCCAATACATTAAGTTCAGAACAAACAAAATGTCAAGAGCCACATAGCAAAGCCAATTAACTAATGGAATTTGTCTGTGGTCTGAAGACATACACTATAAGAAGATACCTGTGTTGTGTTACTGCTCTTAGATTTACAATTAACTTTTATAAATTAATGGCAATTTCACATAATATAAAGCAGAATAATGCTTTGTATGAAGTAACTGCCACATAACTAGTCTGTACTAGCCATTATGTCTGATGAGATACAAGTTCCTTTTACTACTGCTCGGTCCTCACAGCTAACCTCAGATAAAGCATGCAAATATTAATTAAGGGACATACACTTGCCTAGGAGCTGTAGCAGAGACTGCTGAAGCTGTAGTCCACTTTACAAGTGGACCTGAAAGAATCTTTCAATGACAGCACAAAATATTGACCAGTCTTATTTACAACAGCTTTAACTCATTCATTACCTCCTTGAGGAAATATTGAGGAATAGAACTTTAATGCAAACAAGACCACAAACACTTGCTGCAAGCAAAGCAGAGAACAATTGTACATGGTTGAGTGAACCTGCAAGCCAAGAGAGGCAGTGGCCATTACTGGAGGGATTTGGCAAAGACAAACAAGTTTAACTCCTTTTTTCCCTACTTCTGTCAAAACCCTTGTCTGACAGTGTGCCATAGCAGAAAATCTCATAACACAAATGGGACATGCCAGTGCATTTTATGTACAACCAAGACAGAATGAATTGTTACTGTCAGTTGCTTCATGCATTTCTGTACAAAATATGGTCATCATTTCTGTAAAACACAGCATTATTTTGAGTCCCACAAAGAGTTTAATAATCTCCTCAAAATTTGATCTGCTGAGTCAAAAAATTTAATTGTAGTCCTGAGCAAATGGGATCAATGCTATGTAGAAATGTCAAAATTTTCCTATTTAAGTGATATTTGTTAGAATCTCAGATAGAGCTGTGTTGCATCAAAGTGGTTTTGTGCCTTTGCAAGTCTTTTGAAGGTGTTTTCCTAAATTATGAAGCGTGACTGAAATTGCTTGGGAAAAACATTAAATTCAATATGAATTTGACCTGAAATTTATCCAGGCATTGCTAGGTCTGCTTATATGCTTTGTGACAGATAAACCACAGTTCAAAATTCTCTAATTTCATCTGTCTACAAGCTTCAGTGGACACACAGCTTCTTATAGTCACAAAATAAAAAAAGCTTTACAAACAGAGACCTTAAGCAGACTTAGGCTAGTCATCATTTAACTTAGAATACATTGATTTGAGTACCTCTTACTTCTGTCAAAACATGATATTTAATTCCTTTAATTGTCTCACCTTTTCATTTGAAAGCTTTTGTGAAACTTCGTATTTTATCTCAAAAAAATACCCCAGATTTTCTCTGTGAAGCAAACCTGAAGATGTGCTCACCACACTGCTCATTGATGCCAGAATTAAATGATGAATAAAGCCTGCACCACAAATGACGGAGCCATTCACATTCATTTGCCTTGTGCTGGGAATATCTGCCTGAATTTGCATTTTCAAATTAATGTGTTATGTTTTGCACATCATTTTTTACTGACGTAATCTCGTAAAACATAATAGTGATTCTCAGGTAGGACAAAAGTAGATGTACTCTATTTTGTCTTTAATTCTACTTACATACACTAAAATTCAGTGTCAATGCAGGTTAACCTTATAGACTGTAGAAAGAAATTTTACACTAAACCAAGAAATGCATCCTCACAATGGAAGCAAGTAGTGGGTTAGAAGTGTACTCATAAATCAAGTTCACATGAGTGGTGTAGAAGGATGCCTAAGAAATATGACATGGCCAAGTAAGGTATTTGCACAGTTTGTTAAAAGACAGCCTTGAGCACACACTTAAAGTTGCTATCCTGAAAGCCAAGTCAACACTTGAGGCTTTCTTGGCAGTTAATCAAAGTGGGCAGAGAAGTGAAATAGGTAAAAGACTGGACACCAACGAAAGAGCAGAATGGAGACAAAAGGATTGAAGAGGATTCACTTATTATTAACCCAGGTAGGTTACAGTCTCACTCCTCTCTCCAATCATTCTGCCTTCCTACATAATGAGAAAAAATTAGGATGACTACGCTTCAATAATTCCTTGATGAAGCAGTTCCACTCCTGAAATGAAAAAAGCAATGAGTAAAACCAAGAAAAACAAATTCTTTGTTTGTTTGTCTGTTTCTTACATTTTTTCACTCTTGCAAAGCTCAACAAAAGCATAGAGCATGGATTCGTGGGTTGCAAAACCTGAAGGGAACATTGAAGTTACATAATCGCACCCCAGACATTGCAGTGGGAGACACATAAAAAAGGGATTAGTAAATGTAATCAGACACCTCCCATCCTCACTTGGTACCAAACTGAACAGCTTTGAGGATCTAAACTAATCATAGGATCATAGAATCATGCAATAGTTTGGGTTGGAAGGGAATCTAAACATCATCTAGTTCCAACCCCACTGCCATGGGCATGGAACTTTCCACTTGGACCAGGTTGCTCAAAGATCCGTGAAGTCTGGCCTTGAACACCTCCAGGGATGGGGCATCCACAGCTTCTCTGGGCGACCTGTTCCAGAGGCTCACCACCCTCCTAGTAAAAAATTTCTTTAACACCTCATCTAAACCCGCTCTCTCTTGTCGCTGTTGAACAACTGGCAGAGCGAAAGAACCAGACGAGTTCGGGTGAGGAAGGAAATCTGAATTTATTATTTAATTCTAAAACTTATATAGACTTTCCAAAGGTCGTCCGGATTGGGTCAATTCATAACCTCCCCCCAGGCCGATAGGCCAGGTAGAAAGTCCATCTTTCCAGAGACAGTTTTCAATAACATCCCAGCTTTTATCTCTATTTACAAAACATAGAAGGAAGAAGAGAAAATTCCCGTGGGAAAATCTGTGTTACCACACTCTTTCTGTTTAAAGCCATTGCCACTTGTCTTGTCACTGCATTCCCTTGTCAAATCTTCCTCTCTTACTGCCCCCACAGTACAATATGCAGTGCAGAAACATTTTTAAAAACCAAGTCTCGTGCTCGGTATTGCATGTAATGGGAGCAGTAGCACCTTAACTGTTGTTTTAACCCTATATACCTGTAATCCATCCCTTCAAAAAGTATTCCTGGAGGGCTACACTGAAGTTGTCACAGCCCACCCTTGGTGAGAACATCAAGGGGCCCATACAACTTGTAAGGAGAGGCTTGTGTCACCCAGAGCCTGTGTAGGGAGGGGTATGTGTGCAACTGCGTGCATGTGACTGCACAGGTGGGATTAGACCTTCTTGGCATTTATCTGTGGCATTTCTGATCCTCAATGTACACTTCACTGAGTTGCTGATTACGTCCCATAAATATATCAAAAAATCACAGCAATCCTGAGCTAGTGTTTTTTACTCAGCTGTTCTTTCCATGAGGTACTCTAGTGTCATTATGTTATTTGAGCACGAGAAAGGTCTTATTCATTGCCAGTATAAACAATAAGAAATTCTTATATCCAGTACTTCAACATCTTCAGCATAGGAAACACAACAGAAATAAAACCCAAAAATATTTATACACTAATTAACAAATAACATTTCTAGACGTCATTCAAGCAGATAAACACCAATCATTAACAGAGGGAGGTTAATCTGAGCAAAACAAATACCAGGTCACTGCAGATCTGCTCTCATTACTTCTCAAGTCACAAATATCTTCAAAAATGACAGGTCTAGGGTTGTGTTGGATTTTTTTCTCCAAATAATATTTTTAAATGTTCATAACCTAAAAGTAAGCAAAAATAATGCTGTGTTACTTTTTTAAGGAGAAAAAATACTCCGCTCCTCCAAACCAGGTGAGGATAACAGTGCTGTAATTCTCCTCCCTTGACTTCTTCACAGAGTGGTGGTTTATATGTTGATGAGGCTTCACAAGCAAGAGTGAGCTTTCTGACCCAGCCCAAACAAAATTTGTGATTCTCTGGAACTCTTGAAGAAAAACATCTGCTTCCATGTGATTTCAGTATCCATGTGATTAAGATTTATCTTTTCAACTGTACTTCTATTAATTCTGAAACTAGCATTTTTAAGCTCCATTTCTAGACATCCACTATGGCCCTCTATCTAGCAAACTTCTTTCCTTATCACTATTTCCAGTCCTTTAGCTGCTGGTTCTTACACAGCTGGTTTCAAGCTGCACCTCTCTAGATACATATAGAAGCTCACAAAAGACCATGAAGAAAAGACCATGATTTTAAAAGAGTGAAAAAATAAGTGGAGGGAGTTTCAGGGGGCCCAGAAGGAAATGAAAGTGAGACCACAAAGAGAGCAGCATCACCTAAATCCACAGACCATGGGCAGTGGAACAACTTCAACTAGGATTCAACTACCAGTCTAGGATTTACTGCAGTTGGGTCAAAAGTAAAATTTCAACAAATAAACCTGAAATAATACAGAAACATGTAACGAGAAGATCTATGAAGACTTAAAGGACATTCTCCAAGTCTGCTTGGAATTTGCCCACAGTAAGAAAATCCTTCTTTGAAGCTCCTGCAAAGTAGAAAGTCATTGAGAAAGATGTTAAAACCTGCTATTTGACAAGACCATCCCTGTGACTGTTGATTTCTAAACCTTCCAGCATTCTGTAAAATGGACACAGACAAAGCAAGCAGCAGAAAAAGCAGAGGGATAGTTGTGTTACCATCCTTGCTGGTTTTGTTTTCAACCAGTTTCTTTTGTGAAGATTCCAGGTAGTACATACCATACTCTTTTTCTGAGACAAGGAATATCATATTCTTCTGAGCACTGCAATGCTCATCATCAAAAAGGAAATCAAACTAACTTATCCAAAGCCTTTTGGCTAGTTTCTGACCTCTTCTTCATCACTTTTATACCACTTTGGCCTTCACTGGGCCTTCACTGATTTCAGGGGGATCATAGTTGAACAACCAGAAGTTAATGCAACGGAGGGGAGGCTGGAGAGAACTGGAGGCAAAAAAGGCAAAGATCACAGGTTGAGATAAGACCAATTTACTGCAAACAGCAATAAGAAAATGTACAGTAACAGCAACAATATTAATAACAGAAGTGTACAAAAAGAAAATATTATTTACATGCAAGATGCTCACCAGACCTGACCCAAGCTGGTGGGCACCCCACTGCGACCACTGCCTCCACCAGGCTTGCTCCATTGGGAGGAACATAGGGAAGAGAAAACTGTCAGACTATAGGCTCCCACCACACACCAGTCCTTGATTGTAAAAGTGGCTATGATTTCGTTCAAGTGAACACCCATTACACAACTAAAAAAGTTGCACTCTTGTGATTCAGTGAACCCCTGATTGTTTGAAACATCACTGAGTAGTACCAAGAAGAAGGAGAAAAGAGCTATCTCAGTACTGCAAGTCCTCTCTCTCATCAAACCCATGCATGAGGACATGCTCTGGAAAGAGAGACAAGCCAGACTTTTGTCCAGTAGTGAAGGAAATTTACCTCTCAGCTCTCATTCAGTCTGGATGAGAGGCCAGGGAGGAAAGTCATGTCTTATGTAGCCATCACCGTGGTGCATGGCTTGAAGGATGGTTGTTTCTCTTGCCTTTTGATCAGAGCTCCAAGGTCAAGTCCAGCTGCACTTACCGAGCCCACTTCAGGTGCCTTCATTGCACAGCACAACACTCTAATCCCCAGATGTGCTCTCCTTTAAAGGCCAGAGATTTGCAGCAATGTGTTTCACGTCCCCTGGAGATCTTTCTTTCACTGAGTGGCAAAAGCAGTTTTCAGCACTACCTTCCCCTGGGATAGCTATCCAAGTTCCCACTCCTGTCTCTTTCCCTGTTCATTCATATCATCCAAAAAGTCAGCATTCTCCAATGGTTCCCAATCTAACATTTCATTTCTTCCTTCAGATAGACTAGCTGGTTTTAATTTTTGCATAATGATCAGCTAAGTCAGGAGTTTCAGCTTTACTTCATATTTGCTAGTATTTCACCCCTATCAGGTCTGCTATTGTTCCTCTGAATTTCTACAGAATTATAAATCCCCTCATTTGTTCTTACAATATTGTCCTTTGCCTTTCTGAGTCACCACCTTTTTCTGCGTCATTCTGCTGGTCTGAAATTTCTTTCCGGGCTGCTAAATGACCTAGCTTTTCTAATGAATAGGCCAATTTTAGAGACCTTTCTTAATCCATTCTGATTGGAGACACTGATTTTTTAGATGATCAACACAAACAAGCACAAGATATTTCAACAGCCTCCCACAATAATCCTAAAATTATAATAGGCATTCATCCTTAGGTTTCACTTCGTAACACCTACAACATTCTGACAACCTCTATAATATATTACCCATTTTTCTGTGAACTGGACAGGCACTATTCTGTCACTGGGAAGTGCTTAAAACCTCATTTGTTTTCTACAGCATAAGTATTTACCTTTTTAACATTCCCATTTTCTTTCTTCCCTGTATAGAGCCTGTTTCTCTTTTGTTCTACTCTTAAACATTGTGAGCAATAATATTCACAACCAGTCACATAAATTACAGAGTATTTCTGCAAGTCTGACAGGAATATTCTGAGTGATGGCTTCATGGAAGAAAAAAGATGCAGAAACTGCTCTGGTTTATATTCCCTGTCCTCTGGTCTCCAGTAAAATTTTATTAAAATTAAAATAATGTGGTACCTTGTAAGGATACCTGAGCCAGGACAAGAGTTCTACTTGGTCAATAAAAACATCAAAAGAAGAAACCACAAAATCACTCTTTCCTATTTTCATCTGATTAGTGTTTCTCCATTCGCACCTGGATAATCCGTTCATTTCTTTTAAGGTTTCAAAGAAGACATCAAAAAAAAACCCCACAATTTTTCTTTTTTCTGACAAAATACCTAAATATCTAAGATGTTTATAATGTATCATTCTCATATAAATCATTCACAGCAACCAAACCATTGCCATAACCAGGAGGCAAGCCTTGCAGCAGGACACCAGGGTCACTGAACCACCACCGTCTCCCTGGCCCTGGGACCTCTCTTTAATGCTCCCCAGTGACTTTTCCTACTCAATTCTTGCCTTGTTAAAGCTCTCCAGACCAATATTTAACACTTTTCTCTCTGTGCCCTTTTCTTCTGCAAATTATTTCCATTCATTCTTATAATGATTGGGGTTTGAGGTGGGTGGTCATTTCCTTAAACCTTTATCAGTCAAGATGGTTAGAACACTTTTGTGGCTATCCCAACAGAGACAATGGCTGAATTTTTTTACATGGACATGACCAGCACACCAAGACATTCCCAGAAATAATAATTTAAGTTCTGGCGGACTTTACCATAAAAATTCAGGACTTCAGGCAGCAGAAGAATAAGGTATTGATGTCCAAACTTTTGAGCTACATGCTGTCAGGGTATCATTTAAGTTGTAAGTTGTGTCCCATCCCTTTTGCATAACTGACCGTTAAGCTTGAGGAACTCAAGGTGAAAAGTTCTCTCACGTTCATCTGACATCAACATCAGGGGTAGAAACTTGATTGCCTGAAAGTCAGTAGAAGTTTGAAAGAAAGCTTGTTTTTCAATTCATTAACACTGTTTTAGAAAGATGAGTCAAGGCAAGAAGGAAGAAAAATCAGAGTATTTTTCTTAGAGGGTATTGCAAATTATCTCTTATTCCAATTTCTGCTACAGAGACCTGGCAGTGTCCTAATGTATTTAGAAAGGAAAGAATATCCAGGCATCTGTGTAATTAAGAGTGATAGTCTTATATTGCAGGAGGGCTACTATTCCAGCCAGTTTGCTAAAGACTGGATTGGGAGTGCAGCTCTGTGTTTGTTTACCCAATGAACATCTGCACAGAAATCTGATATCATGGTTTGCCAGGAGTTTTTACTGGAAGGGAGCTGAAATATTTAGCAGTTTGATCAGTCTGTTTCTCTGCCCCAAGGAGTATATGGAAGTGTGTCAGTTCTTGTTATTTCAGCCACAGTACTTGTATATCCTTATCTAGGTGTTGATTTGGCAATTCGGATAAAATCCTACATAGCCTCCATAAGCTGCTGATTTGGCAGTTCAAACTCAGACATATCTTAAATGGGACCTTGAGAATCTTCTTGTTTACTGATGTTAAACAGTAGAGGCAAGTAGTTTAGGCAAAAACTCTCTTTCCATAAAACTCACTGATAATTTTGCCACAGAATTCAATCAACAGAAAAAGAAAAACCCTCTTCGGAGGTTTCTATTTCTATTTCCGTTTGGCCTTACTTTATCTAGATCAATAGTGATTGTTTCTTATTTACGTCACGGAAAAGGGTCTTCATACATCAAAAGGGTCTTCATACGTATGTGTTTATTCAAGTGTCTGTATATTTTTGGTGAATGAATCCAGAAGAAACACCACTTTCAGCTTCTTTGTTTTACTTAGAACCAAACAGGAATAATTTGGACTTTTTCAGACAAATTTCATGCATGTATTGGCACTGAAATATTGACTAGCAAGTTACTGTACCTAAATATATCTCAGAAGGAAACCTGTAAGTTTATAGGAAGGATTGAGTGTATTACCACAACAGAAGTTAAACAAGAGAGTAGATCATACGACCAGAAGTGCTGAGTGTGTGCCTGGATCTACTCCTGCTATCACCGCATGGGTCCTGGGCCACTTAAAATTATTCAGGACTGTGGTAAAAGGTATCCAAACATGCAAGCTAGCAATCCTAGGAAACAAGTAATGCAGAGTGACCCTTATTTTACAGACTAATCATGTGGCTTCCCTGCAATGCCCTGGCTGTAACTCTTACTCTTTGCTGTCAGATTCCTCATTCCTGAAACCTGAAACTAACCAACCTTCCTTCCTTTGTTCCTTCCTTCCTTCTTTCCTTGCTTTCTTCCTTCTTTCCTTCCCTTTTCTTTCTTTCCCAAAAATATGAATCTCTGATCCAAAAAGCATCTTTTCAAACTGCATAATTTGAAACTCTCAATACAAAATGAGGCGTTTCAGTGAGTAGGAACAATGCCTGTTGATACAGCATTAGGGTTAATATGATCAAGTGCTCATCAAACACCAGCTTGCTCATCACCAGTAAGCACTTGAAAATGCACTATCTTTCTGAGCAGAGTAAGGTTTATGCTTTCTTAAGTGGCCATGGTAAAGAAGGTGAAATTGTTTTGGAAGAATAAGTTGGTATAGATACAGCTCCTCTCTTCATTTCTCCTGATTTGGACACGTAAGACAACACTAATGCTGTGGCATGGCTTTACATTTACTCTCATGTATTAAGAACCCTCTTTCGTTCAAAATGATTCAACCTGTTCAACAAACCACTGCATAAGATGCTACAGGAGGTCATCCTCACAGAGCAAAGATAACAAGATGGTTTAGTGTGGAAAGCAAGTCACATCCCATTCCTTTCAGTGCTGCAGAAGAACACACACACACAGAGGCAAAGATCTGCAGCTTATTTAAGAGTTTCATCTACAGGCTTTAATGATGTTTGAATGTTATTCTTCTCTTTAACCAAAACCTCACTTGGGATCATGACCATTTCCCACCTCTGCTGTAGAAGTGACTCCTTCCCTGATTGCCCAATACCAGCTCTGGTCTGTCAGTTTTCTGGACAGATCAGCAACAGTCAGACTAAGGAATTACAAGCCTCTTAACTGTGTGCAACAGCAGTCTCCAGACCCTCCTTTTCACTATAAATGCACAAACATGAAAGCTAATGGAGAAATGGAGGTGAAATTGCTGTGTCATTTACAGCTTACTATTGTATCTGAAAATGTCTTTTGCCCTTTATGTACCTTTTTATAAATCACCGTAAGTACTCTCCAGTGAGAAATGTGTGTGTACTATCACAAAACACAGATACTGTCAGAGAAAAGAGCAACGGAGTAAAATAGTTGTATTTTCCATTTTATTTTTCACCTACCTTGAGGTAATTTCTTTTCAAACTGGAACCCCAAAGTAGTAAAAAAAAAAAAAAAGGGAAGGGAAGGGAAGGGGAAGGGAAGGCAG
>WBMZ01002716.1:0-58378 GCA_013400975.1 Atrichornis clamosus | reverse complement strand
GGAAGGGAAGGGAAGGGAAGGGAAGGGAAGGGAAGGGAAGGGAAGGGAAGGGAAGGGAAGGGGCAAGAAACTGGTAAAAACGTTTCCTATAAATCATCACCCAAATACATAAAACTTGCAAATAAGTCCTCTCTTTCCTCTTTCAGGAAAAGGAAGATAGTAAGTATGCCATGCCTTTCTGATTCCTTGTACTAAAGAAAAATCTGTTACCTAAAGCAGTAAACAATCTGCTTAAACTGTGGAGAAAAGCTGGCCAGGAACAGGTTGTTGCATTTGCAAAGATTGCTTGAAAACCTTTCTCACCCTCCACACTCCTAAACAGAATAGAGAAAGGCATCTGCTTCAAGTTCTCACCATAAGTCCCTGAATACTCAAGATCCCAGCTAAGACTCATTCTGCACTCATCTGTATTTGCATATTCCTACTGAATTGCAGCAAGCATTCCCCATATTTGAGTAAGAATATGACTTCTCAGCACACTCCTGCCACTTGTTAAATATAAACTACTGTGAATGACAAAGAATTTGTATCAATTTTATTTTATTCATCACACATACAATATGTAGATAACAGACACGGCAGGTTTCTGGACAGCTTTAGAAATTAGGAGCTCCCAACTCAAAGACCAGAGTTTTCTAGCAAGAGAGGCAAGCAAGTGCTTGCACAGTTCCTCACTGGCTTAAGCACATGAAATCTGCAGGAATGGATATGTCTCCATCTATGGATGAATGGTGCAAAAGACCACGATCACACTACAGCACTGAGCAATAAGAATTTTTGATGTTCCCTTCCAATATTTCACTTCTCCCTAGGCCTCTCCCCACGGTGTAAGTCTGTGTAGATCCTCTGTTCTGTTTTTGCACCAGCTCTGGTTCTGGCCCAGGATTCAGTGTTGGCATTTGATGGGGTAAGTAGAAGTTAAAAAGCATTAGACAAATTTATCTCCAGAGAACACAACAATCTTCAGCTGTTCAGACATACACCAGGAAAAGATCTGTAATTGTGCAGGATTTAAGCACATACTATTTCTCATGTCCCTCACATCCAACTTCACTCAAACGAGTCTCATTGTCTCTTTTCTAATACTAATCAAAGCTGTTGGGAAATGAGCAGGACCATTCTGGGAACTGTAAATGTTTACAACTCCTATATACTATGAACAGACAAGGAGATATTCCAGGTTCCACACCAGTTGGAAAATGCACTGTCTCTAAATCTCATAAACCAAGTGAGAACAGTTAGGTCTGTGGCAGACAGAAGTTATGTGAAGCTTCAAAATAGGCAGAGCCCTGTTGCTCCCAGTGAAAATCAATATAATTATATTGACTTTAAAGATATTTACTTTACCTGAGTATTTTGCCCTACACTAATCTTGGTAATATTAATTTTTAAGGTTATGTAAAGCAATCCAAAATCAATAAATTTTTTAAAATTTCATCACAAACTTCCTAGCTTTAAAACAAAGGAAAAACTAGTCCTGGGGACAATTTCTAGGTTACTAGGCTCCACATCAGCCCAACAAATCAGTTTCCAACCCAATTGGAATAGGAATCACTGTTACACCTGTCATTGAGTAACTCATCAAAAAATTTTCGTTACAGTTTTTAGCTATTTGATTCCATTTTGTCACATGTTAGAGACATTCCCTCTTTCAGATTATCCTTCTGGTTTACAGTAGTAGTCCTTGTATAGAGGCACTGCGTGGGGGTGATTGGAGGGGAGTTGATGCCACCTGGAAAGAAAACACAGGACATTGATCAGTGAACCCTGCCCTGCTCTGGGAGGTTGGTGTTGACCTGTCTGTGTCAGAAACACCACTGAGGCCCACAGAGCCATTAGGATGTTAGTGCATTATTATAAATTAAAATATTCCATCTTGCTAGTTCATCTTGATTCTGACTTTCATTTTAAATTACTTTGTCTCTTGTGCCCTGTTAAATTGATTTGTTATGCTAAATTTGTGCCAAATAAATAATGAGCTTCCTAATTAGCTTATGTTGAAGCAAGGCAAGGATGAAATTATATCCAACTGTCTCAGTGTCTGGGGCCCTATGAAAAAAACACACTGAAGATACTAGAAACTGTGCAAGTCTTCAACACATTAGTTGCTAGCATGTTGATTCCCAGTGCTTTGATGCTGTAGGGAAGCATTTGCTTTGAATGCTTCTAAGAACACAGAGCTTAGCTCTCATCACAGCAGTCTCACAGATAGTTACAACCTACAGATGAAAATTCCAGTAAGTAGTAGGAGAAAAATGTGCATTCACACGTCTCCTGAACAAATACCTGACACAGCCCTCTGAATTAACAATTATTACTTTATTTTATTTTACCCTAACTAATCCACAGCCTAAGCCAAAAGGCATAAATAACCTAAGAACTCTGGTAAATTTGCAGGCTTTTAAAGGGATCTGAGCTCCTATCCGATCTTTGAAAGAGAGTCTCAGCCTTGTACAGCAGATAAATGCAATGGAAAAAGATCAAGAGGGAATCTCTGCCCCCACTTAAGTCAATGGCAAAATCCTTGTCAGCCACAATCAGCTCAGTCTTTAGCCCTAAGCTAAAGATCCATATATCACCTAAGAGAGGAGAGAATTAAAACCAAGACTCTGGTATGTCTGCCTGCTGTCCCAGGCAAAACTCTGCCTGTCATGCTGGCTGTTACTATGGGTATCACTAGTATTACTAATATCACTACCTTTTACTAATGCTATTACTTTCAAATTTGCTAATATTACTGTTAGTGTCAACTTTCTAAAGGATTACAGCTCTGTGCAGACAATTTCTGGTATTTTTACACGGCAATATTTCTGACCAGAGGTACATACATCTTCTGCTGCTCTTTTCAAACATTGTATTTAATGAGAAACTCAGGAACAACATAAATTTTTGTCAGAACTTAGGTCCTGAAAATAGTGCAGATGAAGCAGAGTAAGTACCAACAACTTTAATAGCTAACCAAGAAATACATCTAATCTATCAGCCGTGACAAGTCTTTCCTTTCTGCATGGGAGAAGTCTCATGAAAATACATTATGAAGTGTAATTAGACACATGCATTAACTCTTTTGTCAAGAAAGAGAAATACTTCTTTAGCTGCTAGTGTTCACCATGAGATTAATAACCATATGGCATGGTTAGCAGAAGACTGAATCATGAAAATGGGAGGTTGTTCACCAGATTTAGCAAAAAGCTAGCGACCTCTAGCCAGCAGAAAGAAAACTTTGCATTTGAACAGCATCTCTGTTTGCATCAGATGAAAAGAGAAGCATGAATTGTTTGCCTAGATAGTAAATACTTAAACATAAGCTTATAAACTTTGATACAGGAATTGCCTTACAAGCCCAGAACAAACGTCCACCTGGTTCAGGTGACCCTCACACCTACAACATAAGCCAGAAAGAGGCACTCGCGTAACGAGTGAAAGAATGAAGGCATGCGGTTTATACAGAATATAGGAAAAACTTTTTAATTGAAAGGGATATTAAGAATAGGAGTAAGCTGCTCAAGGAAGTAGCTGACTTACCTGTGGCATCAATTTGCTTAATGGATGGATGATGATTATGGTGATTACTGTTACTATTATTATTACTAACATTCCAGACAAAAATATATCTAGATGGTCAAATTAATTGTTATCAAAAGATAAAAAAATTATTAAAGCAGTGAGAAAACAGCTATCATCATAAAAATATTCACCACAACAAATATGCGACATGTGGTCTTGAGAGATCAAATCATTCCAGGAATACTAACAGTAAGACTCTGAGTTCAGTTAAGATGAACTTCAAAGCTATATCAAATAATTTGTTTAAACTCAACATATGTTCATAAGTTTGCAGTAATGCTAATATATAATGTGATCCAGAAACAAAATTGTTATCATTTACAAGTGGTTATTATCTAGGCTGCTTTGTTGTTACCAACCTGATATAGGAGGAGTCCACTTTTTTTCAAGGAATTTGGTCACAGTAAAGTCAGAATTTTTACTTTAACTGATTGGGGGATTTTGTTTCAGGACACAATTTGGACAGTGACTGGGAATGGGGAAGGGCCAAAATAGAGGAATACAGGAATGGTAACTTGGACTGAAGAAGTCGCAGCACAGATATCAGAGTTATAATGAGATCAGCTGCAAAGATTTAGTAGGGTCCCTCAGTGTGCTGAGCTGTTTGGCTGATAGACAAGGACCGTGTAAGAAGATGGATGACTGCAAGTATAACAGGGAGGTTTCTTCGTTTATGCTGTTGGACACTGCCCTTGAAGAGCTGTATTTCAGCTCTGGTATCTACCTCAGAGTTCCTGTGTAACAGCAGACAGGTTGCCTCAATACTTTACAGATCACTAAGTGTATGACACATTTTTTCATACTGAGCATGGGAGTGCCACTGAGCACGGGAGAACATAGAAGAGCAGAGCTCTCAGTGCTGCAACTGCAGGCAATGAGAACTGGTCTTCGACGTCTTCCTGTGGCATATAACAGTGAATCACTTTGTAAAACCAAAAATTTTACCAGAAGTATTTTTCTAGTTGCTGTTAAAATCATCCTTTCATCAGCAAAACAGGTTCAAATACTCCCTTAATTCACAGAAATATATGAAGTTTTATGTTTAAAGCACCCAGAAACAGTGACACCATGACAGACACCTTTAAAAGCCTGTGAAGAATTTAATTATTCTATCTTCACAGTAGGGTTTGAAGTGTGTATGATAAAGAAGGAAGATAAAACAAATGTCAAATAACTGCTCATGCAACCAAGCACCAACCGGTCATAGGTCACTTTGAAGAAAAACAAGTGTGCACATAATTACAGTATCAGAAGATACAAAGTGGCAGCTGAAATGAGATTGGAGACATAATTCTGACATTCTGTGCTGTTTAAGTGTTTGGCTTCGGAACCCCTTAATCACATTCTTTTATCACCAAGGGTGAAGTGAATTCATTTTTTTAAATCAACAGAAAGCCACTCTTTAAAATATGGCTACTGCTTGTCATTGATTAGACATAAAAGTACTTTACTCTCAGGACATATTCATGAAGCTCTTCAGGTACCTTGCAGATCATCTCAAAACACTTCATAATGACACCAGGGTGATTAAACACCTCACCCCAGCTCAGAGGTGAGACTGGCTAAGAAATTTTGTAAATGTTCCTGTTGGTCTGTGGAACTGCTTGTGTGGCTTTTGTGAATAAATGTACCAGGGTGCTCTTGGAACCACTGTGTCTCTTGTGTAGGGTCATATTTTTAAATAAAATATTACCTTCCTGACAAGCAACAGGCTACACTCTGTAAAAAGCTAAACCTGTCTGTTTCTGGGATACAGTTTAGGTTAAGACATACTAGCAAGTATGAAAGATACTTGGCTCTCTTTTTAAAGCTCTATGCTCCTTTCTCTCCCTCTTCCAACTCTTTCGGAAGCATCAGGAAACGTTTTTAGAAGTGAAATGCAGCATTTCAAGATTCTGTGTGCAAGGCAAGACTGTTGAGATTTCACTTGAGCTCAGGTCAGCCTCCACCTCCAGGCAAGACGAGAGCACCTTTTATAGAAACTTTCAGAGCTGATACTGAGAGAGCTGACACCGCTGTATCCCCAGATACCACCCCTCACAGTCCTTGCTGCACAGGCTGTTCTTCAGCCAGTTGTGTCACTATTGTTACCACTGCCAGCTGAAAGAAGCTGATGCACATCTCAGCTGGAAGTGCTTGGACCCTCTGCGCAGGAGGACACTGGTTTGGAGAGACTGTGGATGGGTGGGGTTTTGTTTTCTGGCTGTTTTTCCCAACAGCAGAGATGCTTGTAAACACAGAGACTCATTAACAGGTGGCTAACTGTAACAACAGCAAAATGGTTGCAGATTTCAACCTGAGTGTTCCTCTCCTCCTCGTTTCTTATTAAATTACCTTCCTTTATTGGCAAAAGTATTAGCTTTTCCTCCTCTAACACAAAATCGACAGAAAATTCTTTGTTAAGAAGGCTGGGGCAGGGGGTAGGCAGAGAAGCCAATCCTCTAGTACAGGACCCTTGTAATTTTTTTCGTGAACTATGTCAGCTTTGTGACTGCTGTCACATTGTTGTGTCAGGAGAGCCATGACATCTGAGGTTATCAGTACCAGGTTAAGGTGCAAAGAATGAAGACTCAGGCCTAAGGAATGTTGCACACACACTCACATACAGCCAGTTGAAGAGGAAAATAAATTTATTGAGATCTTGGCAAGAGGTGATGTTCACATCGGGAATCAAATCTTACGAAGAGGGTGGTAGCTTGCTTTCTGGATGGCGCCAGCTGTCTCTGCCGCAAGAGCCCTCCAGCAGCATCTTGAGCTGTATTTTCTAAACCAGATAAAAATGTCTTAAATAACTTAAAGATGTACGAAAGGCTGCACTGCATGAACTCTTGTGCACAAATAGCTTAAAATGCCTGGTTTCAAGGGTTTTAACTACGTACTATTTGATCAGTTCTGCAACTAGGACCACCTAAAGTAGTCTTTGGAAGGAAAGGTCAGGTTGTTCCACCAGGATATGGAGTGATACTTTTAAGCATATGGACTGGACAAGAACACAGTTACACCAGGACAGTTCCCACAACATATAATTGAGGATCTAATTGTGAAGGTGGCCAGAAATTGAGTCTCTCACCTGGTTCCAAAGGACTCCATCATCTGCAGCCAGTCCATTGCCTCCCATCTGATGACAACTAGCTGGGGGGGCTCCTGGGTTATCCTCAAATGAGCAACTCAGGAACACTGGGTTCACACACAGGTGCAGTTCTGATATCCAGCTGCACCATGATAGACAGGTTGATGGATGGATTGATCTGTTTTATCCAGAAAAACTCAAGGTCTAGATGTCAGTATCACTTAGAGAATGTCCATTCCCCATGTTCAAGGCTTGAGAAGTTTCTGATTATCTCCAATGTGGTAGTTTTTGTGGTCTACATACTTTTTACCTTCTTTTTCATGTGGGCCTTCAGGTTATTATAGGCATAAAACAAGCTCTGTTACTCCCCCATAGCAGAGCATTGCAAGAGCTCTGGACAGACATAGACACAGATTGTGGAAATTAACTGGTTTACACAAGGCCTGATGTTAAAATGTGGCAGAAGGCTTAGCAGAAGTCTGCTGCTCACTGTCTCACAACAGCTACTGCACAAGTCCTCTTAGTAGAAAGCAGCAGGAATGGGGTTTTGCACAGAAAAATATGACATTTGTGTTTGTGAGAATATCCTCTACTGTCAATACAAGATTGCTCTAAACCATTGCACCAAAACACAGTTTACATTTCCTAAGAGAAGTTTTATACAAGAAATTAAAATTCAAAACACACTTTTCCTGAAGACTAAAGTCAGCTTTGTAAACCAAACAACATCACACAGTAACAGTCCCCATACACTGCATGAAACAAAGGAAAGCAGATCCCTTTTACCAGTCTTTGGGTAATTTCTAATATTCAGCTTTCCAAGCAAAAGTTGATTGAGCACAATCACTGCCTTGTGATGAGAAACCAAATGCAGGACTATTAGTCAAGAAACAAAAATGACCATTAGTCCCAGACCAGCCATACTTGACTGAAAGTTTGCCAGTCATATCTTCTACTTGCCACAGGATCATGAATTACGACTCCGCTAAAATTTGCTCGCATTGGTAAATTTTCTTCAAACAAGTCTTGCTGGTTTGTCATTTGCTGTTATTTGCAAGGCTTCAGGAAATAGAAACCTACAAGGCAACAGATTTGTGTAAAGGGGAAGCTTGTTAAGATGGAAGATGGCAGGAAGCATAATGTGTTTGTTTACTGCAGGGGCAGACTAAGCACTTTCTTCTCGATTAAGGCAAATAAATGGGTCTTAAAGGCATCAAGAAAATAATTAACACCTATGCAGTGGATATCATGAAATGAGAGGAGGCAAGAGCTAGACAGGGGAAGAAAAAAACCAAAAGTATGTTGGCATACATCTTCTGCTCTTTTGGCTTCAATAGATCACTTTTCAAACAGGCTATGATCTCTCTGGTGCAGGAAGAACAATCCTCATGAGCACTACTGGTAAGAAGTGTGGTGACACAAGTTTACAGCCATAACATGAGAAAGGCTGTAAGAAACCCCCATACCAACCCTACCATATGTTTCTGCTCCCTGCAGACCCTCACATACATGCTGCACCAACACGGACTGTTTCCTCTCTGGTGTTTGACTGACATTACATGAGATCAAGTCTGGAGGTGTCGGAGGGATGAAGATTTTTACAAGGAAAATAAAAAGTGACATGTCTTTTCCCAAAGTAGTTATAAACTGAATAGCCCAGAGAGGTCAGCACTAGAGGAAAACTCAGAGTGTGACACTTCTTTGGTAAGTGGAATACCTGACAGACTAAAATGTTTCTTTAAGGTACTGCAAAACATAGTATCTGCTAAACATAGGAATTTCATACATATCTGAGTTTCAGACAACCTCTTCACTCACAAGATTTCCTTAAAATGATAAAATCTGGCATGCTGAGAGAAAACCTGTTTAAAAAATACCATGGGAAGAGCTTTGCAAATCCCTATTCCTCCTCCCTGTACAAGAAGAGAAACCGCTTTCCAGATGAGCACCTGGAATTTCCATGAATAGCATTCACATGCAATGATAGCCATTAAAAAGGTCTAATCATTATGCTGACTGTATTCAATAAGTTCTGAGAGCTACCTGCTCCTGGAGTGTTTCCCGTGATTACTTTTTCCTTTTCATTAAGTGCCGCTATTATTTTATTTTCTTGGTCCCAGGGAAAAGGTGTACAGAATTAAAGTGTTAGATGAAAAGCTTTCATTCTGGTAGGTGCTTAAGGGGAAACTTGCATAAACACCAGGAGAAAATAGAAATAACTCATTTTCATTCCTTTATTTCTGAGGAGTGACTGATTTCTCTGTCAAACAACTTAACAAGGCTGGAACAGAAGCTGTTTCTCAAGTGAATAATAATGAGAAAAGAATGTGATTTGAGGTGCCTATTTAATTCTGACATATATTGGCCTTTACTTTAGATCGAGTAGCTTTTACATGAAAACAAAACAGAGACTTGGCCCAAACAAGTCAGTGGAAAAGTCCTACCTTTGAGTCAGGCCCAAAAGTACCATCCTCTTACTGGGAATGCTGAAAATGGTGGGGTTTTTTTGTTCCATTAACTCTTCTTAAAATCACCATTTTCACTTTTAAGTTTTCTTCTGTCCTTCTAGTAATGACTTTAAAGACCTCCATTGTATCTTTTGCCGCATATAAATAAATGCATAACCACATAGTGCAACTGTGAAGATTTATTTTCTGTTTTCAAATTACCAGGAGATAATCTCAAAGACACCTCTCAGACTTACAGGCTGTAAGTAAAGCGCTGTAACACTGTTCATAAATCAGTACAGAAATTAGTAACAGTTTGTAGAATTAGAGCTGGTTTGAATGCTGTTTATGGCAGGTGAGCCCACAGGCCAGGCAGTCCATCAGCAGAAGACCTGCAATCCTCACACCAGCAGAATAGCTAAAAGGCTGTGATGCATCACTTATACCTCGTTTTTGTCTGTTAGATCAAAAAGAAAGGGCTATAGATAAGTATCTCACATATTTTTAACAAGGGAGAAGAGTCAATGAACAGCAACCTGACCTAAGATTTATGAAAAGTGAAGCAAACATGAACTGAGACAAAGCATTAGTACATTGTAGCTGATGTTTCCTATTGGATATAAAAGATCTGTCCAAAACATATTTTGCTGTTACCAGCCAAGCAATAGCCAAAAGATGTAGAGAAAATCACATTTCCTTGTGCTTCACACAAGTACCACAGTCAGATCACAAACATTTTAGCATTTGTGAGTGTGAGAGCCTGAGAGACTAAAATCAACCTGCATGAAAATTTAGTATAATAAAATCAGCTTCCTTTTCCTTAAGAACATGCACTAAATTTTGTGACAATAATCTTGCACTGAAATCCTGATCATAGAAGGGAAGAATTCACAACATGTAGTAGGGGTGAAAGCTACCAAGGGATTATAGTGATAAGGACAACCTTATAGTGGTTACTGTAAATCACAGATTGAGACTCAAAATCCCAGGCACAGATAATCAGGGGAGCAAATTATGGCAACAGCTGAAGCTGTCAGAGCCTGCCCTAGAAAAAAAAGCCAAAAGTTTTATCCATCTGACAATATGAACCCATAGGAGGCAAAGAAAGATAGAAAAATAAACCCTCACCGTCACCCAAGTGGACCAAAACTATGCATAGTTTTCCCCAAACAGGAAAAGCTGTAAAGATCATGGGTGTCTGGAGGGAGGCCCCAGGTCAATGGCAGCTCCTCTGAGTCTCAGTGATAGTCTCCATCTCCTCCTTCTCGAGATTTAACTGCCCAGCTCTGAAGACGGGACTGCAACAACTGGACAATGGGAGGTATAGTGGGAAGCAGTGCATGGAAGCAGTACATGGAAGCAGAGAGAAACTTTCCCCTGATTCTAGATGTAAATTAAAAAAAAAAAATTCATGACAGCTCTTCTGAAAGATGAATAAGAGCTTATTTTTAACTAAATAAGTAACACTTATATCAAGCAAGGAAAAATACCCAGCAAAAAGGACATCAAGTAACCATTAAGGATGCCAAAGAGCAGACAGAAGTGACAGCCAGTCTGGACCTGTGAAGAGACAATGCTGACCCTTTTTTGCTTTTTCTTAAAATGTTTTCAAGTACTTTTTGTAGGCTGGGGTTTTTTGCGTTTTTTTTTTTGTTTTGTTTTCCTACAGTGTTATTTATTTTGTGATTAAATATATTATATATCTATTTGTTTATGAGTTTAGGTTTGTTTGTTTTTACACCCCATTAGGTTTATAAACTCTCTTCTATATGTCTGTTTCATTTATTTGAACTACAATAGATCAGACAGGATTAGTTGCTTAGCAACTTTTCAGTGGAAGAATCTATTTTGGAGAATTTGCAACGCTCATACTAGAGGTCAGAAAATTTTATAATATCGTAAGCCGACCAGAAAATATGTTTCAATAACAAAGTTTTCTTCAAAGGCTTCTATTTCAATAAGAGAGGATCTCAGAATACCACCAGAATGTTCTTCTGGAAAAGGGATAACATATATTTAAAATGCAGAAAGTAACAGGAAAGCAGGAAAATGTGGCTAGATTTGGATGAAGTAGTATTATACCTTTCTTAAGTGCATCCTCTTTCTGCAGTACGGCTGTACTCACTGCTCCTACCCAGGCTGCATTCTTGTATTTGAAGAAAGGATAAAGAGAATTAAAAAACTAGCTTTCTGAGGGTCTAATAAATATTGTTTTCTACCTGCCAATAAGTACAAAAGAGGCTAGCACATAATGGCACAATTAAACAAATCAAATGTACTAAGGGAAGTGAGTGTACTGTCATCTCGCAGAAGATGTTTTAGGCAGTGCTGAGGATGCTGTAGATTGCTTGAAAGCAAATTCCTTCAGATGGCAGATTAGATGGCATCACTTTTGTGATCTTTCCTGATTTACAAAACATTCTTGAATTCGTTTCACACAACACTTAGACACTGTACTTTCACATATACAAACCACATCCTCCTCTGGTCTTTCCCAGAGATACTTGTAACTTTCACGCTGTGATTACAGCATGCAGTATGTCACACCTAGATTCTACAAACCTGGAGATGAAAGGCTTCAATTCTGTGATGTTTTGGTTTGCTATATTGTTGGGCTTTTTGGTTTTTTAAATGCCTGCTGTAATGTTCTTGGGACCACTACACCTAACAGAATGAGTTAACTCTTAAGTGTGTCTCAGCAGTGCCCAAGATGCAAGTATGTAACATAAACCCAAAGTGCCTTTTGCACTGTCATTCAGGATATAAAATATACATTTTAGAAATGTGCTATTTCCATCCTACTCTAAGTGTTCTTATGGAAATCATGCATGGTTCTTCATTTTTAGGACTCTAGAAAAGAATTGAATACCAAAATCAAAGTAACACAAGCTTTGTTTTAAAAGAAAATTTTCCCAAGTAATAGGTGCAAAGCCTTTCCTAAGACTTTTCTGCAATCTTTTCTCCTGAATTTATCAACTGTAGTCTGTTTTCTGGACTCTTTAGGGATTCAACTGTTTGCCAAGTGCCTTTGTCTTTCCCTCTGTTTGGATACATGCATCCAAACTGGTTATTCTAGGCCAGGAAAGGACACAGATAAACTGAAAATCTGAAAACTACAGGCAAAATTTCGGAAAATTGTTGTTAGTAAAAACCAGATATGCTCAGCAAGCTTTTGAAGATAGCCAGCTCCCAGACAACTTTACAAACGCTGTTCATTTTTGACTGTTTCCTGCCTTATATAATCCCTTGGGTCAGACAGTTTAATGCCTGTTTTGGACTAATATGGACTACAGAACGCCTCAAGAAAGGGAGAAGACAATCAGCTCTCTTTCTCTTGTTATTTCCAAAATTATCTGAGAAACTTGTTTTAAAGAAAGACAAGAAACATCACTGCATTAATACAATGGTCAGATCTAGCCACCAGGTGTTGTTTGTCTGCTAATAGGGTGTTGAGTAGTAATAGAGAAAAATGAGGTTTAGAGATAATTAATTTCAAGAGACAGAACACTCTTTATGAATAATAGAATTTACCCCATCTCTCTCATGCAGCATTTTAGATTGAGTTTTACATTATTCAAGGTTTTTTTGAGGGAGAGTTCATAGTAATTTTTCAGTGAGAAAACTAGTAATTTCTTCAAAGTAATAACTCATATGAATAAAACTGCACTTTGATGTTTCACCATTTTAAGTTTAACTAGCTTTTCGATGACTATTTTAACAGAATAAAATAATATGACCGTTGCATGGTATTAGTGCATTGGCTAGACAACAAGTGCTCTAGTTAATGTTGCAGTACAGTTTCACATCCTTAAAAATTAATGAAATATTCATCTTTGCAAGTGGAGCTTTCCATGCAGAATGTCACAATTACAGTTTTTGAAAAACCAAGCCAGTTTTCACCTACTCCTTTCAAGTTAGCTAAAGGTGACTCTTACCTTTCCTTTCCTTTCATTACAGAAAAAAATTCAAATACACTGCAGAATTCTTAATGGTGGGGCAATACCTCTAAAAGATCCGACTGCAGAGCTGCACTGCAATTGCAGGCTTTATTTGATGGTGGCACAGGGGCTGGAGGAACTTTGAGAAGCATGGCAGGGAAATGGGAAGCTTTGCAGCCTTCCTGTCAGGCACTACAAGACAAAAACCTACAATGTCACCTCAAAAACAGTTTGTCATGCCAATTCCACCTGCTGCAGCTGATGGAAAGCTCACTCTGCAGAGGCTCAGTTCTGGCCAGAAGGTGAGCCAGCTGTCTTCCAAGAGCTGCATTAAACCAATGAGCTTAAGTTACACCTGAGTGGAAAAGCTGAGCAATAAAAAGCACTGAGACCAGCTTGAAATTATCTGCACTGGAATGCACAGACAAGTGGAGCTTCAGGATGCTGCATCACAAAACATATATGAAGTCCTCGGAATCAGACAGGTTCATAAACTGGGAGATGGAAATGGATTGTGTGAGAGCCTTTTATCTTTAATGTAATGAATTTCTTCAATCTCTTCAGTTTCTGTCCAATGCCGTAAGCATAAGTTGATAATGATAAAAATGCTCAGAAGGTACTTTTTGTGATTTCATAGGCAAACAGCTGGGGTATTTAATGGCTATGTTGGTGAACACTCTTTTGTCTGTGTCCAAACAGCAGTCACTGAACAAATCTCACTTTCATGCTGTCTGCTATACACCCTTGCTCAAAATGTGTATGCAAATAGTTCTTTTCCCTTCATTTATTTGCCAAAACCCTCCAAAATGATCAGCTAAAGCAATAAATAAAAGAAATCAAAAACTTTCAGGCTGACATTTTATTGTCATATGCTTAAATCAAAACAAAAAGGAGTTCAAAGCCCAGGAAGGTCTTCTTATATTCAAAAAGCTCAGTGTTTGCTGCACTCATTGACTGTGATCTGAACCAGCATATTCAGGCTTCCAGAACAGTGCCATGTTGGAGCTACATGGTCATTTCACCAGCTGGAGACAGTTTTCTAAACACTGATTGATCTGGGAAAGAAACAACCATGTACACCCACACTGAGAAAGCATCTTCTTCAGTAATTTTCTCACTTTTCAATTCACTGTCTCATTACAATTTCCAAAAATCTGGGCACTCCAGATACCTGTCTCCCTAAACCTTTTCCAAGCACTGCTTTTATTGTTTGGTTCATGTTTAGGCAACACCCAGTGAATTCAGCTCAACTTAGCAAAGTTTTTCTCACATATATGTATTTTCCCCGTGTGATGATTTACCAAAAAGTAGGCAGAAGCATTAGCCAACCAAAACAAGAACTGTGTAATTTTAGACACATAAATGAAGAAGAAAAAAAAGGGTTGAGACTAGCAGCAAGCTGTTATATAGATGTATTGGGAGAAAATTTTTTCATTATTCACACCCATCCCCATGTTTCTCCAGAGAAGCAAGAACCTGTACTTTGTTTCTGCTCACTAGGTTGATGTAAATCAGTGTAAGTGCATGGAAGCAAGTATCATAACGTGTAGAGGTTGGGAATCACCCACTGGCTTCCTTCTAAACTGCAGAGGCTTTCAGTTCTAAAAACTGATGATGCTGACTGTACTCCTTAGTTACTAACATTTTGCATTCATAGAAGGCTTGAAAAACAGGATGAGAGTAAGTTAGAGGCACTTTAGGACAATGTTAAGTCAATAAGTAGAAGACCTTTAACTGACATTAATTGAATTTGTCACAAATGATAAAAACCTAATGAAGACACTGCAGGAAATTAGTACAGCAATAGCTCTTTCACCAGTAAAATCTGATCACATCTCAGTCCTACTTAATGCATGTATAGGTGTTCTGGTTTCAGCTAGGGTAGGGTTAATTTCTTCTCAGTAGCTGCTAAGAGTGCTGTGTTTTGGATTTGGAATGAGAATGGTGTTGATAGCACACTGATGTTTTGGTTTTTGCTAAGTCATGTTTATCCCAAGTCAAGCACTTCTTTTTTCCCTGTCTCATGCTCTGGCAGGGAGAGGGTGGAGGAGGTATGCAAACAAAACAGGGGGGAAGCACAGCTGGAAAGGATGACCTGAACTGACCAAAGGGATATTCCACACCATAGAATGTCATGCCCTGTCGCAGGGGGTCCGGTGCTGCTCCGCACCAGGCACGCCGCGACCTTCCCGGATAGAGAGCGTCCCGGAAAGAACGGCTCTTCCAGGGGTGTCGGCAGATCTCCCTGGGGGACAGGTGATCCCAGCAAGTGTAGCAGCTTCTCTGCTACAAGTTATTTCAGCTCTTGTGATTTCAGCTCTTAGTGAATTCAGCTCCTTGTGAAATCGCCCAAGGCAAACACGGGGGCAGAGAGACAGGAGCCTCGCATGGCAATTCCGCAAGGGTAGTCTTTATTGTCCGAGCACCCTGCCAAGGGGACACCAGACACAACACACCTTACTGTCAGGGGCAGAAGCCGGGCTTTTTATGGGAAAGGTAGGGGATGGGGTAGAAACCAGTTGGCCAACAGGGTACAGGCTATTACCATGGAGAAGCAGGGCATGTTGGGATCTCACCCTGACCCTGAGGAAGGTAGCTTATCTCTGGCTTCTCCAGGGGAGTGCAATGGGCTCCCACCCCTCCACAATGCCCTGTATATAAACTGAGTGAATTACTTGGAAGGGCAGCTGCTCCGGGTTTGAGAATGGGAGACTGGCATTGGCCAGTGGGTAGTGAACAATTGTATTGTGCATCACTTGTTTGGGGTGTTTTTCTTTCCCATTATTATTATTATTAATATTACTACTATTTTTTACCATTTTTATTGTATTTTACTTTGATTTCAAATATTAAACTGTTCTTATCTCAAGCTGCAAGTATTTCTTTTGATTCTCCTCCCCAGTCCACTGAGGGGAGGAGGAGGATAGAGAGGGGTTCAGCGAGAGGCTGCACAGTGCTTAATTTTCCATCTGGGCTTAAACCACAACAACAGAGTCAAAGCGTATTACTTGACCCTCAATACAAACCTTTTTGGATTGTTGAGGAAATGCATTAAGCCCAGAGATACACAGATGCCCAAAGGCACACAGATGATCTTTCAGAAGTGAGGTCAGATCTATGACTGCTCCGGGCATGGTCAGACTGTGTTTTACGTTATCTGCACAACATACAGCACTGGTCTGTGCCTCATTACTGAGATTGCCAGACTCGTGCACATCTCCCAGAAGAAGCATAATCTGACTATTTTTCATCTCATCTTCACCAAGGGAGAACAGGCTGACAGCTTTTAATCTCACTTGGCATTAGCTGGTCTCTCAATAGATGTGAAGTCAGAATTGGTCCCAGATATTTAACTAAAATTAAGCTTTCAGAGCAAACTTAAGATTTTGCTTAGAGTTGCAGTAACATCTGAATAATTCTTAAGCATACAAAAGATTATCTTAACAGCATTTTCATCTTAGTATTTGCACTGTTTTGTTTAATTTCTTCAACTGAACTGCATTGAGGAAAAGGAAAAATTCCCAACAGTGAGATGCTGGCTTAAGAAGTTACTAAAGTCCAAGACTGCTATAGATATCCTACAAGAACTGGCCTTAGCTTCATCATTCATCAGAGCTGCTGGTGACAGAAGGTCCCGACCTCCCTTTAGCAGAAACATAATCAAGAATTTGAGGCAGAAAAATAAGAGATGTCATTTCTAACATGGGGAGAGAGGATGACAAGAAGAGGTGACCGAAGGAAGTGATCAAGATTGGCATTGCAAAAGAAAACAGAGCTACTCAGAATGGGGTCCTACGTCCTGCCTTCCAGGAGAATTTGGTGTTATCAACAAAATTTTGTAAACCATAGAATGTTTGGGGATTTTCATTTGTCTGGGAAGTTTTGAAGGTGGAGATAGCTATCTGAGAACTGGTAACAGTTTATGCATTAGAAGATTGTACACCCTGCACTGCCTATGAGTAGCACTTTTGCGTACATGAGGGTTGTGGTGGTACAGACTGTGCACCCCTGCAGCCATGGAGCTGAATCAGCTGAGTGAGGAGACACCACAGTAGAACATAATTCCTGACTGAGAGCACACCATGTGTTAATATAAGAATGTTAAACCAGAAAGTGAAATTGGGTTTTGGTTCAGCCATCTATGGCTTTTAATTTAACATATATTTACTTTTAAGATCTATTATCATATTTCATGTCTGAAAGGTTTTGGCAGTTATTCCCAATATATCTCTATTTCCATAAGTCTGCAGATCCCACTCAGACAAAATTTCCCATGTAATAAATTTGAAGGGCATGTAATATTTGACCCAGTGTAAATAAGTAAAAATAAACTTTCAAGTGTTTATTTTTATTCAGAGGTACAGATTCTTTCTGTGTTTTTTTCAACACCATTACTGAGATGCAAAACAGCTTGAAGTCATCACATTGTCACTAGAAAACTATTTTTGCTGTGTTTTTAAGGAGATGGAAATGGTACACTAATTATCAGCCATCTGTGATGGGAGCTAGGGACTCTCTCTCTCTCTTCCCTTCCAGCTTTTATATGTAGACAGATTCAGATCAGAATCCCTGGAGCATCAACCAAGGGAAAAAAGCACATGAAGAAGGTCCCTGTTGTGAGCTGAAATGTGTCCCGCAAGTGAACATCAAAAAAAAGATTGGCTAATCATCAGGTTTCTTTTTAATATTAAGGACAGCAGAAGAGTGTAAGTCTTCGTGGCTGATCCTATGATGCTTCCACTGAGCCATAGGCCAAATACACAGAGCAGTACTGAAACCCAGTTCACATCAGCAGGACTCAGGGGGGCTTGTATCCAGCTGCTGACCCCCTGACAGCTCCAGCACTGGCAGGACGGTGGGATGCGTTCAAGCTGTGCACACAGACGTTTTCAAACTTTGCATGCCCTGGGGAGGGCAGAGATGGACAGAGATGGGCCTTGCTGTTCAGACAGTCCTTGTCACCACAGCAGGGACTATTCTTCCTGGTAGATGAACAGGGATCAGGAGAACACAGATCAGCAGAACTTTCCTTGAAGCAAGTTCGTTCCTTTGCCAAACACTGCTCTACTTAGGACCTCTTAATCTTTACAGATTCATGTAAGATAAAAATTGTTCTGGATTCATATCAGACACTGAATGTTAACACACTACCTGACAGAAAACCTTAAGAAAAAAATTTTCCTCTGGAAAATGCCAGACTCTTAGACTCCAGAGGTTATGTAATGATATTTCAGTACCTGTAATCTTTGGAAGAGGTATCCTCATCTACGATCATCTCTCTGTCTTTAGAAGGAACTTGAGCTGATTTTTTTGAGATTATTGCTGAGACAGCTCAACAGCACTGGCCTTAGGACAAAGCTGTCTATGACACATTGCAAATTTCTATCTTTCCCAGAGTAAACAAATTGAAGAGAGGTTTTTTTATACAAGAAAAAGGTAGGAATTACACTGACTATTTCATTGAAATATTTTCAAACTAGAATGCCATTAAAGACTAGACTCCCCAAAAGTTTTAAGCATTCACATTTTTCTGAATGATCAAAGGTGCCAGTCATGGGCAATTCTAGGAAAGAAGAATGATAACAGAAGAAATGGCAGAGAGATAGCAGATAATATTCATTTTTTGAATTTGTTTCCAGCAAAAACAAACCTCAAGAAAATCATCATAGTAGCAGTAAAAGCTTTTTTCTTCCGAATAGTAACACTGTGGTTTGAAGTTTGGGGAACTCAGCTCCACTTCAGATTCTCTGTGAACAGCCTTTCCAAAGCAGATTTATCAGATGATGTAAGGTAAATTGGGGTGCCCTGTCCACCTGCTCCTCTATCAGCATCAGCTATATGGCAGAATAAACTGCCATCCTGTGTAATGGCTAATACACACACACACACCAGCTCACATTTCCTTCTGTGCCACCTGCTTCTACTCTGATTCTGAATTCCACTGGAACTAGTGAGGATTTTACCAAGTAAGATAAGGTCTGCTGCATTTCTGCAAGGCAGGTAGAATATTAAGGTCCAGGACACCACATTTCAATATTGTGTTGCTGAAGAAAAGCAAGGAATCTTTGGTATGCGAGCAGAGAAAGAACAATCAAGCTCTTAGCATTGCTGAAACCTGAAAAGTTGTCTCTGGAAGTTGTAAGGAATGAAAAGAGATGCAGATCTCTTTTTTCTAAGCTGATTCACTCCTCAGTGGTATGAATTGTTTTGGGATATGAAACTACTATCACTTAAATAGATCTTTCTGTGGATACAATAAGAAACTTTAACTTGCTTCTAAAAACATAGTTATGGGTGCAAATTCAGGGAGCAACCTGATAATGCAAATTAATAATGCCATTCCCTGTCCTTACGCTAGTGCTATAAATCAGATTTAATGGTATTAAAATCAGTAAAGATTCAATGATATAAAACAAGTCAGAAGAGTAGTTGCAATCTGAGAGTACTGACTTTACTGAGTGGTTAACTTTGACACAGAGTTTATTTTTTGCACTCATTTTCCTCTTGACATTTTTTGTTCCAGGATTAATCTGCTTCTAATAAGAAGAGGAATCCATGTACAGTTGCAAGCTGTCCCATTTCATGCCTATTGTAGGCACACCATCAGGCCCAGAGTCCCAAACAGAAAAGATTACAGTTTATCATGATGAATTAGCTTATGCTGAGAGTGTGCCTTGTAAAACTCTGGAGTTGCAGCAGACTGTTCCAACACTCAGTATAAGACAAGCCATCACCAGGGAAAAAAACCAATGACTTTGAATTGCAAAAAAATTTAGAGCAAACACATCAACAAAAAAACCACCCAACTTCACTGAACTTGCTCTTTGTGTATCAACCACTCTCCCCTGGTAAATTAACGAGCAAGACAAAGAATTCTCCTTAAGTTTTGCCTTAAGCTCTTCCTTTCTCAAGCACTGGTTCAGAATTATTTACATTCTTGGGATTTTTTTGGTTCTGTTTCTTAGAACTGCCTCTCTTCTGTTCCCTTACCAAGCTTTCATCACACATACTATTTTCTAAACAATTATGTCCAACCAAGAGGAGGCCAAGATTTAGTAACTCAGGCCATGATTTCATCAGCCCTCGTTATGGAATCCTGAATGAAAATATAAAGGTTGCAGGCAACATGGGAGAAATGAGTCCCAAACCTGCCAGTGTCTACCTAGATAGATCTAGGGAGGTCAGTTCACTTGTCTGGTCTGTCTCAGCTTTCTGCCTGTCAAATAAGGATGATGACAGAATGGAAACCAGTGAAGGCAGGTTTTCAGAAACTTCTAGAGGCTTTGCATGGTGGAAAAGAATGTCATATAGTAAATCTCAAAAAAGAGCTGGTTGGCTGAAACAGTATTCTTCCAGGTCTTTTCCTCTGAAGTCAATACCGGTTCTATCATAGTTTCAATACTAGTATTTCTTGAGGTGATGACTATAATAGGGATGGCAGTATACAGTTAAATCTACAGAGCTCCCAGTATGATCTTTGAAAGGCTGTTGAAGAAATATTTAAATAATTTAGACCAGTTTATATTTCGGCTTACCTACAGTTGAGGGTTAGGTTCTTTTCAGGGGATTTCTTTCCATTTGTTACTAAGTAAATGGTAAATGGGCCATTAAAAATACAATAGAACTAGCCAGGGCTTTGCCATACAGTTGAAATGGTTCTGGGGACGGGGGAGGGGAACTGTGTAGGTTTGGCAACTTCTTAGCCGTGAGGCAGGCACGGCTTGGAGGGCAGGCAGTTGTGGGCTTGGGTGCTGGATTTTTCTCCTGCTCAGGGGTCTTGGAACTGCTGTGGAATTTTTCCTGGCTGCTTCTCCTTACCAGTGGTAAGGCCACTGCTTGCAGGAGCTGCTGGCTGACTGCAACTTTTCAGTACTTGTCATTGCCGGGAGACCCTCCCCATCTGCACGGGGAAACCGGGCTCCCCATCTCCTCCCTCCCTCCAGAGAGGGTTCCAGCTGTCTGTTGCCTGAGACCTCGGCTGCTGCCACCGGCAGGAGACCACACCAGACATGTGAGAGCCCACGGAAAATTGAAACCCTCCCCTCTTCACCTTTTCCCTGTATGTCTGTCTCTCTCTCCGAGGCTGCCGTTGCTCTGAGAGGTTCCCGAGCTGGCGGGAAGCCCCCTGAGATCGCGGGGGAGCCATTGCAGCCCTTCTGCCCCGCCTGCCTCACCAGCGCCCCCTGAGGTCGCAAGGGAGGCACTGCAGCCTCCCCGCCTCACCAGCGCCCCCTGAAGCCTCAAGGGAGGCACTGCAGCCTCCCCGCCTCACCAGCGCCCCCTGAAGCCGCACGGGAGGCACTGCAGCCTCCCTGCCTCACCAGCGCCCCCTGAGGCGGCGGGGACGGCGCTGCAGCCAAGTTGCCTCAGCCGATTCGTCAGCGCCCCCTGCCGGGAGCGGTTGTAACTACAGCAGAGCGGAAACGGCCTCACGACTGGCAGACATCTGGTACTTGTTTTTGGTTTTGCTGTTGTTGTTTGTTCTGTCCTGTTACATATATACATTCCAGTAAAGAACTGCTATTCCTTTTCGCATATTTGTGACTGGTAGCCCTGTCATTTCGAAGGTACAATAATTCAGAGGGAGGAGGTCATCTTTCCATTCCAGGAAAGTCTGTCTTCCTTGACAGACATCTGTCTTTTTCGAACCAAGCCAGCTACCTATACCACATCTCAGAAAATGCAGATAGGAGATTTATTTAGAAAAATGCCTTTTTTTCCGACAAATATGGATTCAAAAATGCTAGGAAACAAAGTATTTTACCACGTAGGGAAAAATCTGTAGCAGTTTTTCTGGACACAATGTCCCGTTAAATATTTGAAAGGGCCCTGCCTTATTAACTCCTGAAAAACACAGTTTTAAACACAGTAATTTAGAAACCTAGTAAGAAGTTTGTTTGTGGTCCTCTTTTCTGCATTGAACACACTTGACTCCCAGTCTTGCCAAAAAGAGGCCAGTGTTAAGCTGTCATTTGTTGCAGTAGAGGCAATGTTGTCCTCTTCCAACTGATCTGTGCCACCTGAATCCATGAAACTGTGCAAACTCAGTACCTTATCAGGGCAGATTTTGCCAGGCAGCAAAACACAGCAATGTGTCCTGGGTCAGACTGCAGATTGCAGAAGAGGCACACACAGACAAGGCTGGTGTAACCACTTCCAGGGGAAATGGGCATGGCCATTCCAGCCACAGAGTCTGGTAAGAATGTACCAATATGCCAAAGTACCAGCATATAATTATATACCAGGAGTGGTTTCCTGGAGAGGGGAGAGATCTCATTGCAGTGAGATGCCCTGCAGTCTCCTCCCTGAGAGCAGAACTTGTCAGATCTACCCAGCAGCTTTCTCCACCAGGAGGTGCAACCATGGTTGATTTCTGAAGCAAAAAGAGTTATAAAAATGTAATGGGGAGGCTGGAGGGAAGAAGAGGTGACAGCAATGTTAGCACAGCTTAATTGCAGAGAATTTTGCCCTCAAGCCTTCACATGCTTTTCCACATCACTGTCACTCTGAAGTGGGAATGCTCTTGAGAGCACAAGCAAAGCTTTAAATGCTTGTTTATATATACGTGCATATATATATATCTATATATGTATAATTTTTAATATATGTGTATATTTTTGTAAAATTATTATTAAAAATGCAACTGTATCCCTCAGTCTGAGAGGTACAGCATGTCTAATTTATCTCAGAGTAAACACAGAGGCGAAGAGCAATGAACATCTCCTGCTGTTAGCTGGTTTTGAAAAGAGCCCCGCTTCGCTTTTCAGACGTCTCTTCCTCACAGCAGTATTGCCCTGTAATTTCAAGTCATAAAACTAATCCTGAGAGCAAGCTAGAGTAAATACAGCTGCCGCACTTTACTCCCACCCCTAATCATTGCTCGTCTGCCTTTCTGGAGGGAGTCTCTTTAGAGGCTCACCCATGCGTGCTTCATCTGTCTCCACCCCGCCTGACACAACTGAGGGATTATTTTCCTCAAGCAGGGCTGAGGAGGGTTCAGAAGAGCTGGTGTATTATCTGCCTTGCTGGTTTCCACCTTGTGTCAGTCACCTGGTTTTGTACATTGAAAAGGCCATGGTGATGTCCCAGTTAAATGATCCAGTCAGAGCAAAGGCCTTTGGAGGATCACTAAGAAACATTACGATTGAGGAGCTGGGAGTGAAAAATCCATCAGGTTGCCTACAGGGGCTGTATAAGCACTTTCATAAGAGGTCTATTGTGAAATCCAGGGAAGGCAAAACAAAGAGGACAAGATGGTCAGGCCACTGTATCACTGTCCAGGAGTAGGGGAGAATAAGCAGCACTGTAGCTCTGCACCTGCCTCTTCCCTCTGTCTCACACTTCTAACACAGCAGCAATGCAGGGAAGATTATTACCTGAATGTAGCTCTGCCAACAGTCAGTGAAGAGGACAAAGAGGAGAGAATAAGAGGAATGGTGGTTATATGCAGGGATAGAGTCAGCCACTAAATCAGAAAGGAAGCACCTTCCCCATATGCCCTGAGCAAGTGGAAAACAGTGAAGGTGGATGCCCTAACAGAGGATGAACCTGCATGGTCCCTGTATCACAGCTTCAGCTGGAGGCTTGTGCCACTGGTGTCTGGTGTGGCACTGTCTAGCAAGTGCATACAGGTGGCCCTGACTTCCAGCACATCCTTGAATTCCAGGGGCCTGCAAGCTGCTGGAATGCAGTTTCCTTGGGAACGGACAAATCGTGTCTAACAAGACCAGCTCAGGAGAACACTACTAGATATTTCTCTATAACCACCATGTACCACAGTCATTTGCATGGGGTCATCCAATTGTCAGAGGAATTCAAAGCATGGCAACAAATCTTTGTCTCTTCATCAAGCAGAACTCGAAAATTTATTAACTGGAAAAGGCAAGTTTACTTCAGGTCTTTCTGCCAGCTGTATGAGCCAGCATCACTGCGGATCTTTATATGGGGCAGGGCTTTTGTATTTCTTGTTTCTACATTTTCTACAAAACACAGACACAGATGTGAGGGTAATAATCCAGCTGCTGCCACCTGTATTGGGTGCTCAATTTCTGTATTATTCATGAACACAAAAGTCTGCTAAAAGGTAGTAGTGCCTCATGTAAGAATCAAGCAGGTTCAAGCAATAGGAATTGTATCTAAAAGGAATTAACTGGAAAAGTAAATATATAAGGTGAAAAAGCTACTCTATATTTAACCAAAACAAACAAAAGAAGAGTTAAATTGCAGACAGCATATCCTCTTTTTAAATGAGTCATATTGATTTTGTCCAATCCTTAAAAAAAAAAAAGGATGGTAGAAAGCAGTATAGCTCTGGGATATGTTACACAGAGGTGCTGTGGCATCTCATTCTTGTGGGTTTTGAAGGCTTGACTAGGCAAAGACTGAGACATGCTGACAGAAATCCCACCTTGAGCACAAGGCTGTACTGTGGACCTTCAGAGATCACTGTCCACCACTATATCTATGATTTTATGAGAAACGCTGAAAGCTTCTCCCTAAAGAGGGTTGAATGAGCATCCTAAAATCACATGGATTTGAAACCATACAGCCTTCTTGATATCAGTCATGAAATTCAACGCTTATTTAGCACAACCTTCTCAAAATATGTCTGATAGCAAAGCTGCCATTCTCCCCAACTACTGTTCACTAAAAATGCATGAAAACAAACTATCCTAATTTGTTATATCACAAATGTATATGCAAAAAAGTTACTTGTGCTGATGCCTTAAATGACCACTTCCAGGAAGCTGATCAGTCTAGCATGAAGCAAAGAAACACCTTTAAAGATGAAGAATTTTTTCTGAAATCAATGCCTGTCAGTAATAACTTGAGCACTCTCTAGATGCATAATTTAACCTCACAGTCCAATAACTTTCCCCCTTCTTTGGGGATGGCAAAGTCTGCCATTGTACTATCATCCTGTAGTCTTTAATCCAATGTGGGAATACTTCAACTTTTAACCTTTAGGTTTCTCATAATTTCTTATCTGATACCTTATGTTCTCTCTGTTTAAATAAAATAAAGTTTAAAAAAAACCCACAATCATCTATTCTTTTTGACTGACAGCCAGAAAATAAGTGAAGATTGAGGGCAGGAAGAAAACATCCTTTATGAAAGCCCATCAGTTTCCCAGGGAGATTGTAATTAAGTTCCAGTTCATAGAAACACATGAACATAAGAATTGTCAAAATGTCTCTCTCTAGGAACCTAACTCCTGTAAGAACCAAAGAATACTGCTTCAGGGGAAGAGAAATATTATGCTACAAAAAAATATGTGATTATATATACTGTTACAAGGAACACATCTCTCCTAACCATTGGTCAACACTCATTTACATAAAATAACAATAAAACTAGTAGATTCAAATAGATAAAAGAAAGCATTTTTAAGATTATTTTTAGAACAATATAGTAGTTAAGGCTTTAATTCTTAAAAAAAAAAAAAGACAAAAAGGAAGATATTCACTTATTTTCTCCAATATTAGGGTCAAAACCAAGTTTGTCTTTCATAGCTGACAATGTTGGAGTTGGGCATGTCTGTTCACCTCAGCCATGAGTCTGGTTGTCACAAGGCTGACAACAGGATGAAGATATACAGGTCCCTCGTTCACTTCTTTTGAGAAAAATGGCCCCTGCATAACTTTTCCTTGTATAGCAACTATCAATTTTGCCAAGTTTTGTGCTTGTTCAGGGACTTCTCCTTGATTTCTGCTCAGGATTCTGATGTTTTCTGGTTTTTTAAGAGGGCAATGAGAGGAGTCTAAAATATACCCAAAGCAGGAAATACGTAGTGCAGAACATTGCTGCTGTGGTGTTCCCTAGCCTCAGTTTAAAGCTGTTCAACAGCTTATTAATTTCTGACTGATGCTGCAAATTGAGCAGACATCTTCATTGAGCTTCCACAATGCAAACTATAGCTTATTTTCTCCCTGGGAGGTGACAACTAATTCAGAAGCCATCGATGTATATAAGGAAATTAATTTGTTCCATCTGATTTGTATTCCCTTGCAGGCATCAACAACGAATGTAATTTACTGTCATGTTGCCCAACTGTCTCAAGCTACTTGCAGTAGTCTTTTCATCAACAAGTTTAGCCACTTTGCTATTCATATCCCTTCATTTGGTAATAGCATAAACCACTGCGTATTTAGGAAGAGTATTCCCCTCCAGGTAAGTTAACCCAGAGCTCCTGGTAGAAGCCAGTACATGAAATGGGGCATAGGAGATAAATTATTATGTGGGTGGCATATGGCATTTCTACATATTTATGGACATTAAATTAACTGTAACCCACTTCTTCCCCATCAACACAGAAACACATTTCTAAGGTGTAATACTGTTATTATCCTTTTCTTAGATGTTGGGAGACCAAACAGGTTCAGGCCCCCAATGCCTGAACATGCTTCTGCTATTCTGTGGTATTAACTAGTCAAGTGCCTACTTTGAGCATGTGGGAGCCAGGAGGCCTTTCTGGCTCAAATAGTTCTTGGTGGAGAAGGATCATTTTCATTCCAATTGACTCATTGTCATGGTCAGGAAGTTGTTGTGGACAGGTGTGCGTCCCAGAACTTGACAACAAGCTCTGTGACCTGCTCAGGATCAAGCAAGGAGTAAAAAACGGAGCTCATAGCATGACTCAGACCTACAAGAGTTTGTTAATTATCCTTCTGCTCAGGAAAGGAGGAAGCAGGGCCACTAGGCTATAAAGTGAGGGATACGAAGCACTCCTGGTATCTTTTGTAATCAATGTGTTGTGTCAATACTCTGTCTTCCAGAAGGTTAAACCCATCTTTCCAGATCTAGACTGCATTAATGCACCCCACAAGGAGTCATTGCTCGATATTGTGCTGATGCCACAGTCTCCACTACAATGGTTGCACTTTCCAAAGGCATGCAGAGCATGATGGACTTTAAAGTTAGAACATGAAACACCTGAAAACCTCAGAAGTTTGCTCTGAGCATGATTTGTAAGTGTGGTATAGCAATTATGACAGAAAACATACCAATCTTCCAATTTCATCTCAGAAAGTCAGTGAAATTCACAATCTTCTTAATTCCAACTTCCTCTGCTTTTGTCCACATTTCTTTCAGCTTTTTACACCCTGCAGTCCAAGTCCTTGCACAAAGAAATAGAATTAATCAGGCAGTGAATGTGACTTGTAATTGACACTAGCAAGCTTCTCCCCAGAGATTCTGGGACAGACCCCCAGAAGGAGTCTAGAGGGCAAGGGGCAGGCTGGATGCTATTGTGGGGAGACTTATTTACTTCTGTGGGAGGGACAAGACCAAAGAAAACAGGAGCTTTCAAACCACTCTAAGACAAAGTATCCCCGCACTTGAAAGGAGAACTTCATATTCATGGAGGCTGTCATTCAGTTCACAGGCTGGAGACATATGTCCAAATGCCTGTAGCCACAGCTGATAGCTATAAGGTTACGCTCTCTTTACTAAAGGTCTTGCCAGTGTGTGTCAGTCCTGACTTTAAAATGTTACCTCTAGGTTTGTCAAGGTCACCTGCTCTGTGACAGTAAGTCTTGATCTGCAATGTCTGCTTTGTTTGATTTAAAGAGACAATGTCAGCTGACAGCAGAGCTGTCAGGCACCTCCCCACGATTTCTTCTGGGTAGAGAAGGACACAGCTGCCCACTATTTTGTGATGGCTGGCAGAGCAGTGACACTGAGCCAGCTCTGAGTCTTTTGTACTTTCATGTAATGATTCCAAGATGAGGCACTCTGATGCTGAGAGTTTATCAAACTACTCGGAGGGGCCAGAAGAAACACAAGGGTGAGTGGGTGGAAAATATGGTTCTTAAATTTGCAGAGGCTGAAAGAAGACCTGCTAAAATCTTGCCCATGGATGAAAGGGAGCATGCATACATGACTTTATGGTAAAGCTCATCAGAAAGTGTATCAAACTTTGTCTACATTCAAAGTATCACCTGTCCTAATATGCACCAAAAACAATCAAAAACTTCCCCAAGTGCAGTGGTCATTTTGTGAAACTCAATACTAGGCGTGCAGATGACATTCAAGAAGAAATGGAGAAGGGGATTTCATGCTCTGTGGGATCTTTGGCTTTTGTAGTCAGTACAGGCTTTCATTTATCCAGAAAAACTACACATCAATTCTCTCAAACCATCAGCAAGTTATGTAGCAATAGGGAAGAGACAAAAAAAAACAATTTCCCAAGTCTTAAAAGGAACAAAGTTACTGTTGGAAGGAGGTCAGAGTGGTGAGGAACGGAGTGAGAGACACAACCAGGTATGCTGCTGTTGCACACCACCACGCCTTCAGGAATTAGCATCACAAACAGGTTTCCTAAACAATCTCACACTTAGAAAACTACAAACAATAATCACAAAAAGTCACCAGAGCCAAATAAAATTCAACAGAGAGAATAAGAACAGATTGAAATAGAAACCTGCAGAATGAAACTCAGTTAATCCCGTGGAGGTTTCTAAAGTTTTTTCACATTAATATTCTAAAGACATTAGTTTGAGGCTTCTAGCTTTGTGAAATGACGAATACCTGCAGGCAAGACAGAGAAGGCACTGCAGTGACAAACAGTATATACCTCTAAAGTATATATTTTGACCTCCTTTTAACAAGCAGGGAGTTAAGACTGGAGAGACAGTGAGCAGCTATCAGTCTGCCAGGACTGCAGAAAATTGCACTATGAATGGGTTTTGCTCCCTGCTGGAACCCAAAGAGCACTAAAAATTAGATTAAAAACCAAGGTTACTGTATGGGACAGAAGGGTTTCATAGAGGCAGGAATCCAGTGAACACTGCCATGACCTTACCAAGCTGTTTGGGATGCAGCCACAGAAGACAAACACTTCATGAATGCCCCGTACAACAGTGGACTGAGCCTATGTGACCTGCCCAGGGTCAAGCAAGGAGTCAACAGTGGAGCTCACAGCATGACTTAGACCAACAATCATTCTTTAGGTGTCCTTGTACTCCAGAAGAGAGTAAATAGCCATTTGACTATAAAGGGAGTGACATGATGTATTCCGGGTACCTGGTACTGAGCCACACTCCTTTTGCAGCAGACAAGGGGATCAAAGAGATAACCTTTTTGTGTCTCCACTGCACAGAGCCACCACTGCCCTTTCACAGTTTCTATTTAAAGTATCTATGAGTTAATGCTTGCACAGACTGTAATTGCACTTAGACTTTTAGTGCAAGTAATGAAAGAAAGAGGATTAGGTCTGATATCTCTGGACTAGACATGAAGACTCAGTGTGTTCATCAAGAAAATATGTTAAGGACCCGTAAGATAAAAAAATAAAGCAGAATTTTTAATAAAGATAATTATTTACCCAGAAAAAACTGCACGTCCATTCTCTCAAACCATCAGCAAGTTATGTATATCAGCAGAGCAGAAGCAAACTGTATTGGCGCCTGGGGTATGTCTATGCAAGAGTGTCTGCCTGTTTTCAGACTCTCAGTCTAATTACTGTGTCCAATACCTGCATTCTCATTAGGTGAAATACACACTTAAACAGAGACAGAGGTTCAAAAGACAGTATGGGTATCACTTAGGTCATACTTAGGCAAAGCTTTCTTCCAATTAACTAAGTTTTCACTGCAGCTGCAAAACCAAGCATCACAATTAAAGATGAGTTTGTTTTGCATTGAACTAAATGCATATTTTCCAGCGGACTTTTTTTCCTGTACATGCCTAAAATAGAGCAATTGTTCATTACACTTTTGATACTGGTAAGGCTTTGAAGAGTTCAATGCACAGTTCTAGTCTCTTCTTTGAGGATACCAAGAACGAGTTTCCTTTTCTTCTTGTGTGCAAGACAGTTTCTCAGCCTGATCACCAAAATCATATTGGTTCCAGTATGACTTTCTCACTCTTATTTAAGATATTCTACATAGTAATGATATAAACACCCTCACAAGTCCATGTCCTGAAATGTTTTATGCAGTAAAGGAAGTAGGAACAACATCATTACTGAGGAAAATTTCATAATACATCCTCCATAAATCATTTCAAAACCAATTGCCACAGTTGTGAGCCTGTCTTAATTTTGTGGATTAACCTTAAACTTGTAATACAAAGACCATTCTTCAGCCTATAACACAATTTATCAGCACTTATGTGACCTAAAGAGTACATTTAGCATTGCAAAGTACAATATATAATTAACTGGCTATATGCACATGCAGTAGACCAATGTTGACCAAATTACATGCTGTAGTTTGCCCTTTAGTGCCTTATAAATAGAATAAGTAAAAATAATCAACACCCCGTTTTGACATGAAATTGCATTTCAAGGTATACCATTTTCATACACAAAATTGCATTCTGTATTACACTGACATGTCTCCCCTCAACAGCTACACAGCTTGAGACTGATTTATTTTGGTCCTGGAAAAGACAAACTTGGAATAAGCAATTAAGATCCTATCCTTTCAGAAAAACTCCACATCAGCAGTTGCTATCCTTGACAACATGAAAGATCTCTCCTCATAACCACTCAGTTACAGAAATGCATTCCTGGCAAGGGAAGGGGGCAGGTGAGAACATAGAGATGAAAGATGAGGTGCTTTTTAAAACAGATGAGGTTAAAAGCTTTGTATTTAGCACAAGCGGATGTCAGAGTAACATAATTTTCCTAAGAAGTTCCCAACCACCCTGGAAGAATTAATAGTCACAGCCTGATGTATTGAATCTGGCACAGCTGGTCCAGGTAAAGCAGTTTCTGCTCAGCTGCTTGTCCCCCCCGCCACAGACCATTGCCGCCCTCAGAGCTACAGTGTATTGTCATACAGCATTTTTCTTTATCTCAGTTCACAACCAGTGCAGTTGGCCAAAGTACTTAGTAGCAGTGCTCTTCCAAACCACTTCCATCAACCTGGTCACAAATTATACTGGAATAACAAAATGCTACACCAAAGCAGCTAGGCTTGCTCACTCTCACACCACACAGGATGCATCAGGGTTGTTTGCAGTCACCTCCAAGAACTTGAATTTTTGCGATAAATATTTCCACTTCTCCATTAGACCAGTGTTCAACATAGGGACCTTGCCATGTCACAGAGGGGTCCTTGAGCATAAACGTAAACCAAGATTCAGAGATACAATTCAAAGCATCTCTTGCTGGTACTATGCTCAATAAAGGGAGAGGGACAAATAAATTCTGATGGCTTTGTGGATTTTTCCCCTCAAAGACAAGAGGCTAAGAATTTTAGGGTTAATGTCTCCCCGGTGTTATTCCTTTCTTCCTTCCTTTCATCAGAGGATCATTGGTCTGAGCAGGTGTAAGTTCACCTACTTGTAGAGAGCACTCTGTATTCTCAAGGGTGAGCAGGCAAAACTGCTCACAGCTACAGTGCCATGAGTTTGCTGCAGAATAAAGCTACAGAGTAATTTTCAAGTGTTTGAGGGTTTTTTAATTAAGTTGAAGGATTTTTTCTCTTTTCCATTTTCCCACTAACATATTAGCATGAATTGAAAGATGCTTCATGGGAACACATGAAAGGAAGGCATTAAGATTGACATCTGCAGAGTAGCACCGCTCGGGCTTAGTACAACAAGTCATCAGGTTTTCGTATTATTTTAGGTGCCTAACCTTTACAGCCCAGTCCCAGCACAAACCAGTGTCCTCTGGACACAGTCAAGGAGATGAAAAAGAAGAGCTGGTGAGAGCATGATCTTCAGGAAGATGCCAACTAGTCTAGCAGCTAATCCAGTGCATGTCCCCCAAAAGTACCCTTCTTTCATGAGACCTTCTGCCCATTTGCTCAGTGCCTGTTCCTATACCAGAATATAGAATTGATCTAACTATTTGCATTCTAGACATACTCACACTGCCAGGGCTACAGGGGCTTGATGGGGTTATTAATGGGTCAGAGAAATTAAATCCTGCTTTTCAGCTCTTTACACACTTTGAATGAATGAGGAAATTTTTCCTGTGATGATCTGAACTATAACTGTGAAATTTAATAAAGCATAGCATTTTCTTAAGATCTAGCAATGGAATTTTCTATTATTGCTTTTGAAATAAAAGTCTTGTTGGTGCAAAGCTTCCTATATCTAGCAATGACATCAGGAATAAAGTATTAGCTTTCTTTGCAATAGCAATTTCCATTGAATTAACCGCTAGGTGGGAAAATCATTGTGCTAGGAAGCAGGGAAATTTTCACAAATGTCAGGGTTGTTCCCACTGAAATACTGCATAGATGTTCTCTGAAGTGAATGTCAGCAACTTGAGATTAATACACTACTAATGACAAGATTAACATGAAATAGAAAGAAAGTGGTTTCTGTGTTTTCTGACCCATAAAGTTGCTCTTTGAAAGGTAGCACTCAATATGGAAACGTAAGTAGCAGTCCTTACCCATGTCAGGGACTTTCTTGTAACAGTTTTGTAGTTCACTGCAAAGGGCTTTCCTAGGGACTCTATGAAATATGGATTTTAGTGCATGTTTTAGTGTTAGACAGGGTGAAGTCTTATTGTATTGTAACTCCCTCGAGGTCCCTATGATAAGTTTCCAATAACATGAAAGAAGATGTCCATTTCTGCATGACTGTCCCCACATTACTACCATTTCTTATGACAGATCAGATGTGACCCCTCTCAATACTGGTGTCTTGTTCTCAGTCACATTAACCACTCATGTTTTTGGTCTCTCTCCACACACTTTTCCCCGGTGCTCTCTCTACCTGAAAAAAAAAAAAAAAAAAAGCTGTCATTTCAGATAGGAGATTCCTTTTCCATCACTCTCAGAAAACTGCCTTCTACAATACATGCCTAAATGAAAAGCTTTCACCACCCCTGCTGCTATAAGGGCATGAAAGTACTTGGCTGGTAGTAGCCATTTCCATCTTCCCCAGCTGTCTTCCCAGTGTGCCCAACCTATTTCCGATCTCAGAACCACATAGACACTGAATAACAGAGCCATCAGAAAAGGTGGATGGGAAAGGACCTCTGGAGGGCATCTGGTCTAGCTCTCTCAAAGCAGTGTCAACTCTGGAGGTAGATCCTGGATAGGGGGAAAGGAGAGAGAGGCAGGGAAAAACAATGAAGAAAGAACAGGTAAGGAGAGATAGACACAAAAAATGCAGAAAAATAGCTCATTTCCATTTCTGTTCATCTAAGAAACAAAATGTTTAAACATAAGAGCAAGAAAAAATTTAAATATGACTAGACGTTTTGTTAGCTGAAATTTTCTGACAGTTACATGGAACCTCTGGCCTGACAACCAGTCAGGCAGAACCCTTCCAGTTCCCACAGCAGATGCTCTCCTCCTCAAACACACATTTAAGATTCTCAGTGCCACTTCTCCTTATACATGGACAGCTTGTAGAAAGCGCCACTGACTTTCCCCACCATTCCACTTCTGGCTTTTTCCCTCTGGCAAGGTGTAACTTCATGGCTGCTTCTTGCATACCCTTTAATGCATTCACTTACAAAGGCAGCTGTGAAGCTCAAGATTTCTGTTTGTACGCTGAACTCATCACACAGAGCAGGAAAGAGCACCATATGCTCTTATTCACACAGCAGAATGGGAAAGCTAACATGAGAAAACCGCTTAAAGTAGACTGACACAGATACACAGGTTGAGCCTCGCAGGGATGACTGCCATTCATGCACAGCGCCAAAGCATGGCCTCTTCTGAATTTGAATCAATCTTCTATGAACATACTAATAGCTTAATGAATTTAGAATTAGGTTAAACCTTGTATTATTGTGGGTTTCTATCTTGAGCTTGGGCCTTTAGGTGCTATCTCCACTTTAAAAGTTCGTTTTATTTCTGTTTCTTAAGGAAAGTGTTGTCTTTGGTACCAAAATGTGTCTGTCAACTTAAAGTTCCATAGTGAGTCTAAAGTTTCTGGAGAAAGGATGGACAAAAAACTCATTGCATTTATTTGCATAAGAAAAACACAAACTACTTTAAACTGAACTTGTTTTGTAGTGTAAGTTGGAACTAAAAAAAAACTGCCTGAGAGTAAATTGCTGCAACGCTATGACTATTCAGAAAGGTTTCTCATCAGTCCATTATCAACATGACTCTTTTATTGGAGTCAGTCTGAGAAGGGTGCCTTCACCCATGGTATGGCTTACACCTAGTCAGCCAGAAATTCAGTATGACAAGTAACTCCTTCTAGTACGCCACAAAATCTTCAGTCCTAGATAGGATCCGTAACTTACATATACACCTTTTGATAAAACTCTTCATTAATAATATTAATAATGATAATTCTGTGGACAACACCACATCTCTGGAAATGTATTTACAAATGTGGTAAGAATTTGCTCTGTTTGGATATGTCCTGAGAAAACAAGTTTTCTTCCTTACCCAGTTCTTCAGTTTCCTAAATCAAAACAGAGCCTGTATGTGATCTAAGTTCGGCTGGAGACTTTTTTCAATATGAAAGGTTTTTAAAAGATCTGTAAATGTGAAACCAGGTGGTTATTTTCTGCACCTAGAAGCTTTAGGTAAGACAACAAAATCAATTTCTTTTTCCTCAAGATTTCTAAAAAGCTTTTAACTTAATGAAAATGCAATCTGGGGGGGAAAAAAGCAACAAAACCAAGATTCTTTGCAATACTTTTTTGGAATACCTCTTCATATTATTTTTACTAGTTTTACTTCAAGAAGAGATTTCTAAATAAAATCTAAAAAAAAAAAAAGTGATGTTTAAAGATTTGGATAGCCAAAGCTGTTCTTTTTTTTAAAGGTTAATTTCACTATACTTTTAGTAAGAAAAATTAGAAACTGTAAGATAATAGGGATGTCAGACAAAGTCTGGGGATTAAGTTATTTTCCTTTCCCCTCTTACATGAATAAATATTAGCCATCCAGTATATTCCTGTCAGTGCATTGCACTCTCAGCTGTTAATAACAACACAACAATTAAAATTCAAAGTCAATGGGAGACAAAAATCGCCCCATGACTAGACTGTGAGGGGGTGCAGGATCAGCCAGGTTAATCTTGCTTTGGAGCTTTGATAGAGCTAAATGCTGGGCAAGTTCAGATGACACATGAGATAATTAAAAAACATTAGAAGGAGGGCTTCACATTTTTGCATTTTGCAAGAAGCTTTAATGACTCCCAGGGCATTAGAACATAACATGTGTCTTGTTGAGAGAATACAAACCCAGTTTTACAACAAAATAACTGTTTGATTAGACTGTGAAGATGGGTGAAAAGTGAGAAGGGGGATTAATATTCATTTTGCATTTTCTGAATAGCCTAAGGGAAATATAATTTAATTAGGTCCATGTATATTTTTGAGACACCATGTTCATAGCTAAAGAAAGAAAATACCTGCATTCTCAGGCAGGCAGGAAGAGTGCTGATCCTCACCGTGCTTTGACTAAAATTAATAAATAAAAAGAACCACAAAACTGATTTCCTAAAGGAAGTTGAGAACAGTCTGAATGAATTGTATGGTGAATAGTCGTTGTAAATGCAAAATAATGAGAAGATAGTATCCTGGATTTAAATAACTTACAGGCAATGGGCACGGGAAATTGATTACACTGGCTCAAATGTATTGAGGATTAATACTGAGAAGTGAGACTTCTGCTAGAAAATTTTACAAAGTGCTTTGGAATGCATTTGTTGATGGTATGCATTTGTATCTAGACAATTATCTTCAAACTAGCACTGAGGCCCTGCTATAGGAATAGCTGATGCCTGTGCTATTTTCCTCTCATCCCAGGAAAACCCCTTGATGGGCTTAGCAGGAGAATAATGCTGAGCATACAGCAGAGTCCTAACAAGATCATAGCCTTGTGCAAAAGCAACCACAAAGAGAAAGGTGTGAAGGCACAGGGTTAAAAATGCATGGATGCATGTCCCCTGTGGATACAACTGTGCAAACCAAAGCTGCAACTGCCTTCAAGTGCCTCCCCAGCAGCTAATACCAACATCTTCCTGGGCTTTACAGGTAAGCCACAGAGACCTGAAGTCCTGCAAAGGATTTGGCCCTTTTTTGCTGAAAGATACATCTCTGAGACAGAGGGACTTTCCAGTGAAAAAGTGGTGAAAACTTAGAGACAGAGAGACTTTCCCATGAAAATGTGGTGAAAACCCGGGGACAACCTGGTAATTATCTGAGAGGAAGTCACGGAAAGATGCTTACAGAAGGAGGAAGGGCATATGCTGAGGAAAAGTGGTTTTTATTTAAAAGCATATGCATGCGTGTATGTACGTATGTATGCAGGATAAAACTAATACCATTGAGCTGAGAGGAGAATGAGACAATGGCAGTTACATATCTGGACACAGAAGGCAAGTGCAAGAAAGAAGGTGGATGCTTGTATTTCTACTCAATAAGTTTTGCCACAAATATTTTGAAAGGCATAACATTCTGTAATGAAAGTCTAGATCTGCCTTACTGGTTTTGTTAGACAAGTATTACAAATAATGTGTTGGAGACTAGAAAAAGGTCTTTTTCTGGACTTCTTTGCTATTTGAAACAATTATTTTCTTTTTTCCACAATACTATGAAGATATCTTGACAAGGGAATTAGACATCTTGATTTGTTTGCTCTGCAAAAACATATAAGTAATCACTTCTTGGTGAACATTATGATCACAACTAAAATACATGTCCCTGTAGTCCTTGATCTAAGGATGATGGTTCCATACACTTAGCCAAGCTCTCCACCCTGAGCGACACCTTAGTACCTGTGGAGGCTTCTGGGATATCCTGGAGAACACAGTGAATGATACTAACTTTCAGCCTCTTTTAAATCACTTTTACAAGTTATTTCTCTACAGATTACTCTCACATTCACATGTAAAAAGAAACAAACAAATTTCTGCTGTCTCAAGAAAATTATGTTTGAGAGTGTTCTGAGGCAATGAGTTCAGATACAGACTCGGGGAAGCCAGCTAGTGGAAGAAAAAAAGGTCAATATTTGCCTGGGCTAAAAAAAAAAGAAAAGAAAAAAAGAATATTTCCCATGTCATATGACACTAATCACATTATTTTTTCTCTCAGAGCAGCCCCAAAACTCACCTCTTAGTCAGTTTCACCACTAGACCTCTGATACGTATTTCAAGATCTTGTCTTTATTCCTGTTCTCACCTTTAGGCTTCTCCAACATGGTATCCATGGTGTCTCTTCTACCTAGGCCATGTGCTGCTCAGATCTGCCAGGATGCCACAGTGGTGCATCCAGAGGCATTTGTGCACAGGCTGATATTCCTGGCTGGAACAGAAAAGAGCATGAATTGTGTGTGGTTTCTGTGTTCCTCCAGTTACACTTCAATAGCTGCAGAGTCAGAATCAGAAAGGTACATCTGTGGCTTCTTGGTTTTGCTGCCACTGCCTGTCCTAGTTCATGGTGTTTTGCTTCACAAACAGAACTGGCTATTTTTTTCCTGCTTAAAACCCTGTATAAACACTGCAGCTGCTAATCCTCATGTTTATGAAAAGAAAAAAAATTAAATCTCAGAAGCCTAACCCTTCCTGAAATTTTGCAGCTCGTGGGAGGCACTGTGGGGGATGTTTATCCCAATCCCATTTATAGACATCTGGATGCATGGTCAACAAATGCTTGGCCTCAACAACTTGAGTTGCAAAATTCTGCTTAGCACTAATGCTCTGAAATGTCTCGTGTTAGCTCGTCAGAAAGAGAACTACTAAAGCATTCCTAAATGCTTTGCAGTTCCCTGCAGATGACTCTTGCATTATTTTTGCCAGTCTTTCTTGTATTCTCACAGGATCAGAAGAGAACAGCTTTATGGATAGCTGGATCTTGATAGGACTAACACAGAGTAGGCATGGTTTGTCAGAAAGAATCCATGACATTTCCTTGCCTTAGCAGCAATTTGAATTACAAATTCAGACAAGGCAGCTCATTGTCTCTGGTTTAGATTTTTATTTGCATTAAAGAGACAACTTTCATGAGTGAAGTATGCATAAAAAAATACAAAGAAATGGAGGAAAACAGAAGTTTGATCAAGATGCAAATGAATTTATATATCAATTCCACACTACTTAGCCTAAATGCATGTTTGCCATGGCACATCAGGCCTTTGAAGAGCATTGACAGGCTGCAATGACCAGCTCACTAAGCTATTCAGCTGTGCATTTGCTACCCTCTGGCCATTGCTTGCCTCTCAGCCTGTCCTGGGATCTCCTTGAAATGAGCGGTTCGGGAGGTGCAGCACACACACTGCAGACAGCAGGTAAGTCTGGAAACCATTTCACAAACAGAAATGTTGTTATCTCCACTTCTGTCAAATCTGGAAGAAGATTTGGTGTTTTGGGTTTTTTTCCTAATATCTGTGAAATACTCTTTCCCTTAAGGGAGAACGAGAGAGCAGCAGTAGAGCCAGACCAGATTTTTTGGCTCTTGTTACAGCCTCTTTCTCCCTGCAGGCAGCATAAAAATGGCGAACAGCCTTCCACGTGGGTAGAGCAAAAACTGTCATTTTGATTTCTCCTGGATGGGAAACTCAAAATGCTCAGCAAAACAGAGCTTCCCTGCAGCTAATCCCTCCCACCACTCTCCACCATAGAATAAAGGCTGCTAACATGCTTCCTGATGACAACAACTTTCTGGCCAAAGGAGAGACTGGTCCCGGCATTGTGGATAGCAGGAGACCTGAGACAGGGCCCACCATGAATCCGAAGGTGATATTTGCAGGGTGGCAGAAGACTAGTAACTGCGTTAGGGACACTAAATTCTACCACAGCCTCTATTTCAGGCTCTCCATATTCAGAAAAGGGCAGCAGCATTAACCCTGTGAGGAGACACAGAAGAGCTTTTAGAGCACTTCCTTAGATGAGCTCTTCAGAGGAAGACTCTTTGAAAAATTACTTCATTGTTGTTTCTTCCTTTACTGCCACCCCAGCTGCCTCAGTATGGCTGGCTCTCACTCAGTGGTTACATGGGAAACGCCAGCAAGCCAGACCCGGTGAGCTGACACACAAAGGTGAATCATGAGACCTTAGGAACCTGAGATTCTGCAGTCTCTCCCAGCTCAACAAGCAGAGACCAAACGGATATCAGGCACACAGCCCACTCCCTGTTCCTTGTGCCTGCCAAGGAAGATGTCACTCACAGTCACTCATTTTCTAACTCATGCGTGCACAGCAGGACCTACGTTGAAAGACAGACAGTCCTCACCACTGACAGATACTACCATTGTTAAAAAGGCTGGTAGAAGAGAAGAATGAACTTTTCAGTCTGTGGGATATTGATTCACATGGGAAGAGTTACATCCTGAGTGCATTCACCTTTCTCTACAAAATAGGCTCCAGTATAAAGTACCAGGATATTTGTGCTCAGGTTTCAGTTGAAACAATAGGTTTCAAAATAAATTGGATGCTGCATTACATCTATTTTCCACTGGGGTGAAGGGGAAGACAATAAATTTAGAAATAAACCAAGAGTGACCCAGAGCACAAAAGAAAATTAAATCAGAGGGAGAGCAGGGGAGGCTCATAATAAAAGCATATCCCTTTGAAGCCACCTTCACATACATACTTTTCCCTCTAGCTGCAGCCATTTTGGAGAGCTTTATTAAAATATCATCTCTGCCAATGAATTACTTAAGAGAGAGAAGTAATAGATTTTTCAGAAACAATGAAAGCAAACCCCCTATAAACAAAAGTGGTTTTCCTGCCCAGGCAGGAGTTCTTTAATTTCTTTCTCATCTGTATCCATCACAGGGATGAGAGGGATCATACTACAGCAGAGGTCTGTCATGGTGTTGTCAACTGTTTTGCTCTGTCCAGTCAACAAACTAGTTAAACAACCGAAGACACTGATGCTGATTCCTACAACCCAGAACCAGGTGTCAACAAATGTCCTTTTTGAAGTGAGTAATGGAGCCGCACTGAAAAAGTGCTTCAGTTCAATTTTGTGTTGTTGGTTTTGGGCAGCATTTCAGCAACTTGAGCAGGAGAAGGAGTGGGAGGATGTGTGGTCTCTGTGGGCAGCTTTTTGTCTGTGGGAATGAAGCAGAGCTGATGCAACCCTTGTATGCAGCTGATCACTCTTTCTGGCATGCTGAGGTATTTGAATTGCAGATTTGTGGCTCTTCCTAATTTCTTGAGGTTTGTTGTTTTGTTGGGTTTTTTTTAATTGAAGCATCAATTTTAAGGAGACTTTTTCTGCTATTTTTTGTATAAACTATATAGTCAGCATGGATGAGATGCAATTATTCTGGAGAAAAATAGGAATATTTCCTCTGTTTCCAAACATTAGTGAAAATTGCAGTTAGTAACTTAAAGGGTAACAGGTGCAGATTTCCTTATTCTACGAGGTTGTGCATGAATGCATTTTACCTTTTTTCCAGTGATGAAGTGTTCCACCAGGTATTGATAGCTATGGCCTCGGCTCTCCATAAACTATAGGTCTTTAAGACCTCAGGGAGCAATGAGAGAATCTTAGCAAAGGTAAAGGGGATTTAATTAATTGTCTCTCAGTGTTCACAGGTTTTCTCTCAAAACAAATAGTTTTATTTGCAATCAGCACTTTCTTTCAGCTTGATATCTGGTTGCCAGACATCAAGACTGACTGCCCTTCTCAATACCAAAAAAGACTCCTGACCCCTACTGTATCAACAAGCCTTTATCCTTGGAATCTGGGTCCAGACCTGTACACTACCTGATCCCTGAGAGAAAACTCTGCTAGCCAGCATAAAATCGTGGTTTACTGCCATCACAGTTAAAAGATGTCTGAGACCACTTCTAGTCCATTAAGGCCATTAGGGCTCCAATAGGGAACAGGATGGGCTGACCCCATAGGACACACTGCCTAGAAGGGCTGCAGGAAGACTCTGAACACATTCTGCATCGCTTCTTGGTAGGGTGAAGGGAGTGACCCCTGAGTGAGACCCCAGTTCTTGACATACTTGTGCCACAAGTACACCTTGGGGCACGGGAATGAACTTGGGAATAGAAAATATCCAAGAAGATGAAAGCGATTCGGTCAGGCAATTCACCATTTCGTGTTGTCTAGAATTGCTTGACTGCAGCAGGGTCATCAGCCTTAACTTGCCCTGGGGATTAAAACAAGATTTTTTTGCTCAGAAGCCTGGGGTCTAAAAGGACCCATGGCTTTGCTGTTGACAAATAGCATTCCTATCTGAAGAACATACTAAAAATATCCCAGATGAAAGAAATTCTGACAAGACTGAAAATTTTTTTAAAAACTATAAGAAAAGGGGAAAAAAAAAAAGGAAAAAACAAATCCACAGAGCAGCCATGCTGTGGATCAAGCTGAATAACAGAAGCATCAAAACTAATCTCTAAATCTGACATTAATGTTCAACGCAACACCCATTACTGAAAATATATTTGTTGTTTTGCTAAACTGGGACACTGCATCTTTGAAAGGAAATCTCTCTTTGCTGGAGTTTCTGGCATTCTGCAAGAGTTCTTTCTGAAAGCTAGTTCATTCCAACATCCTTTGGTAAAAGATGAAGGGATCAGAGAGCAAAACCATCACAACCTCTGTAATGTTATAACTAAATCCCTTTACCCCAAATAACAAGCTTTCTTCACTAAGCCTGGCATGTTTGACTACTGCTCCTGCAAGCTAGAATCTTGAGCTATTTTAAATCTTGTAAGCAGAAGAAAGCATGTTATTCTTATATTTCCCCTCTATTTAATGCCTCCAGACAATATCTGGAGGCATTTTATCTGGTTTCAGAAACACTGGTTTCAGACAGTTTAACCAGGCAATTACTGATTTTCCTGCAGTTCACTGGCTGACAGTACTCACTGTAAGCAGAAGACAAATTGAGATGAACAGAGCGGTAGAAGAAGAAAGGAAGAAGGAAAGCAGATAATTTTCCTAAGTGTTCTTAATTGTCCCAGCTGCTCCTCTGAGTCTGCTTCTCTGCTACCTCCTTTCCTGAGAAGCAAGGTCTGTGGCAAGCAGGAGATAAGGTACAACAGGAACACACCAGACACAGCTTTCACCCTTTTCCACTGAGAAAAATTCTGACCCCAAATCTGTATGTATGAATGAATTAATCTGCTTCATTCCTTATAGCAGATAGCAGGATTGAAACCTGTTGCAAGCACAGGTACAATAAATACCATTCTTGACCAGAAGAGCAGGACTGTGGAAGTACTATATGTAGCTACATTAACATCTCTCTTTTGTCTCTGTACTCACCCAGCAAAGCTATTTGTTTATGGATCATGGAAAATATCAGTTCTTGCCTTTATCAAAATGAGCACTCTGAGCTGAGATGATACTAAATAGCAAACCAAGTTCTGTTGTTTCTCTATGCAAAAGTTACCAGACCGACACATCTGTTTTATCTGGATGAATTTGATTGGCTGCAACAGAGTAAATCCTGCCTTGCAATGGTGTAAGCGGTAATGATCCCCAGAGTTTTCACACAAGCTGGTGATTTGAATTCTGCAGGTTTCTGTAGTACACAGCTGGGACCGCATTATATCCCAAGCTTTTTATTCTACTTAAGATATTTCTGACAGCCTAAAACTGCTCTGAATTGCCTAGGCATGCATTTATTTACTAAGAACAGAATTTCTATACTCTTAAATATGGAAGGTATAGACATAATAAAATATTCTCATATAAAAATATTTATGTAAGTCTGTACAGAAGTGTTTAAAATTAAAATAATAATATTGGTAAAATAGTCTGGTTCTTGAGTAAATATGATTTGTGGAAGCTAGAGAATTACTAAATAAAAATCACCGGCTTAACCTTAGCTTTGTTCTGGCCTTGTAAGTATAATCGAACTATCCCTGTATGGTGTCCTGTAAGAAGACACAATACATAATGCAAGTCACACTGTATCAGGCTTGACTTTCATATCCCAGGCTGAGTTTTCAAAGCTGTCAGGAAGTCTAAACATGTAAAATTATTATTTTATTTATACGTACACACATACATTTTATGCACCTATATGTGTGTGTGTGTGTGCGTGTGTAAATAAATAACATGATGAGCACAGAAAACTTTGGAAGAACAGCCTGGCTTTCAGTTGACAGACAATGGTACCCTTGAAAGCTAAATGATTTGCTTCAGTAGTTTAATGACTGGATGCCTTTACCTTCCCATGATGCTTACCCCCACATGAAGAAGGAACGGCTGTCGTATCCTGTCACACAAACAAATTCACAGGCTTAATTAGCACTAGAAAGATTGTTAAGATAGAGGACTAAATATAAATTTAGCACAAATCACTCACACCTACATCCTCTCAGTGTCTTTCCCGCCAGCTGAACTGTCTCTTCCAGCAGAAACTGCTTCTGAAACTGACATAAATCTGACAGTCAGAAAAAACACAATAGTAAATCTGTTTGTTTTCCATGGTGTCTTTTCTACAGAAAGAACTTCAACTTTCCCAGCCCACCCATCTTTTAGGATTTCTCTGTGCTGGAAGACAAGAAAGAGGTGCACAACCCCACAGAATCGATGTGATGGGTGGGCGGGTGCCCCTACCTGTATCCAGTGAGTACAGAAATCATGCCAAAGCAGCATCCACACTGCTCTAGACAGAGCAAACCCTAGGCAAGGCGAAAAGCTGAAGCAAGTTAGGCTCCAAGATCCCCATTCTTGTCACTTGCAGTTAGTGCCACCAATTTTCGAGCTTTTCTTTACTCTTTCATAAAAAAAGTCTTTCTAATTCCACAGGATCTCAGATTCTTCAGTGATCAAAGGTTTTTGGATTTGGAAAGTGTTATTTCACTTTTATTTTTTTAATTAACTTTTCTTCACTCATTATAAGCTCTAGGGAGGTATATGCTGGCATCAAGAAACTTGTGTTGTCCTTATGCCTTAGCAGAATTCAGGCACAGCAGGAACTCCCAAACACCAAGGGAGCAAAGCCCATAAACAGTTGTACAGCATGGAAAACCCTTACTGAAAAGTAAAGAGAAGAGCTGTGAACATCTGGCATCACAGGCAGTGCTCTGAATCCTCTGCATTTATAATGCATATATGCACAGTGGTGATTGCTTAACATCCTCCACTGCTTCCTGCCAAGTAAACACCCAAGAGCACTAGAGGGCTTTTGCTGGATCTTTCCAGGCTGGAGCACTGTTATAGGCAGCTTTTCATCCGGTGGCCCCACTGGTGGGGTCATTTTACTCTTCTGGTAAAAAGTACCTCTGGAGCCCACTTAGGGAATGGAGAGGAACTGTAGAGGGGATGCAAAAAAAGTTCCCATTTCAAGGCTCTTATCCTGCCGCTAGAACAGGAGAGAGGGGTGTTAACAGCTGCCCCAGTTCCCTTCTCCAGCTCCCAGTCCCTGGTGTGTTGTTGGGTGCTCTAAGCCCATACCCAATAGCACCACAGGGGAGCACACAGTGCCATCCTCAGCTAGACCAAACAAATGTGTGTTTAGGTTGGGCATTAAACCCAGCTGCCTTTCAGCTGCCTCCTGTGACTGCCACACATTTTGCCTGCAGACAAAATTATGCAAACAAGCCTAAGAGATAACACAACAGCTATTTTTATATATATATATATACATATATATATGTATAAAACTTAATTTCATATATATGTATAATAAGTACTAATATACTATATGTATACATATAATATATGTATACTAAGTACTAATATACATATAATTTCATATATATGTATACTAAGTACTATTCATTTAATTACAACAAGCACTTTGTTAAGCAGCCTCGATGCAAAAGCAGGGAGAGAGGAAGGAATTCCCAAATGTTGTTGAATTTTTATCATATTTATTTATTTATCTGAATAAACATGCACTTTGCCATGAGCTGAACCTGTTTGTATTTTATAAACATACTTTTACAATTGGATTCCAACCCTTGACTTCAGAGGCCTGTAAATAGATGGTTCAACAATAAATTTTTCTTTTGTTGTTGTTCATGCTGCTTGAAAATTAGTACACCATCCGCCTATTTCTCTGAAGTTCCACACCTGTATAAACACCACAACAAGACACTGCAAGGCAAAATCTATTACCTAGAACCTTAGTTATACACAGGTACTTCACTTCCATTGATTTCTTTGAAAATTGTTCATTCACACTTGGAGGGATTAGTTCTTACAGTACTGATTTGAATCCAGACATTTTCAAGTGGTTCAGATCATTCCTCTTTTTTTTCCTTTTTGGTTTTTTTTTTTTAGACTATAAGATACAGCTAGGTAAAGTTTGAATGAATGCAAGAGAATTACAAATCTTGTTCAGATTTCTCAAATGGGCCAAAGTGAATTTAGAAATGTAATTTGTGTGCGACGTCCTGTCAGCTTTCCACACAGGTCTAAGTTAACATAAGAACATCTACATTCACCTCACAATGTTTCTGTGCTGTTATCATGCTCTTCATCGAACCTAGCTAGTAAAACAGAGTAATGCTAAACAGCCAGTCAGACAAGAGTCTATTTAAAAATAAATAATATGCAAATTATAAATAAGATTTGTTGACGCTTATGAAGTGTCAGGTGTCCAAATAAAAAAATGCCATGTCAATTGAAAGGAAAATGAGAATCTATATGCAAGAAAACACAACTAAGCTGATATTAGAAATTCTATCTTCATATATGTCTAGAAGTTTTGTCAAACCCTTTGTCACAGTGTGGCCCTTTTTTTTTCTGGTAAAGATCAAAGCTCTGCTTTCACTGGATCTTGTAAAATCAGAAAGACATCTGGAGAATTTGCAGATGTGAAGCATCTGGGGAAAAAACCCACAAAATTTTCTTTGTTTCCTTGGCCAGTTCTTTGACATGGAAGCATTTTTTTTTAGTATACTGTTGACTGCCAAATTCACCTGTAGCAATTCGTCTGGGACCTGAATGAGCTCTGGATGTATCATCCCACAGCACCACCACATTCTGCCACCTTCAGACAGACATCTACACCAAGACACCTGCTCAATGAAGGCTGTTAGACGGTAACGGGCTCATCATAATCTGTAGTCATTCAGGCTCTGCCAGACGGCAGCATCAAAGCCATCATGACAATAAAACTTTGGAACTGGAAAGTTACCTAGCCTCCAGACCTAGTGGTTATTTTTGGGAGACCTTGATGCATGTATCTTAATTTAAAGATATTCAGAGCCCAGGGATTCAGTAGAGAAAGATATCAATCACAAATCACTATTCCAAACCCTTTTGCAGGGCTAGTGCCAGACCTGCATCGTGATCCAGTGAGTGTTTTGCAACCAGGCAGATGTACATTGATGCTCCCAATGCACAAGCCAATGCTCAAAATGAAGGAGAGAAGCGACAGTGTTTAGTTTTCTTGCTGTGCAGGATGGTGCATCAGAGCAGGCAGTTGTTGCCTACAATCTACACAGCTGTGCCCCACATCTAAAAAGAACAAACACAAAGTAATCCAGCTTTTTTTTCCTGTCGCTTAAAAGAGTCTGTGTGATTCAGAGAAAGGATGGCACTGTCTCTGTGCCAGACTATCTTCTTTGTCATGGGATGCATGAAAATGCAGCCTCTCTGCAGGGAAAAGTACTGATGGCAATGTATTATTGAAGAAAAGCATAATGCTTTGGCTCAGATTTCGATTCCCATTATAAGGTAATGCTGTGACAATGTTCTGTTAATACAATGCATTTTGGCAGTGTTTTGCTTCATTGCCCTTTTTAATAAAAAAGGGGGCAAAATAGTAATGATAAATCTGCTTAGTGAATTAACTCAGGTAGCAGCCTTGTTTCTCATATCCGGACCACAGAAGAGCCCTCTTGACTGGACCCTGCATCTGCTTGTACTTTGGGGCTGCTTCTGTTCCCAGAAAGACTATCTCATTTGCATTGCAGATGACCCTTTAATCCTCAGGTCCTCCTACAGAAAAACATTGCTAACAGCTGGCTTGAGAGCTGCAGGCCGTTGTGCATGATTTGAGGCTGTGAACACACATCATCTCCTGGTTACAAGTCTGTCTACAGGTTGCTGCCCCTCTGCTACCCCTCCTCTGTGTCACTGCCTTCCCACTCAGGTGAAACTCTTAAACAGGAAAGAGACAGGTCAAAGCCATTCTGAAGAAAAATACCAGATTGTATACTAGCAGTTGATTTCATTACCCACTCTTTCTGCCTCAAACCAATTCATAAAGTCATTAGCTAAACCTAATTAGTTCCCCTGCCTCAATAGCTATCCCTGGTGCAAGGCTTTATTTAAAAATCAGGCACACATGGGCAAAATCAGCAGTCATTTATCAATCAGCTGTCCCTCCAGAAAGAGAATGTAGGGCTTTGACTGTCCTCCAAGGTTTATGATCTTGTTTTTCCTCCGAAATTGAGTTAAACCACTGGAGGTGAGGACTACTTACCTTTGTCACATATTAGCCCTATTTTGCAGCTAGGCCTCTACACTCCTTCCCAGTCCTGAAAGAAGTGTAGAAAAAGAGTCTGATGCTTTTTGAAAAGTCTTGCATATGAATCAAATCCATCTTCTGGCTATCTGGTTCTCTCATTCATGGTCAAAAGAACAAGAGAAGGAAAATCAGCTCAGATGTTTTGCATGGGTCACTTAGCAACCAAGAACTGAGCCTGGAATCAGTTACCATCTGGGACCAAATACCAGGTGTTGAAGAATGGAGAGAAAGATCCTTTCAAATTTGGGGCAGTTTGGGTTTAAAATTGTTGCAGTGTTTTCCTGAGATGAATGAGAAAATCTTCTTCTTTTCTTTAAACTTGAGTTAGATTCTGAAATGAGTCCCAGCAGGAAGAACAAAATGCTATCAGAGAAAGAGGTTTCTATACTAACAGGAGATTTCTGTTGTTTGTGATGGCTAGGGACTTTGGATTAGCGGGTTTTTTTCTGAGAGTCACAGCATTTTTTTCTTAATCTTGTCATTTTAGGCTCACAAGTGCAGCCTCTGCTTGGAGAAAATAAAAAAAATTTAAAAGTGAAAACAAATATGGTTAGTAAGATGGATGGTAGAGAATAAGACATGAGAAACATTGTGCAAGAAAGAGGTAGCTGAAAGGAGCTCCTGTGAGCTCCAAGAGATACGGGGTTTTTTTATCCATCCCTGCCTCACTATACTCCTGTTTTTTGTAGTTCATTAACATCTCTACCCACTGAATTTTCTGCATTAGCAATTCACTCAATATCAAGTGAAGTATGTGAGTGGCACTGCTGAGAGGGGTGAAATACCAGAGGTTGCTCAATCACACTGAAGGGTTATTTTAATATGCTGCTCGTTTACACTTCCTTAATTGCCTACAAATGGTTACAGTAAGTTGACTGGCACTGGCTTTTTGTGAGAGCCCGGACGAATCAAACATCCATCAGCTCTGCAAAAAAAATGAGATTCTATTTGCTGCATGCTGACCCTTTAACTCACTAGACCTTTGAAGAAAGCTGATGCATGTGCTCTGATTCAAATGCATGTCACCATTTTCAAGATCCACATATCTCTTACTCTGTTGAGAAACAAGAGAATAGGCACTAAAAGAAAAGCTACCTTTAATTCAGTTTTACCAATATATCTCCATCATTTTTTTTAAGCAGCTCTCTGAGTAATTTCTTCCCTTTCATAATCTAAAAGGCCAGTTTAATGCATGGACTTTTGACATTTATTTCCCTTTAGGGAAAAACCTTTCTTTTTCTAGGAAAAAAATAAATGAAAAAAGTTCTTTTTACCTAAAGGAAAAACTTGTCTTTTCTTTTTTTTTCCTGGTACCTTTTTCTGGTACTACATTCAGCTATACTCTCCATCCCTAATACACTTAATAAAACTCTTATTTCTGCATTTATTAATACATTTCATTTGATGCTTTCTAAAAAGAGAAGAAAAATGGGGAGGAAAAAATGCATTCGGAGAAATTAATGTTAGGGAAAGGCATTTAATTAATATTTTTCAACTTTAATGTTACAGAGCCACTTGAAATTCAGTTAGCAACAGGGAATTATATCTGCCTCACATGATTATCTCCAAGCATAACTCTTGATCGTGCATAATTGTGATTGCTGGGAATGTAATTATTAAATCCACGGATCTCATCACCATATCTGAATGAATGTATTAGACTGCCAACTTTAAAATTTTTTAGTTGCATAATATCCTGCCAACAAATTCAGTTTCTGTAAACATGGTCAAAACCTCACAGACTACTGTGAGTTATAAAACCTGAAAAGACTTATATGATTACTAGTAGCTTATATCTAGCTTTTCACTAATTCTGACTTCAAAGCTTTTCATGTATTATAGAAAAGTGTTGGTTTAAATCACTCTTTTTGAGAGATCTCTCCACAATTATCACACCACTCAGAATTTACCCCAATTATTTTAAAATGTGTTTTCTTAAAATTAGTTTCAAGTAATTCCACAGTGCCATAATTAGCATGGATCCTCAAAAGGCACATGAAATACTCCATGTAGTATGCTGGCTGCAGAAGTTCACTCAGTTGCACCAAATGCAAACTACTCCTCTGAGCCTTGAAACGGGAAGTCAAAGGAAAGGTTTGCACTAGCTTTCTCTGGACATTAGTTTAGGTGCAGAATGAAATTATAAATATCTGTAGGGTACATCAGTTAAAGAAACATCACTTTTAAACACCACCTACACTAGAACAGCCATTCTCTGGAGCAGGAGTAGTAACTTTCTTTATTTAGCAAAACTTACAGATGAGTTACCAGCTAAAAGTCCTTCTTGAAAAATACCCCTTGGCATCTCCAAGTTATTCACTCTGTAACATCAAAACTTCCAAAATGAGATGTCCTCATGTCTGCCCCACTACAGAAAGGCTAACACAAAGGTAGCAGAACCCTCCAGCAAACAATAAAAAATGACATAGATTATTCATTTTGACTGGGTTTTCCTGTTTTAAATAAAATCCAGCTGTGTTTTGAAGCCAGAAACTCTTTAGAAATGTCAAGTCCAAACACTGATTTTTCTTCTCCATTGCCTAGGTTTTTTTACGTCCCCCTAACTTCACCCACATAAAAGAATTTTACTCAGTTTAGGTCACTGCAAAACTGCTTCTCAACAAAAGACAGCTGCCTGCAAATTTTTCTGTGGTTCTTTACCAGATCACACATGAGCTTCATAGTGTTTCTCATTACCTATCACAACATAACTGCTTGCACAGTTCAGTAGAGATCATTCCGTGCATATTTCACACCTTTGAACACAGTTTTATTTTATATCCAGTAAAGAAAGAGCTGGCAGATGATTTTACATGACAATCCAAAAAAACCCCATCAGTTTCTGTTTGATTGTGTATGTGCTCTGCAAAACCCCTTCTCCTTGCAAATAGAGAAGGAATGGTGCAATCTGGTTCAGATAACTTTAGTTACTCTGAACTAACTCCAGATGGGTTTTCTTCTATTAAAAATAGATTGATAATGAATTCAGTGTACCACAGGATCAACTAATTGATCAATCAATTAATTGAAGAGAAATACTTGCTAGGGGAGCAAGGAGCAGAATATAAGACAACACTTTATTTGACAGAGGTATGATCGAGAAGTCTGAGGCCAGGGTGGATAGCCAGGAACTCACAGTGACCAATTCAGCTTGTTGTGCAGTCAAAACTCCTTTGTTTCAATTTCCCAGCCTCTGTAACAGAGGTGATACTTACTGATTGAATCCACTTTATAGGTCCAGTCTGATATTAATCAAAACCCGTAAAGTCCTTTGAAGATCAAAAGAGCCATGAGGAAACGAGCAGCCAGGATGACAAACAGACCTTTTCAAATACGGTGTTGCAGCTAAAGGTATATGAGCTGAACCTGGTGGTATTTTTATTTTCCTCCCCAAATCCACGTCAAGGAGCCCAAGCAACCATTATCATATAACAGCAGCACTGAGATCAATGACACAAGAGCTGAGTTTGACCCAGTGTGTAAAATCCTGGACAAGTCCTTTAAAACAATGTGCAAATCCTATTCTATCAATGTTATCTTGCCCTTGCAGGTACAACCTTAAGCCGTAAGTTTTCTGAGCTTGTGTTTTATGATCTCTTCCTGCCTGGCTTTTGAAGCAGTAATTTATTCAGCTTTCCTTGGCTGGGGCTTGCAGGATGCCTCATTTATATCTTCCCATCATCTAACAAGAGCCCACATGTGAGAATGTCACACAACACTGCACAGGAGGTGGCAAGCTGACTAGCAAGTCATCACCCAAAATGTTTGGAGTGTTGTGCCATCAAACAGACACCAAGGAGCTCAGCCTGCCTATTTTGCATTTTGAGTGCACAGGTCTGCAATTTTCAATACCTGTAAAGGCACAGCACCAGGTGAGGACTGTTGGCTGCTTGGTCTGAGTCACAGCTGCAGCACTGGATTTTACATTTGAAAGCCAAATGAGGAAGGCCTAAAGTGAAGACAGCCCTGAAAAAGCATTTCTGGATGGATCCTTGAAGCAAGATGGAACCCTCTCCCTGCTCCTTTCTTCTGTGACTCAGTGTAGCTCAGCACCGTCGCAGGCATGTTCCGCACTGCTCCCCGACCCAAATAACATTCATTAACTGGCCAAAACTTGTGCATTTAATAACCCACAAACTTTCACTCTTTCCCAGCAATGTCTTTCAAACATAGTAGCACGACACACAAAACACATGCAGCCATGCCTTCCACCCACGTTTCTCACTGTGATCTGTTCCCTTTCTCTGTTTTGATTTAACCAGAGCCTTTTGTCATCTGGGATCTGATCCCTGTGGACTAAAGATCTCAGAGGAAAGAGAAAGGGATATTTTTTGCTTTAGTCTTCTGGCATCTGACATAACTGCCATGAAATTTTGGCTGATAGAATTACAGGGCAATGTTTTAATTTAGAACATTAGTCATATATTAGTCAGTTTAGGTGACAAAACAGTAAGTAAAATGTATTTTGAAGAAAAAAGGAGGGGATTAGACAACTGCTACCAGCAAAATAAATTCTAGCTATTATTTCCAGATACCAGATTTAATACTGGTAAGGAAGTCCTTGACCAGTTATTGGTAAATTATATTATTGCTGTATCCGTGTAAAAAGAAAAAGGTTTCTTGCTGCAATTAAATTCCCCATCTCAAAGCTTAACCAAACTGCATTACACTGGCAATGTGAGGAAACTGATCTCTGATTATCCATGACAATAATTTGGCTAATGGTAGCACTTTTAGGAGCCCTCCTGCAAACAGTTTGCCAGCTGCTGACATGCCATATGCACTGAGAAAATTAGCCTAATTGCTTTGTCTGTAGCTGACATAATTCCCGGTTAGTATATGTGGTTTTGTGGAGTGCATGTGTAATTTAGACTATGAGGATAGCTGTGAGCACAAGTTATCTATTTGGCTATGCTGACACATGAGGCTCTTTCTCCCTCTGCATAGCAAGTCTGTTAACCTTGAGCCTGCTCTACTGCCCCAGCAAGACTCAGGCTGCATTTGACCTAAAAAGCCCAGGCCTTTGTCACACTATGACCCATTTGGCAAAACATCACACTGCCTCAGCAAAGACCCTGCAACACAAATTCTGTACGGTGCTCACTCCTGATACTGTGGCAAGCCTCAAGGTGATTTTGCTTCCTTTTTAGTTTACCCACTACAAACTTGTTACACAAGGTATTGGTATGCAAGAACAGGCAATTGTTCCTATGCACTGAGGAACGCAAAGGACTTTATAACATTTTTCAAATAAAAATCTGTGTTGTAAGTAAACCCAGGATTGGCAAAGAAAAATGCAGAAGAGCATGTACAGTGTCGAATATGTATTATCTTGGCTAACAAATATGCAATTATCGAACACTGTGAAAGCATTACAAATGCTACAAGTGACCCCAGCTGATCAGCAAGTTTTCTTTCAAGTGTTGCTGTCTACTAATCATGAATAATCCCGATCTCTCTCCAGACCAAGGATGTCTGTAATAAGAGGTTCTGTCATTTGACATAGCACACACTTTCTCCTTCCTTTGACCTCTTTATTCAGCCAGTGACTCAGCCTGATATCAGAGGGCAAACACTTACCTGACGAGATTGAAAGCTGAGGCCCAGACCTGCTGTGATAATTAAAGGTCCTCAAGTGCTTTTTGTAAGCGGAGGTTTGTTTCCTGGCTAAATTGCACTTCAGGTAATGGCACTGGATACCAGCTTAAATCACCTCTCTGGCTCAAACAGAGCAGTTTCATCCCAGGCATAGTTTCAATTGGAGACAGACACGTTCACTTTCTCTTCTGCTGAGCCAAACAGCATCAACATATTCAGCCTTACACAACGCAGCATTTCACCTCACAGGCTGCAGAATTTCAAGTCACCTGGCTCCAATCCCATTTCACAGCTTGTGTATTAATTAATGAGACACTTTTACTCAGGCCAAACACTGAAGGGTTAGGGTTGGCACTGTGGTGATCCAAAGCTGCATAGTCTGCAGGATAGTCATGTCAGGCTCTGAATTTCAGGTGACAAGGGAGAAGATAATTTTTTTCCTTCTTAAACAGACAGGAAATTGTGCTGTAATGCCTACATTAGACCAATTTTGAAGGCTGCAGAGACAAAGTACATGCCAGAATACAGTCAGGTGATCAGCCCTAACTTACTGCCACTAGCTGCAAACTATTCTGGGAAGAAGGAATTGTATGATTTAATCTTATGGTCATACATTGTGCTGCAGCAGAGGACCCCAGCAATGTCACAAGCAGTGTGAAGGTCTGGAGAGCTATTTCCCATACTCACTTTGGCAGAACACAAGATAGTATCTGTAGCAGAGCCATCAACATCAGTCATCTGCTAAAAGACACCAGGCTATTTAGCTCTCTATTGTTTGGCACGACAGGAATGCTGGGACTCTGAGTTTCTTTATAGTGTCTTGCCATAAGTACATTACAATAGCACAAAGCTACCCTTACGGTGCCACCAGACCATCTCTGTTCATCTTAATTCCTGTCCTTTCTTTGTCTGGTATCCTCCCTGTCTTCCCTGTCAATCCTCTGATATGACATACTTTTTCTTCAATGGCCCTAGGATTTTGTGTTTCTGTTCCTCCTCTGCCATCTCCCACACCTACTCAATTCTTTTCTCAACATTAAGATTTCCACTAAACACTCTAAATTTTTCCTAGATGTTAGCATAGGAAGTACTTCAAAACACAAGACAATACATCCACTTCTACAAAGACAGATCCAGAGAACGCACAGAACAATAAGCATGGTGTCCCAGTATGAATAACAGAGAACAATGGCATTGATATCCACAGAGATAAGGGACCCTAGACATCCTCTGGTGGCAAAAAGCAGGTTGACCTGATGCTGAAGCTGGTGTCCAGGACCTTTTCTGGCAGACCTTGTCTGGTATTGCAGATATGGAAATAACAGCTCTTTGTGTTGTACTTTGTGTCCAACATTGGTTACATAGGATACATATAGGCCCTCTCAGTTGCCCCAGTAATGCATAAAAACTACAACCACCCATCAGTCTATGCCTGTTCTTAGATCTAAAGATGAGTATCATTCTCAGCAGTGTTTTTTAGCCAAAACCTGCAGGTGTGGTCTCACCACTGACTTTTAGTGGCAAAACTGAAGGTGCCAGATGAAATAAATTGAAGCAAAATGTCCTTTCAATATCACCTTCCTTCTTTATTGTTGACTATTCCTACTGTACTGCCCCATGAAGCCCAGACAAAAGGATCACAGAATCACAGAATAAGCTGAGTTGGAAGGGACCCACAAGGATCATCAAGTCCAACTCTCAGCCCTGCCCAGCATCATCACCAAGAGTCACACCATGTGCCCAAGGGTATTGTCCAAGAAAACAAAGAATTACCCCGTTTGATTCTGCTCTACTTGTGTCACAGGATTACTTCATTTGCCAGCAGTCTTGAGCCCAAAATCCCTGAAGGAAAATATCAGAGCTGTCTGTGATAGTAAATGCACAGGTCATATGTCAAAATATCATGGGGGGATGTGAGACTTCAGGAGGAGAGAACAGTGCTGCTGCTTGTGTAAGAGCTACATCAGATCACCTCATGTAGATAAAGCCAGCGAGGGTTTTCAAAAGGCAAACAGGCCTGCATTCTCTTCATATGGGATGCAGGTGTTTTCCACTGAAGCTATATCTACAGGAGGTTCTCTTATCTGGTGAAAGGGAACTGAACCCAAATGCTGCTCTAACTTTGACATGCAGCATTTCTTACATCTTGTCTCAAATAGTATTACTTTCTGATTTATGTCCCATATATTAAATAATTTACAACCAAGGAACCTGCTGCACTGGTTGACGCTCTCAGTTTTTCTGCAAGGCTCATAGCATAGAATATTTGAATTTCTCATCTTCTTTTTACTAGTCTGAAGAGTGAGGGGTTGGATCCAGTTAAAGAAGTGGTGAGGTCTCCTGATTGTGCTTTCATTTGTTTGGAGTATTTTTTTTGTTTTTTTCTTGCAATTAGTGTAACACAGTTTATATTGCCTTTAATCACAGCATATGCACTCTGTAATTACTCTGTAAATACATGCATATGAATTGTTTATATGTCTGGAGGTGGGAGAGCAAGAAAGTGGAGGTAATTATGTGTATAGGGAAATGTAATGATTAATTATCTGGAGTACATAATCTTACCAAGAGGCTTGATAAAGTGCAAGCACAACTGTCTCTCCTGTGTGTTAATTACTTACAGAGAGTTTGATCCAGCTGTTTCTACTCATGGAAATTCCCATTCCAGTCTATCTGAAGGAGAGTCCATAGGCTGAAACCTGTGAGCGCTTTCCCTGAGCAAACAACTTGCATCCATACACATTCACCCTAAATGTGTGAAGCTGCCATGAGGTCATGGGGCTGGATATGTATTTAGACCTGTTTAGCCTTTCAGCCTTGGAGCAGCCAGGAAGAAATGAGGTGTGTTATCACTGCAGTTCTTCACGTTCAAAGGAGACAGAAGAGAGCTGCATGCAGTTGAGAAGATCTAACCCAGAACATCTGAATCAGCACAACATTTGTCATTGGTCTCTGTAACAACCAGGCACATGAAAGAAATTCTCTTTTTGCACCAATGACAGAGGGGGCAGAGCCAGATTTTCACACCCTTCATCAAAAGCACCAAGGCAGTTTCCCAAAAGAGCCCCACAGGCAGTGAGCAGCTTGGAGGAAAAACCTGCTCTTTTCTTCCAGATTTCAGATGGTACTGTGCTAAAAAATTGCAGCATGACTAAATTTTGGAAATTTTTGAGGGAAATATCACTGTGTTGATGCACCAAGCATCACTTCACTCACTCAGGGCCTGCTGACCAGGTGAGCAGTATGACTTATCATAGTGTGGGGGTGCTTTGAAGCAGGGAGCAGAGAAGCAGACAAAGAAGCCCTAAATCCCTGACTGTAATAAATTTGTTCTACCAGGCATTGGCACAGTGATATCAGACTGACATATAGGATTGCATACTACACATGCAAACTACTACAGATCTTTCCTTTCTGCTTAGCTAATTTTAGCACAAAAGTTTTTCTTTTCTAGTGTTGTGAAAAACACATCTGTTTTGTGAGTCCTCAGATAAGGCTCTTGAGCAGCAATACCTTTCTCTTTCTCATCCTTGGTGTCACCAAAGGCATCACTTTGCTACCAGTTGTGATGACAAGCAGAGCTGGTACAAGGGTGCTTTGATGTGTGTGGGGGAAGCCCCAGCTTAGTTCATCACTTTCATAGCTCCTGCTTCTGACATTTGGGGTCAATAAATGGCCATTCATGATGGCCTCTTTCCTCTCCCACTACAGACCTCCAGATCTCCTCTCTAGAAGAACTGATACCAACACACCAGCCATACATCACAGTAAGCCTGACTGATCTCCATGCACATGTTTCGTCACACTTCTTTGTTTTTCCTCTTAGCAACCAAGCCTATCTTTTATGAGACTACATGAAAAAATATGTTTTTAAAGTTCCTGTTGATTACTGCAAACCTAGATCTGTGGAGAGGCAAGTGTGAATAGCACATCTTTTCCTAGCTTTCCACGTCTAGATGTTCATCCAATATTTCAAGTGAAATGACCTGTCAGGAAAAATTTGTCATGGGACTTGTCTTGCACAAGGACAGATGTAAGCACAGGAATGCTGCACCAAGGACCTGCTTCTGCATTGCTGCTCCACTGCAACACTCTGGTTCAGGAAACAGGATACAGATACTCAGTTTTCTATCAGTTCATACCAGACACCAGTGTTTTGTATGGAGATGTCATCGCTTGCCTGACTGAAAGCAGTTCTGATTTTACAGGGACTTTATTTCGCTGGATTGCCATTATCCAATTTTGTTGAGTATACCACTCCACTTCTTTCTTAGAACATTCCAACCTGTGCTCTTACAGCTCATGTACCAGGACACAGTGCAATCCTTGTCTGTTTAAAAAGCATTTTGACATAAAAGTGAGATAGAACATTTTCTTTTTTTTATTACAAGCCCAAACATCCATTAATTTTAGTCCAGAGATTAATCCCGGAGAAGGTATACTCAGAATGCTTATAAAACAGCATCAGGTTAGCTACAGCTGAAGTTATATTAATCCTTATAATTTCATTCAGCTTCTAGATGAAAAGGAACACTTCAATGTCTCTGTCAAACTGTACTGCAATATTGCTGTATCTTTTTATAATTTCAGATCTCTCTTGCAGCAGATAATAGGTAGGAAGTTATAGTCTAAGACTTCTGCAGTTCTCAGTTGCTGTTCGTTACGTTGAGGTTAGTCTCTTTTTAGATGTTTCTTCCTTCCTGACAATCCATCTGTAAGTCAATGATATGAAGATTGGAAACATCAATGGTTATTAAATATTTGAGGGCAATGCTAGTCCCCTTTCTTCAGATTGTTAGAGAAGTCATTTATCTTAATGATGTTGGTGACATTCAGAACAATCTCAATCAATAGGTAGAATCTAATTTCACAACTCCACAACCCTCAGCTGCAGTGACAACTATCAAAACAGTGGTGGTACAGTCCTCAATCAAATGCTGTTTTGATGAAATCAAGCAGGACACAACTTCTTCATGCTCTCATCTCCAAAAAAGAGCTACAGGAACATGCACATCTCTGAAAAAAACAGCACCATTGATGCCAGATTCACTGTAAATCACTGAAGTTTGTCTCAGCCTTGGCAGTACTGAAAAAAAATTACTGGGAATTCATGGTTTGATGTGAAAGTTGATTACTCTGTTATACTCATGCTACATACCTTGACACTTCAAGGAACTGGCCCACAGTGACTGCCACATGTAAAATGCCCAAATGCCTATGAAACAGACTATCTAAAAGACAGTCTGACAGTCAAATATAAACTAAATATTACTTTTCTGTAAAAAATAATTAACTGCAATCCTTGCAAAATAGGTAATAATTCACAGTATCTCTGGCAATATTTAAGTTACAGGACTCAAACATGGTACAATTGCTAAGGTTTTGGATGTGAAAAATAGCAGAACAGCTTCTGAAACTCTTGGAAAATATGCAGATAACTTGTACAAACATGAGCTGTCTTAGTTTGAAAGACAG